>OX579636.1:36061896-36572986 GCA_951230915.1 Antitrichia curtipendula
CCCCCCCAAACTGCCACTTTTTGCTATTGTGCTTAGTTACTATTATTAAAATGGTCAAAATTTCATATTTTCTTGTTGACAAATGAAATGAGGTTCCAACACATCAAAAAAAAATAATATTTGAATATAGTATGCAAAAGTTATGAAGGATAAAAAATCTTTTTAATAGATGTTCTAAAATAATTTCTTCAATGTACTTACATATTGATTATGGAGATGTAGACAAAGTGATGATGGCGGCTTTAGGCAAAGTGCAAGTTTGGATGTACCTACTTTATAGGTCTATAATGTTGTAAGTTGAAAGAAAATTTTAGTATAGGACACCTTGCTTTGTTAAAAAGTAACTATTTGTTAACTTTTGAAGAACGTGGCTCCTCACGACCAAGGTAGACACTAAAATTGTTCTCATTATTGGACCAATAGGTATATACTTTGTTTTTACAATGAACAATGAAGTCATCCATTGACCACTTTTCAGCCTTGATGTCCTTCAAGGTATATACCCTAGAAAGACAAGCCTATGACCACTAATTTCAAGCTTTATTGTCCATCACTTTGTTTCTTCTCATTTTGCAAGTAGATATGAATGAAATTTTTTAAATTTTACTTAGAGATGAAAGCATATATCCATTACAAGTCACGAAATTTTGAATTTTTAAAGAAACAAATGAAGAAAACTCATATCAAATACAAAAATATACTCAAAAAATCTGAAATTTTCATCATAGATGTATATTGTAGTGCATAAACATCATGTTATAAACCAAAGTTACCATGGTTATAGGTTCAAAGTTCATATATTATAAAATATTAAAATTTACGAATTTTCAATTGGAGTTGAAATTGCACTTGATAAGCTTCATTTCATTAGGTAGACCAAAATTCAAAAAATCTATCCACATTTTTATGGCTAAGATTCACATCAAGAATAAACAACAAATATTTGGCCAAATATACACTACAAGGGGGATCCATAAATTAAGCACCTTCTTTTTAGAAAAGTCAATAATACCATAATGAGAAGATTTGCAATACTATTCACTAAAAATGTACTCAAGCAACTTTAAGAAAAAGTATTAGATGAAAAAATGTTTTTTTCCATCCCACATTCTTAAATGAAGTCATCTATTGGACACTTAAGATAGCTGACTCCTTCCCGATTTTTAAGCAATTTACAATCTCAAGTGAAGTCATCCATCCACCTATTAAGATAGGATTTTTGTTTTGTTTGTTTAATACGATGAGATCTCTCGGACCATGCGTCCCCTGGTGGCATGCTTGGTACTGTTGAAAAGGCCTCAACAAGGAGGGATGTATGGGTTTTCACTACAAGAAAACAATATCCAAATTGACTAACTATGTCCAAATTGACAAAAAATTGACTAAAATTGACTAAAATTGTCTAAATTGACATGTCCAAATTGACTAAAAAAATTATAAATTGAAACTATTCTCTAGTAGTGTTTGTTTTGTGGCGTTTGGACCTATAGTATGAAAATAATGGAATTTTTAATTTTTTATGAAACTTTCATTTTGATTGTGGCAACAACACATGGCATATTAGGAGAAACTAAGAATGAGAATTGAGCTTGCATTAGACACACTAGGACACACATAGGGCTCGCACGGCACAAGGCACATCTATTAAGATAGGTTGTTTGTTTTGTTTTGTTTGTTTGATAAGGTGAGGTTTCAAACCATGTATCCTCCGGTTGCATGATTGGTACTGTCAAAAAGGCCTTGGTGAGGAAGGGTGCACAAGCTTTGTTTTGTGGGGTTTGGATCTACAATGTGAAAGTTGTTGAATTTCAAATATTTTATGAATAAATTTTTTTTAACTGTGGCAATGGCACAGGGCACACTAGTCTATACCTTAACCCCTAAAGCCCTACTTGTCCCCTCGAGGGACAATTTGGGTCCGGATAGGTTCCTATTGTCTCAATTTGAAGTAAATTTTTTTGAGATTTTTTGAGGTTGTGTAGCTTTGCAAGAGCTTTGTTGATATATAATTTTTGTTTCAATTGGATGCCGGATGAAAAAGTTATGGCACAATGAGCAAGAAATGGAGATTGGCGGGCAGCCCAAAAAAAATTACAAAAAGTCAAAATAAGTTTTTTTTGAATTTTTTTCCTAGAAGTATATGTTTTTACCTATACGTGAAGCTTTTATTCATTCTATTTGGACAAGGGATGAGAAAGTTATAGACAATCTTAGTTTTTCGGGCAATTTAAGCATCTTCTTAAAAAAAACTTTTTGTTCAACTTTGAATGCTAATATCTTCCAATCCGTACGGTCAAATTTGATAAAATTTTTACTACATGATCTCAGACAAGTTAAGTACAAGATCCTACGGTTGAATTTCCAAAAAAACAAAAAAAATTATTTCCTTAAGTGAATACAATAGAAGTAGTAGTTTTGAGTGGTTTTTGGCAGAAAACACCCTCGGGGCTTTAGGGGTTAAGATAGGTTATTTGTTTTGCTTGATACATTGAAATTTAACAAACCATAGGGCATTCAACAATGTTCTTGGTACTACTCGAAAGCTCTTGGCAAGAAGAGGTGCACGGACTTTGTTTCATCGCGTTTGGACCTCTGGTGTGAAAGTGATTGAATTTCAAAATTTTTATCAATTTAGAAATTGATTTAAATTATCTTTAATTTTGGAAAAATCATAACTTTCATGTTGCATGTCCAAACACCAAGAAATAAAGTCCTTGACCTCCTACGAGCATAAAACTTTCTATTCATGTCAATTTCATGGTGTTTGGATGTACGTTGTAAAAGTCATGGATTTTTTTAGGTTCAAAAATTGAATTAAATTCTTTTTATTTTAGAAAAAATATATCTTTCACATGATATGTCCAAATGCCACAAAACAAAGCCTTGGCCCCCTCTGTGGATAAAGCTTTGTATCAAGTATGCAACCTCTCACACACTAAGGTGTGAGTTATTGAATTTAAAAAAAAAATTAAATTTAAAATTATTTTTAATTAAGATAGCCAGCCTCTTCCCAATCACTTAAGCAATTATTAGACATTTAATTCCTTCCCGATCACTTAAACAATTTTGTATAGATATGGTATTGGGGAAAAAATTTCCATTTAGAAATATAGGTTTTAGAAGGATTTCATTTTTTTTTACAGTTTTTTTGTCAAAAACAAAATTACCATGCATTTTTTTGTGAAGATTCCATTCAACCCTATTCAATGGTAGGATGATTACAAAATAGACAATGCTTCAATTGTGTCTTCCAATGTACATCTTGTGATCATTGTATGCCTTCAATGTAAACCTTCCGGACATTTGTTGTGCTCACAAAATAGACAATGCTTCAATCATGTCTTCTAATATACATTTTGTGATCATTGTATGCCTTCAATGTAAACCTCCCGGACATTTGTGGTGTTCTTGCTACGAGGTGTCAACATGAGATGTCATCTAAACCACAATTGATCGAAAACATGGCACTCTTAATCCATAAATGATGTTGAGGACGTTTTCAGGACAATGAATGACAAATAATCTCTCCATGGCTCTCCATAGAGAAGAGAAGTGCAATTATTCATCCTCCAAATTTTGTTTGAAAAGGGAAGATCTTCTATAGTTGTTTGACTATACGGTACCAAAACAAAGGATTTCCATAGTGATCAGCTTATCCTTTAACCCATAAATAATGTGGAGGACGTTTTCTTGACCAACTTGTCCTTTAACCTGTAAACAAAGTAGAAGACCTTTTCTTGACAAGCTTGTCTTTTAACCCATAAACAACACGGAGGACGTTTTCTAGCCGATGAATGACAAATAATCTCTTCATGTAGGATAGAAGTGCCACTATTCATCCTCCAAATTTTGTATGGATAAAGAAGATCATCTACATTAATTTGTCTTCCAATGATTGTTTTTTTCATTTTTTTAAGCCAACACTTCACACGGTACCCAAATACTATTCATCCTCCCAATTTTGTGTGGAAAGGGAAGATCATCTACAGTAGTTTGTCTTCCAATAAATGCATTGTCATTTTTTTAAGCCAACAATTCACACAGTACCCAAACCAATGATTTCCACGGTAACCGGCTCATCGTTTTGGGTTAAGGGTTAACTACCAAAAATCAATGGCTAGTCGGAAAGGGGGCGGCTAGCTTAGGACCAGCTTACATGTGAGCCCAGTGGGCAAGAAAAGCAACTAGAAGACAAGAACAGTGCCACCAATGATCGGTAAGTGCAGAAAAAGGAGAGGCAGTTCCACCGATATCGGTGTAAAAAACACTGTAGAAGGAGCATAAAAGTGCTATCTCTATTTTGGCATTGATGACTGCTCCTACCCACCGATACATGTAAGTTGGCCCTTAGTGTCTGCCGCGTCCTTCTAAGGTGAAGGAATTGAACTGTTATGATGATAACTTTTTGACATCTGGAAGTTGTAGCAACAACCGTGAAGCGTTGGTGATTGGTGAAAGATACACACCCTGCTCATGGTTCCCAAGAGGCATTGATGCTAAAGACTTTCATCAAGGGGGATGACATAACTTGGTTCACTTTGATGTTTGCATTAAGGTTTCTTACGTCGGAACAGACGTTCATGGTTTGGACAATGAAGATCTAGATTTGGGTATCAGATGATAACCAAACCCTAAATACCACTGTTGCAAGAAAATGAAATTAACACACAATCGCAATTACGCCTAAACACAACACCGACTTATGCATGATGGACCAAACCTGTGTATTCAAAGCAGTCAGACAAGCATTCATGAATGCAAAGAATTCCTCATCTGGAAGAAGCATCTTCTCAATGAGCTCCGCTAGACCGCTACTACCGGCAAGACATCAAGAGAGATAAAAAGCATGCCTACGATCACTCACTGAACTTTGAATGTAAATGGTGATGCGAACTCCCCAGTGGGTTACAAACTCCCGCTTTGAAATTGCACAAGAGATTCTTACAAAAAACCCAAAAAATTGATTTCAAACAGATTGACCTCTCCACAGCTCTCAATACATCTCCCAGAAATCACACACGAACACATGTTAAAATGCTTACAGTAATGCAACTACCTTACCTAGATGTGGTCTCATAAGAGCTGCAGAATTTGTGGGGACGACGGAAGTTACAATTGTGGCATATTATCCTCTCATCTGAGCACATCGTGCAGGAGTAAGCCCTTGGCAAAGGACATAAATTACATTTGAGCCTGCTGGCATGGTTTAAACAAAGTCCCAATTCCTGAGACAAGGACAAGGCATAGAAGCGCCCGTGATCCCATTTTGTGACCCAGATGAGCATTCATGAGCGTACTGCTGCAAAATCTCCACAAGCAGCAAGCACCCTCGCTCGTGTGATAAGTTAGAACGTCAAAGAATCGTCTTCCTCTTGCTTAGAATGAAGCAGGGAAAAAGGAGAGCTGATGGAAAGAGGAAGTTTAAAACAAATAAATATTCAACAATCTTTGAGCTCCAATGTTGTGATGCCAGGATGTGCAGTTACTTGAGTGACAAGCGCGTCTTCATGTCCTCGTACACGAGGTAGGTGATACTGGCAGATGGAACCACCTTCAGCATGTTGGGCAGCAAACCCTTGTAAAACCCACGCACGCCTTCATGTCGAAAAGTGCGCCGAAAAGCATCCACCATGCCTGTGTACCTGTCAGGACTGTTGAGTGATTGTGCCTGCAATCTGCATCCCACGAGCTTTCCAGGTTTAAAGCGTTGTTTTTCTTTTCTCTCTTGAATGGTAGACATGCATTTGACGCGCTTCCAATGCAAAACCATCATAAACGCACAAAACTGCATGGATTTAGGAACAGACAAATTTTGTTGGCTATTTGAAAGAGTCGCATTCTTAAAATGCTCAGATCTCACTTGATTTGATTCGTCTCCGTGATTGGATAGCTTCACTGGATGCATAACAAAATTTGAATATGGGTCCCAGTTCTATCAATTGACTGTAGTTGTCACATTACCTAGCACTATATTTGAGTTTTTCCACGTCTAAATTCACAAGTACAACAAACTTCATTGGGGTTTCACTCCAAGTTGAGCCCATACCTGGTACGAATGAGTTGGAGAGGGTATACACATGTGGCTCCCAAAGCTCCAG
The DNA here is from genome assembly GCA_951230915.1 of Antitrichia curtipendula. Lineage (NCBI taxonomy): Eukaryota > Viridiplantae > Streptophyta > Bryopsida > Hypnales > Leucodontaceae > Antitrichia > Antitrichia curtipendula. The sequence continues at coordinate 36,067,995 of OX579636.1, forward strand.
AGAAAGTGCCACAACAAAGGTGCAAAAAAGGGCCTGGCTCTGCACCCACATCGATGTGTCTATCAGCCACCATAATGATATGCAAGAATATCGACAACTTCAGCCATAGCCAGACCGTAATTTAAAAGTTGCACAACTCATGATCACCTCTAATATACCAAGTGTGAGCACACCATGAAAGGGTTAAAAAATAAACTTTAATTCCAAAAAAAAATCAAAACTGCAAGAAAGCATTTTCACCGTGGTTACAGAACATACCAGTATCAGGCGGCAGCAACTGGCGAGACTTGATTTTCAACGTTTCGTAAGTAGCGAGGTCAATGCCAGCATACGGAATGATGCCCAGCAGGGAAGGTAACAGGCCTCGAAACAAAGCTCGCGGACCTTCGTTGACGAGAATGTCGCGCGTGAACTTGAGTAGAGGCGGTGCTCGACCTGGCTCACTGTGGCACTGCAGACGAGTCTTCACCAAGTCGATGGGGTAGATGACCGCCTGGGCAATTGCACCTGCACGACCATTTCCACGTCTACACAATCAGCCTGAGTTGCACTGAAACTGCGTAAAGTGTCCAACACGGTCGTTTCTATAAACAAGCCACTAGATTCGTGGAATTCTTGAATTCATCCAAAGTCCTATTAGAAACAAGCTTCTTGTTCGGAAATAGTAAAGTAGATAGATTAGCGTCAAGGGCTCCTCTTAGACTGGAATTCAAGCGATTTGGACATCCTTAGACCCTGTCAAAAATGAAGAAACCGAGGGCAAGTGACTCCCAAACATAAAGTGCACCGGCCACTGACTCCTAAACATATAATGTAAGGTCTCTATTTACCATATAGTAAGGGAGAGGTTCCATTCACCATACAGGTGAATTTTGAACCTTTACCTGCAACAATCTAGAAACATGCACCATCTAAAATTTTGCACAATTATTTTGTGTTACGCTAGTACAAAACAATTACAAAAAAAACAAATCTCAATTGATCAAGTATTTTCAGAATAAGTACAATTCAAAACTCACCTGCGTGGTCAATGGAGTCTCTTATGTCCTGTATGGTTAATGGAGCCTCTACCTTAGAACCAAGGGAGCAGACAGACAGAAGGGTAACAGATAGACAGGCAGCCCACCTGCGGCGCCCCCGGCGACTAATCGTCCCGACGCCCCGATCTCCCCGTTCTTGCCATCCCCGACCACCACCCTCTTCATGATTTCATACGCGTAGAATTTGATCGCACTCTCCGGCGAGATCTTGAGCACATTCAGTCCATTTCCCCGGAAGAACCCGGCCATCCCGTTGTGCTGATAAATGTGCTTCAACCCATGCATGATCCCCGTCGCAGTCGTCGCCTCCGTCTGCACGGCCAGCATGACCTTCAGCCTGTCCAAGGGGGCAGTCGCCGTGCGACTCACCGCCCCCGCCATGGCGCCCGCCAACAGGTAGCGCAGCTGGTGATGCTCTCCGATGCCCTCAGGAATGACGGCTTGCTCCCCGATGTCCACCAGGGAGACTTTTTCCCAGTACTGGTAGATGCTGGGGAGAGTGGCCTCGCGAGGGTACAGGAGGAGGAAGTCGCGCCACTCGCCGAACGTGATCTTGCCGTTGTCGTCGCTGTCGATGTGGCGGATGAAGGAGTTCATCTCCTGCTCGCTGAGTTTCAGGCCTGTACACCATTTAAATCCATATGAGACTGCAGCGTGAGACTTCCCATGAAATTGAACAAGGGGAGCATGCGTGAGAGAGGTTCTGGAAGAGGCAAATTGAATATTCCACGTTCGAAATTGGAAATGGGGGAGCTATGGGGGAGCAATGGGGGAGCAATGGAGGAGCAATGGAATGAGTCTTCACTCTTGGAAGTTTGAAGATGAGTCTTCAAAACAGGAAGATGAGGTTTCAATGTCAGTGGGTTTTCATGGATTTCAGAGAAATCTAGGAGACGAAGTGTTCAACGCTGAGCGCTTTCTACGAGGCTTTCCATGTTCAAATGAGAGTATCAAGAGGAGAGGGCAAAGTTTCTGGGTGCTTGAAAGCCCGTGTTTTCGCCATTTCTAAAGAGAGGAAGCGAGTCTCTACCGTTAGAGTCACCATGGTAGAAGCATGAAAATGAGTCTCCAATCTCAAAACATGAAGGTGAGTTTTTTGATGATAGTAGGTTTCATGGGTTTCATGGGTTTCAAAGTAGTCTACGAGGCAAAATGTTCGACGGTGAAGGCTTCGGATGCGTGCTTCCAACGATAGAATGCGAGGATCAATAGGAGGTGGCAAAGCTTCTGAATGTTTTGTAACCCCATCTTCTCTCAATAAATAATTAGACACAAGCGAATCCCCAGTGTTGGCAGCATACATGAAGACGAATCTCCAATCTCACTAGAAAGATCAATTGATCCGCATTCAATGTTGAAAGCCATTGCGCATCCCTGAGGTATGTGTTGTGACAACTTCCAATGTCGGAAACGAAGAATGCGAGTCCCACCAGAAGCCAATTTCCGGCCAACAAGGAGATCCACCACCGACACAACTGCCCAACTTCGGTTCCCGAGAATGCATGCGATCCCCAACAAAGCGCAGAGCCTAAAGAATTTCTAAAGCATCCGCACCTGAATTCTGCAAGGCCTGTTGGATCTCCTCAGGCTGCAACGCTCCATCCTGCGACACATCAATAGCCTCGAACAGTTCGAACAGCTCCACCTCCTTCGCATCCATGTAGCGTCGAAACTCCGCGTAATCAATCCTCCCGTCGTGATTAGCATCACACGCCTCCACCATCTCCACTGCGTACTTCTTCTGGAACGGAAACGACAGTGACTGGAAGCCCGATTCGATTTGCGTGCTTTCCAAGTAGCCCACCTTGCTGCTGTCGAAGGAATCGAACAACGCCCGAATTCGGCCCTCCCGCTCCACCTCGCTCTCCAATGCGAACACCCCCTTGCCATTGCCACCCCCTCGCTCGGGACCCATCTCCACGCCAGCGATCGTCGCAGCAGCAGCAGCAGCAGCAGCCATGGCGCAAATCAAACACCGCACCTGCCATAGCTCCCTGGATCCCCACCACGAAACCCTGCCATCGCGGGGATGGCGCCGAGGTTGGGAGGTTGGAAAGTGGGCAAGTGCTGGAAATTTGTGGAATTGTCGGATTGTCGTGGGATTGCTAGGGAGGGCGAGGAAAGGGGGTGATTGCGAAGATTGTGAAGCGGGGCGTGCGAGGGAATCCGTCCTCGGTGCATGTCTGGTTGGGCGAGTCTGTCTGCGGGAGCACTAGGTAGAGCTTGCGTTTGACCAAGCGCACGGGAAGTCGGGAAGGTCCGCGCTTGCGGTGGTGTGACGCCGCGCGTTCGGCGGAGCGTGGGGAAGTTGGTGGTGATGACCGGACGTAACGGTAGAAATGAGGGCCGGTACTTACCAGCAGTGTTGTTTCTTTGGTTTCGGACCAATGGTTATGCCTTTCTTTCAAGAGAAGGTTCTGAGTTTCCTGGCTCTTTCATTTTGGGGGCTTAATTGAAGGAGGCGAATTTTGAGTATGTAATTTTTATATGCAATTTCATATGTGCGTGTGAAATGAAGTTTTGGAAACATTGTGGACCATGATTAGAGTCTTGGCATTTTTAAACACATTTACTTTTTTTATAGGTTAGAAGTTGCCCATCCTTTTTTGAGCAAATTGGCCATTTAACCCCTAAAGTCCCAAGGCCTCTTTTCCATCAAAAAACAAGCAAAACTGTCATTTCTATAGTAAAGAGCAAAAAATAATTTACTGTTTTTTTTTGCATATCTAACCGTAGGATCTTGGACTAGACTAGTATAAAAATGTGTGGATGAAGTTTCACGAACTTCAACCATGTAGATTGCAAGATATTTGCCTTTATAGTGAAGGAAACAAGTTTTTTTGCACCTTGCTTGGCTTTGAACCTTCATAACTTATTAATTTTATTCTACTGATTTTTTATTTCTATTTTTATATGTTGGAAAATTTGAGTTGAGAAATTAGGAAAATTAAATTAAAAAAAATACACATTTAGTTTTTATTCATTAAAAATTTGTTAAGTAGAAGTAGGTTCAAGATTGAAGGAAAGTCTAAATTGTTAATAGCTCTAAGATGGAATTGAATTACAATAATCTCAATGGTGAGATTGTTTTAGCAAGAGATCTTAACATTGTGAAACTTTTGGGGGAAAAAATTGTAAAACGGTGAGATTGTTCTAATAATATATTTTAACATTGCAAATTTTTTTTTGAAAACTTGTGAAAATTGAGGTCAAAAATGAATCCTACAAGTTATTTTTTCAAAAGATGCTCAAATTGCTAGAAAAACAAGATTGTCCATAACTGTAACATAACAAATCCAATGGAATAGATAAAAGCTTTCCATGTACATAAAAATATAATCTATACAAAACTCTTTTTCTTTTTCTTTTTTAAGTTCTTTTGAAGGTTTTTTCTACCCACTGAACTAAAAAAATGACTTTTTGTGCCATAATTTTTACTCCCAAGCTCCAATTGAAATAAAAATTATATTTTTTGTAAAGCTAATGTGTTTTTTTATCTTTACGGAAAAAAAATAGAGAATCTTGACAAATGTTGAGACCACAAGAGCCTACTTGAAATCCATTTTGTTCCCTAAAGGGACAATGGGACTTTAGAGTGAACTTCTAACTTTCCACCAGTTTATAATTAGAGCTTGACATTTTTAACATTAGAAATGCATACCAAAGTACTTTGAATAGGTATGAGTACTTTGGAATGTGCTTCCAATGATAAAAATGTCAAATCCTAATTATAAACCAGTGGAAAGTTAGAAGTTTATTTGGAGGAGTTGGTGGAGTAGACTAGGGACTTTTTGAGGTAACTAAGGTAGGAGTAATGCTTTTGGGGGGTGATTTCTTGTTCAAAAGTTATTCAAATTCTGTTTGAGGGAATATTTGACCATAGATTTTCCTATTTTCAATGGATGAAATTATTCAGTTGCTGCAAAATCCGGGGACAATATTGTTTTGCCATAAATAAATTTACACATCTTTCAATGAATATGTGTGTTTTTATTATGTTTCATCCATATCAATAGATGAAAATAGCTTCACCACTCCAATAGAGATTGTTTTTTGCATTGCCAAAAATAATGAAAATAAAAATCCTAGATAAGAATCCCCCAAAAGCTCTAAAAGCATTCTCTAGCATACCTTTCTTCAATGTCTGAGCAATTAACATATGAGGGAGTGGATGCTTATAAGGTCCCACAAGATTAAAACTTCAAAATTCATATTTAATTCCAAAAATTGTCAAAAAAAAATAGAAAATAACTTGGATTAGGTGCCAATTCCATTTATCTTTCAAGAAAAATTTAACGAAAAACATTTTAAGTAGTAAAATTTCCAAGATTGCAAATCAACTAGTAATGGTTACTTTGTGCACCTCCTACCTTGCACCTATAGTAATTGTATTCCGATAAAAAATTGTGTATTATTTCTACTATTCAATTGCCTAGTTTGGAGTAGGATTTTGATGGAAGTAAAAAGAACATTTTAGATGTTCTTCTTATAGCATTTTTTGGATACCATACATGTGAAGAAAATATGAATTTTTAAAGTGTTGAAAATAGGTGTATTCAAAAGCAATTCTAATCTCTCATCAAATAGAGGTTGCACATTAATCTTTAGGAAAAAATTTGCACATGGTGGTTTTAGAAAGAGGTTACAATTAGGTGGAATTATCTCAGTGTATAGTTTCCATTCATAATAAGACAACTATACATAATCATGACTTGCTTACAAAATTGTCCTATCTAGATTAAAAAATAGTCTAGATTGTTGTCCTAAGTGTAATCCTTCTCAAGATGAGAGGTTGGGATTGATTTTGGATACACCTATTTTCAGTACTTTAATTATTTATAATTTATTCATTTGTTGTCCCCAAAATGTATGCTAAGAGAATTTCAAATCCCCTTGGATCTCCCTCCAACAAGAATTTAGAAAATTTAATAATGGAAACCATACTCCACTACATATTCAAATGATTTAGATGCAAGTTACTTTACTACAAGAGAGAGATTCTATGTGGGTGAAACTTGAGCCTTTCCTACAACATTGTAGAAAATTGCTCCATCTAAAATTTTGCAAATTGTTTTGTGTCAAGCAATTATAGTGTGAGACACTTATTTACAAAAAGTGACTATATTTTAGATTGCATCTTGAAATATTACTATTTTATCCTAATTTCCACAATTTTTTGTTGGAACTAACACATTTAATTTTGTAGGTGACACTAAATTTGCGCCCTCACTACTGGCATTAACTTAGGGGCACTTCACACTCTTGTTGTCTAAGTTGAAAGGCCGTGGGATTGAGTGGCCAAACTTTGTTAAGAATCCAAAGAAATGAGAAATAAATAAATAATAAATTATAGGAATTTGAACCTTCAACTGGCCATAGTGTGAAGCCTCCTAAAGCCAAGCCCAAAGCCCAAACCCTTGGTAATGAATTCCCACGGCCTCTCAATTTGGACGGCCATAGTATGAAGCCTCCCAAGACCAAGACCAAAGTCCCAACTCTTAGCAATGAGCTCCCATAACCTCTTGATTTGGATGACTAAGATATGAAGTATTGAAAGGTCAAGCCTAAAGTCCACACCACACCAATCTAATGGTTGAGATCTTGTTATAAGCCAATGGCATCTCAACCATAGTTGGGGTCTTCATTTCCAAACTTCCTTTGAGAATCCATTGCCATATAGGCAATTTGTTGCCATGTATGTAGTTGGAGGGTGAAGACCTTTGGACTTGTGCCTTCTGGTGTGAAGGATTAAGATTCCAAACTCTTGGTTTCTTAAAATTTGATTGATAAAACCCCACGGCCTCTCAGCCTTTGGCCATAAGTTAATCTGAAGTGCCCCTTGTTAGGGGACACTAACTTCGTTCTTTGATGCTGCATGCCGGCTGCATCCCCTTGATTACTGCCTGCCGTGAGCAGATACTGTACCGCTGGGCGTCCTTGAATAACTTGTGTCAGCTCGCTACAATTAGGTTAACGCATCCACAGCGGTCCTGACTGCTGAGTTGTGGGCCTCAGTATTTCTGGCAGAACTGGTTGCCGCCCTCATCGTCCCCAGTGGTGCTTCTATCAAGATCATGTGATTTTACTTAACCCTTAAACCCTTAAACGACGTTGGTCGCCGTGGAAATCATCTGTTTTGGTACCGTGTGAATTGTTGGTTTAAAATAATGCAAAAGCACTCACTGGAAGTCAAATCGCTGTAGGAGACCTTCTTTCTTCACACAAAATTTGGAAGATGAATAGTTGCACTTCTGTCCTACACGGAGAGATTCTTTTTCATTCATTGGCCGAAAAACGTCCTTAGCGTCATTTATGAGTTAAAGCTTTTGAGAAGAATCTATGCATGACAATGAATCCATCCCATGAAGTAGGACGAGTAGGGTGAAAATGCAAGTTCTTGGGGGTAAAAGTAAAATCTTGTCCCCTATTTTGTGCGATGAATAGGGTATATTCTAAACCCCTTCTAGCTAATTTGGGGTCTCTAATTGCAAATATGAAGTCAAAATTTGCAAATTTCTTCATGTGTGAAAAAAATAAAATTATACAAATTTTGTGCGTTTTCACCTACTTGTCCCACTTTGTGAGATGGGGTTATCATCCTATAGAATTTATAAGTTTAAATTGAATAAGTAACCATCTGCTATGTATTGATGTAGAAATGCATATGTGTAGTAGCCAACCCATTTCCAACCACCACCTCATTTTCAATGTATAGACTGCTTTATTTTTGCAATGTTGTAGCGTAGTTTGAGGAGTAGTTGTAGCACATTGTGATTGGCTGCAAGGTTGCTAATATTGCAACCAACCCTTTGTTGATTTTGCAATCAATCTATAGTCAAAAATAAAAAGGTCTATATAACTATTGGAGGACAAAGAGAATCTTCCACTAAAAAATTCATGGTAATCGTATTTTTTGTAATAAAAATTTGAAAAAATATACAATCCTTTCCAAAAAAAAATTTGTATATACAAAAAAAAAAAATTGGCACTCAGAGAATTTGCGCTCTAAATTGTGTAATTGCTTAAGTGGTTGGAAATGGGTCGTTTGCCTTATTAGGTAAGTTAGGACATTTGTGAAGCAACGATGCTAGTGTGTGAGCATGAAAATGCAAGCTTGTGAGCCTTGAGCATGTGTTTAAGTAGATGTCCTACAATAATTGAAGGTGCTTATAATAAAAACACCTATAATATAGGTATCTATAACATAGTTACACTATAATCATAGAAGGTTTCTATAATATAGACACCTATAACATAGGTGTATAGTCTTCTAGGCTTATGACCTTACACTCTTAGTAGCATACCTTGTTTGTGAAGTGTCCATTGTTTTTGTTTCTATGGTGAATAATAAAGTCATTAGTCAACTACTTTTCAGTCTCTACGTCTTTTAAGGGGTTGACGGATGACATCATTATTCACTATAGAAACAAAACAAAACAATGCACCTACCTACTAGTTCAATAATTAGAACAGTTTTCAAGTGACTACCTTGGTCATAGGGATAGCGTCTTGTAAACAATAAAAGCTGATCATTACTTTGTTGAAGTTAGGCTTCTTAAAAAACATTCAGAATTTTTTTCCTTAAAAGACAAAGTAGAATTGGTATCTAATTCTGGTTGTTTTATATTTTTGGAAGCTTTGTCGAATTAGTTATAAATTTTTGAAAGATGAATGCAGTGGTCACTAAAAGCATCGACCTAGCCTAAAATGTATGCTATTTGTACATTGTAATGAAAAAAAGTAAAATGTACTTGTGCATTATCGTACTTTGAGGTCAGGTTTGTTAGACCCCATACGAAATCATTTCTTTTATTTTGCATGGAATTCTCTTTCGTTAATTGGATTTATAATTTTTGTAATTTTGTTTTAAGAGATTACAAATATTTTGTGAACTTTTGCACATGGTCCTCCTGCTTTATCACATTGCAATACAAACTCTATATAATCTTGCATCACCCAAAAGAGTAGGGGCTTTGAGGCTTTACTTAACCCTCCATTTTTGGCTTATTGTGCCATAACTTTTGCTCCCGGGCACCAATTAAACAAAAATTATATATCCACAAAGCTCTCAGCAAACTATACAACCTTAAAAAAAAATTCAGAATGATTCACTACAAATTGAGACAATAGGAACCTATCCGGACCCAAATTGTCCCCCGAAAGGACAAATGGTCCTTTAGGGGTTAAGTTGTAAATCAAGCTAAAATCAAGCTCTAATGCAATACTTGTGGCTTTACTAGTGGCTTACATATCATATGTATATGATAAGTAGTATGGTATATCGCTAGAGATATAGTATGTTTTATTTATTTATTTATTATTTATTTTTGAAACACATGGATTATGTTTGTTTTTCATTTTCATTTTCATTGGATTTTCTTTTAGCATTCAAATTATTTTCATGAACATTTCTATACTATTCAAATATGCCATGTCATGATTTCTAAAAATTTCATTACATGCCATATTTATATATATTTATATATATTTATATTTATATTTATGTATATTTATTATTTTTTAACAAATTTGACCCAAGCATAGGATAGAGGACATTTTTAGAGCTTGATCGCCTCATGGACATTGTACCTTATGTTGATCCTAGCCCTTAATCCCTTGTCTGATCAAATATGACATTATTTAGTGATTGGTTTTTGACAAGAAAAAGGTCTTGAAACTTTAGGGTTTAGATTGGTGAAGGATTTCAATCTATTTTTAGTCTAATTGTGTTTGATTTTTTTAGTATAAAATGAAATTCACTTTAGTTTCAATTTTGTCATACTTTTCTTTTACTTTATATTTACTTAAATGTATGCTTCAACATATTTTACTTAACTTGTGTTTTTCTTTTACTTTAATGTAATATGATCCACCTTTTACTTTGATACCTTTTACTTTGATTGAAGGTAGATATAAAAAACGTTCCCTGATCTTGTATTTGTTTCTCATTTGGTTTGTAAATGTTATAATTATAATCTTATGTTTGTAGGTTTTTTATTTAAAATATTTTTATTATTGTCATAAATCTGAGTTGTTTAAGTTTGTTCTATAATAATTTGAGAGTATTGATTTAAAAACAAAAAAATTAGGTGAGAACTAGTAGCCAATAGAAATGGATGATATCAATGAACGTACTGATTCTGAAAACTATATCCATGGCATTTATTATGGTCCAGACTATGTGGATAGTGACGACTATCTTGATACTTTTGATACTATTACCTATGATTATCGGCTTGTCTACAAATATCACCATCAATATAGATACAATCAACCTCAAAATGGTATGCATGTGGAGGATGCTGATTTGGGCAACGATTCTTATGAGGACTTGCTTGCACTTGAAGAAACAATGGGAACCGAGAGCAAAGGTCTTGATCTTCAATCCATTGCCGCACTTCCACAATTTGCATACATATCCAATTCCCAAGACAACACTTTTGATCAAGAACGGTGCGTTGTGTGTCAATTGAAATTTAAAGAAGGAAAGTCAATGTGCAAGCTGCCTTGTAAACATGAATATCATTTGGAGTGCATTAGACAGTGGTTGCAATGTAAAAAAAATTGCCCAATTTGCAATGTTGAAGTTTCGTGTACAAAATAGCTTTCAATTGTTTGAGTATTAAGAACTCATACTCCAAATTTGTAATAAATATATGACACTATCTATTATGACAACCATCATGCATGAAGTCAAAACAATTCTCTACTTTGATGTTCAAAAAATGGTCTTTATTTTTCAATTATTTCAATTTCTATAAAATCATAGATGAAATGGCTAGATTTGAATGAAAACTACATAAATGTAAATTAAATGTTTAAAATATGGATGAATTTAGACCACTAACATTGATTTGTCAAATACTAGTAATTGCATCTTGACACTTTTTCAAAAGTGAAACCAAAGGGTTGTATGGTAATAATGCACGACTATTTATACACATCTATGTAACAAGTTTTATAAAATTTAAATAATTACATATTATAATGCATTTTTTTTGTAACTCTTATACATTAAAATGATTTTTTCAACAAAAACATGTTTTCAAATGTATTATTAATTATGGATAGGCCAAACAATGTCATCTTTTGATTAACAATCTTAATCCCTAAGCACTTTGACATCCATATTGTACATGGTGAATAGGGTACTTCAAGCATATATTTGTCCAAAATACCTTCTCAATCAATGAAATTGATGAAAATAATGTATATATACAAATATACAAGGATAAGTGTTCTAAAATCCTAAAAATGATTCAAATGTTATAAAATTTACTAGGACCCCAAAGTGGAATATTCAAGCATGTAATTTGAACATTGTCTAGACAAGGATTACTAGCATGTGAATATAAAATCTATAAGTCCATGAACTTAGGAGTCTATGTTATAGATTTTTTCCATTATTATATTGTACCTATGCTATAGGTACATATATTGTAGGGGTGATTGCAACACTTGTCCTATTTTTTATCCCCTTGACCTTGGACAAGTGTTTTTTTGCTCATAACTTTTGCATGGTATGTCCATTTTCTATGAAATATGGAATGAAAGTTCATGTGGTAGTTGTAGAGATTAAGTAATTTTCTAAATTAGTTTATTATTTTTAAATAGCTTCCGATTAGATGCCTACCTTGGCTATTTTGGAGGGATTTAGTACTATTTTTGAGCCAAAAATATGAATTAGAAGGTGAAAATTGGAATATAAGGATTTTTCCTAAAGTTACACAAGCCTACAAAAGGATTTTCTTAAAAATAAAATTAAAAATTTATTTATATGTGAAAGGCTGACACTTTATACAAATTATTTATATTTTATTTCATTTAAAAAAAATATCCTAAAAGGTCATAGTACTACAATACTGAGCCCATTTTGAACCAAGAATGACAAGTGTTTCTTGCAACCACCCATAGACCTATTTTCGACAACCACCCCATTTTCAATCTAATTATAGACTATTTTGTTTTTGTGAAGTTGTGGCGCAGTTTGAGGAGCAATTGTGGTGCATTATGATTGGCTTTAAGGTTGTCAATATTACAACTAGCCATGTGTCCATTTTGCAATCAGTCTATGGTCAAAAGTAGAAAGGTCTATATGACCATTATAGGTTGAAGAGAATTTGCCACTAAAAATTTCATAGTAATTACGTTTTGTGTTATAAAATTATGGAAAAGTATGCAATCTTTCCAAATTCTATTTTTGTATATGGTAAAATTGGGCACTAAGAAAACCTGCGCTCTAAATATGCGTAATTGTTTAAGTGGTTGGAAATGGATTTTCAATCAAATTTGTAAATTGACCAAATTTTGGACACTACAGTTTGTTATGTGGCTCTCTAAAAGTTGGTCCATTGAAATAAACACTTTTGAGGATGAGGTTGTACATTGTGTCGGTGGGGTGGTAAGGTAGTTTCCTCTTAAAGCGACCATTTAAGCCTACCTAACTCAACATTGATAGTAATAGATATTTCAAGCAACATGTCACTCATTCCTAGATAAGGGGTCACATTTAGAACATCGTCACTTTTAAAGCACACTACCTTAGCAGTCAAAGAAGATATGGGTATTGTAAGCTAGGAGGCTCAGAAATGGCACATCTAAGGGCTGATCCGCTTATTTTTGTGTATTTCATTGGACGGTAATAATTTTAGCTCATTTTTCAAACAAAGAGAAATAGAGGAGGAATCTAGCCCAAGTGGTTTCGTATTTTTCCAAGCATTTTTGGATTATTTATGAATTTTCAAACGAGTTGGGTCATAGGTCCTTATTTATGACCCTAGGTCTTCTATAACCGGTTCACATGCAATTCTAAAGAAAGATGGGGAAAGCAAAGCGGATGATTGGCTCTTGCAATTGATAATGCTTTTTTCCTTGATTCATTCAATGACTATACATGTCAATTTCAGAACCAACGCATGTCCATTTTACAACCATTTATAGGGTCCGTTCTTAACCCTTCAATGTCGAGGCGGATGTTTTGCTTCCGATGAATGACAAGAGAGTCTCTTGTGTAGGGACAGAAGTGCAACTATTCATCTTCCAAATTTTGTGGGAAAAGAAAAGATCATCTACAATAGTTTGACTTCCAATGAGTGTTTTTGCATTATTTTAATCCAACAACTCACACGGTATCAAAACAGATGGTTTGCACGGTTATGAGCCCGTTGTTTAAGGGTTTATGCCCGTTCCATTTCAGAGCGTCCTACCTTAGATCATCGCAAGGCCAGGACGCGAGAAGGATTTGCAGATGAATCGAACTTGCCGTTGAAATTGCCCACTCCGCAGCAGGCAGCGTGTGTGAAGTTGAACCCTGGAGCACAAACAACGCAATTAAACCTGTATTGTGTCCCGTCTCGATCTACACATCGTTTGACAGGTATACATTTTCACTCACAGCCTTTTCAAACCCTTACCGTTCTTTACTGGATTGTTGATCGATGCATGGCTTCCAAGATAGGGTCATACAATGTGGAGATCAGTGAGCTCCGCTCCTAATTCAGTTACAATCTTCTTGAGATCAGTGTTATATTGCTGGCTTACTTCGTTGACGAACCCGACGCAAGTGCCAGACGTGATTTGCGAAGGGCAGCATCCCAGTACGTGACGCTAGTCCGGCCACTCCTATTTTACGGGCTCCTGATTTGTACAAAGCCTGACACAAAACAAATGAGGTTAGTTAGTTATCTCTTGACAGGAGAACTTTGTTATTTCTCTAGCAGAAGCCATGAATGTGGTGATGATAGGTAATCTTCACCTTCAATTGACGTGATGCCGTGCTCAGAAGAAGCTGTATAAATCCTGGAGTGATATCCCAGGTGGAGAAGTGGGGATCGATGAGGAAGTAGTAACCATGGAGAAAGTCGTTGCTTCCGGAGATTATAAAATATATGGACTTGCGGGAGAACTCCTTGCCATCTTTGTGCCCAACAATTTATTTACTTCGGGTTGCGTTTGATCTCGAAAGTGTTCCAGCTGCTTGCACATCGTGATGATCTCTCCCTGTCATGAACGACATCATACCGGTACTCCTTTAAGAAATCAAATTACCTCTTTGAGAAGATCATTCTGGTGCTGGCAGATAGAAGAAGCGCACGCAATTTGAATCAGCACCAGAGAATGGGTTTTACGTCTGGCATATCTTTTATGATTCGAAATGGACTGTATGCAGATCTCTTCATTTTCACTTACGAAGAACCTGCCGGTGGAATTGAGAATGCCTGACCCAGCAGATGCATAGTTCACTCCCTGTAGTACTCTGCTTCTCTTTGTTGCAGGGTCCATGAACGGTGGCACCTGTGGCAATTTTAGTTCCGCAGCTGTAATCAGGCACAGTTTAAGTTATGAGCACCAATTGGGATTTCTGCCTAAATGAGCAGAAATCTCCACCTCCAATATGAGCATGAATGGTGTTCAAAGGAAAAGGCATGGTATGAAAAAAAGGAGCATTGGGAGAAATCATTGAACATGTCCCATTATGTGAATTCAATCACCATTTGGGTACTCTTTGTATTGTTTTGAGCATGTGCTAGACTGCGCTAGATATATGGGTGACCTAGTATCAATTACTGGTGCTCACCTCATTTAAACTTTGAAAGTGATTACCACTCGATTTTTGAGCTTAAGTTCTCTACTTTCACTTCAACAGACTTCTCTTCTAATTGCTGAACAACACACATCATTCCTTCATCCAAATTCCACTCAGTAATTGCAAAAAGTGGCGATTGTGGCTGCACAACTACCTTAGAAAATTCACGTACGATCTTGAGTAATTTCGATGACGACAATCCTAACAGCTCATTTTCAGCGTCAACGTGGTGGTTGTCACAGAGAACTCACCTCCAAGAAGTCAAGAGCAGTTCGTCCATTGGTGAACCGTCCGGTGGCCGTGTGCGTGTCGAATTGGCGTCCATAAGGTGGACGGTTCGCTTTGGCGAGGGACAGTAGATGATTGTTGATGCCAGGATCAGCGAGGAAATCTCCGAAGATGAAGAGCGCAGGGACTAGTGGCGCACTTTTTGAGGTAATTTTCGTTCTATATGAAAATGATAGCAATGCTATTGAGATCGATCAGGCCTAGAGTAGAACTAATCAGCAAAATCCATGGCTGCGTTGATGGTCTGCTGAATGCTAATTTCTTCATGACGGGCTCTTGTTCAATTCTAGACGTGCTACTAATTCTGAATGTCGTGTAGAACTCCCCTCTGTCTTATGGAAAAAAACCCCACAAATTCACTGTCGCTTCCTGGACCTCTTTAATCCACACATGCAAATTGACTGAACTTTGATTGGATGCACGTTGTTTGAAAGTTGAGAATTTGAGTGAATGTATTCGCTTGCCCATTCCCATGCGCCCTTTGCTTGCTACAGTGATCTGATCTGGAGCCGGACATGCCTTCGAGTGCAGCACAATCGACTGTTGAAGTTTGTTTGCCACTTTCACAGATATCCAGCTCGTTTCTGAAATCAGAAGCCATCTCGAGGACGCCAAACCAAAGCTTGTCACAGCCCCTTCGGAAACGTGACACCGGTACCGGTCCTAAAAAAGGAAGGTAACAGTGATGGTTTTAACTAGCTTGTACTCCAGAATTGAAGTCCCTGTCTGTCTTGAAAATGCGGCCTCCAATGCTGGATGCTTGACATGGGGAATATGCGCAAAGGTTGTGGTAGATGTAGGAAGCTGTAGAGGCGTCACATTGAAGCAAGAACGAGAACAACTCCGTCCTCTTAAATGTTCCCTCAGAATTGTGCTCGTCTGACCAAGGTATTTCAAAGACTGTTGGCTCACTGTGAGAATGGAATCCATATTCGCCAGATGTCCTGTTTGAGGTAATAGCACTAATTTTCGTGAATCTACTCTAGATGTGTATCTAAATTTATTCGTAAGACTTTCACTAACACCACTCTTATCACCAAATGAGAACATATATTTATAATTTTATGCAGGATTCAAACAACACCTCAGCACCATTGCTGATTTTCAATGTGATGTTATGAGTTACAATGGGGCTTATTCCTTGAAAATCATGAATTGCCATTCATACTGTAATTACATGTCGAGTTTGGAACTATGAAACAAGCAAGGTGTGGATTAAGGCCATTGAAGACTCCGAGTACCTATCAAAGCAAGTTGGCGCCCATCAAGTTACTCCACCCTGGTGATTGAACCTCTGCCTTCGTTATCTTCTCAACTACATCGACGGTCACAAGTTTGCATTCTTAAGCAGGGTAAGCAGTTTCTCTAAGGTAACTCTGCCTTTGACAGGCAGAATTTTGGATTACCCTAATGCAGGTCAAAAATTTCATGAGCAATACATTTCACAAGACACATGTATTGCTCATGAATTTTTGGGCCTGCACTAGCCTGGCCCAAAGTTGGTCTGTCATAGGCAAAGTTACCTTTATATATAGTACAAGTCTGCAGACCTGTGTCCGGAGTATGTTCTCATGTAATACAATAGTAAGGTAGAATTGCCCATTACCACACAAATTTACTATCTACGTACTTTGGAGAAGCTATTTATCAGCTCCCATATTTTTCAAAGATTGAAAAGTTTGAGAGAAGTCAATTGCAAAAAGAATGAAGACATTCCAACAAGAAGTGATTTTTTTGTGATTTTTTAGAGCTAAAATGTTAACTTGTGAATAGACCCTTGTTGAAGCATGAGTAGACCCTTGTTAAAAGGGTGGGCTAATGTGTTTGCTCCCCAAGTGCATTGCCATCATGATAAAGGGTTGTCAAGATTGTGATAATAGAGGGTCCACTGATGCAATTGGGAGGATCTTTTAGGTGTTGGAATTGGATGGATGGTGATAATAGACAATTCTACCTTATTGTTTGATAATTGATCCATCTAATGTCTATGGAAAACCATGACTATTTATTGTACCATATTTGATGCCTAAAATATGTATTTTTATTAGAATATGGTAGAATATATACTATTGAATTGATAATTCAATAATCAACTTTTTTTATTTGGATGTCATTTGAACATTAAACCTTCTCATGCACAAAATACAATATCATGGAGTTAGGTGGAATACATGATCATTTGGGAGTTTCTTAGATATGCGGGAGGTACATTAATGATTCAAAATGGTAGTGGCACAAATGCAATATCATGGAGACATGGAGTTAGGTGGAATACATGAACATTTGGGAGATTCTTAGATATGTGGGAGGTACATTAATGATTCAAAATGGTAGTGTCACGTGCTGTTGGGTTTGGCTCAACAAAAGTACAAACTTTTGTCACTAGTGTATACCTCAATTCATGCACCTTCTATGTCAAATATACAAAAAAAACATCATGTTGTAACCAAAATTAGACTTTCTAGATTTGAAAGGAAGATAAGGTAGATATTGTCATCAATTTGCTCATTGCATTTGGTTAAATTTAGTAGATTTTTAATTTAGTTTAATTTAATTTAGATTTTTTATTTTATTTTAGTCATAATAGTAAATTGAAGAATATTTAAGTTATTTCTAGATTAATTCAATACTGAAAAAAAGAAGATGTATTACAAATAACTTTCCATCGCAAACAATTGGAAACGAGGCTATGTTTGTCATATTCCAATAATATATGGCTCAAATGAGTCCTTGCATCACTATGATGATTAATCAAAAGTATAATTCTAGAATGTAGCATTGTTTGGAACCTTGACCATTGAATATTATCTACTTCAACTCTATCCCCTAGGTACGCAACTCTTGTATTATATGCATGGATCATCGACATTAAAACAATTTAGAAGATGGCTTTTGTAAAAATTATATTAAATTAAAAAGACCAAAAAGTTAGGTGAAGACCAAATTTAAAAAAATCAAATGTAGAAAATGTTGGATTGCATACATATTAGAAAAAAACTTGCAATGTATATGAAGAATTTAAAGATTTATGCATAGTTTCAAAATTCCATAAATTTTTTTCCTCCAATTAAAATTAAATTTTTATTAGAAAGTCCCCAAAGTTAGGTAGCTTGGCCTATGATACATGTATTAAAAAAAATCATATAATTAGATTTTCAATGCTATTAATGTCCTCAAAAATACTCATTTTGTAAGTACAATTACATTTTTGGATTCCTTATTAAAAGGGCTACAAGAATTTTCTACATTAAGAAAATTATATTCCTTGAGATTGGACTTAAATGCATTATTAGTGATTATAATGAGGGTCATATAATATGAAAGTTGCATACCCAGGCTCTATCCTAATATGAATTTTTACTTCTAAGGGTGACACAAATTAGATGAAGGACATCCAAGTATGTTAAAAATGCAAATTTTGTTTAATCTTTAACAATATGATTAGCTTGATCACTTTGTGCTTTACGATTTTTGTGCAAGATTTTGAATTACTTCATGTACGTACGGAAAGAAAATGCAAACTTTTAAAAACCTTATATCTGAATTCTTCTCAAGCCATACTTTACTTTGGTTAAACAACTCTAAATCTATATTTTCCTTCTTACTGAAAAGAAAAGCATTAGAGCATCTGATAGAATTAGCAATAGGATATATCTACTATAAATCTATATGTGGATTAAAAAAATTTACTAAGACAAAAAATATTTACTAACATAGGAGAAACTAGATGAGATAAAAAAAAATTTAAGGCAAATTAGGAGCTAGGTCATAAGGAGAGTAACTATAATTAAAATTTGTATTTATAAAAATAATGCATATGACTATGTAAAAAAATGACTGGTCAAATAATATTCTTAGTTTTATTGACCTTATTATTTTTTGGGGGGAATTTTAAATTTTTTTAATATTAAATATCTAAATAGTATATATTTTAATATTTTATAATCTTATGAAAATGAAGATGTGCTTTACCATTGTAATGGGAGCATGAATTTCTCTCTCAATGTGCTATGGGCTATTTGTATATAAATACAAACATCCCAAAAAAGAAAATTTAGTTTTCAATATCTTTATACTAAATTTTATATAAGGATAAAAAATGTCAATGAAGTTTGTTTCATCCATCCTTTGTATCTGTCAAGTTAAAAGAATGACTACTCAATCAAACTAGAAGGAAGGCCTCTCTTTTAAATTGGATGGATGGCTACTTCGTCGAAATAGTATATTTGTAAAAAAAATTGGACTAGTTAGTCAATCAATCATATCCATCAAAGTTGCTACAATTTTCATCTAAATTGTTCATTGTGGTAATTGAATTACCCACCTAATAGTGAATAATCTACCTTGATAGATGCTAGAGTTCATCATACATAAAATTTAAGACAATCAATTACCCACCTAATAGTGAATAGTCTATCTTAATAGATGCCAGAGTTCATCATACATAAAATTTAAGACAATGCAAGGATAAACAAATGTAAGTAGCAAACATTGATAATGCAAAAAATGTAGACACAATGTTGTTATGATCCCCAAGTAGCATATGTTGAAAAATGCACAATGCCAAGCCTGTCGGTTAAATAATCATGTTTATCCATGTTGATTAAACAATCATGTTTATCAAGGTTGTGACTCTTTGCATCTAGATTACCTATTGTGGTAAATAATTTACCCCATGATAGTCAATATTTGATAGACGGACAACAGGGTTGAAGGTTGACATTATGACGGACACACTAATGTCACAACATAACTACATGAATTGCGGTAAATGAGAGAAAATTTGAAAGCCAAATTTTAAATAGGATTCCTTCATAATCTATTTGAGATTCTATTGAGGTGGCATTCAAGGTGGAAGGCTTGAACAAAGCTAATTTTAGACAATAAATAAATAAATAAATAAATAGAGAGAAGCAAGAGTGTGACCTCTTTTTTTGAACTCCAATCAGTTGTAGGCAAAGTTGCATAAGTTGTAGATAATCTTGCTTCAAATTCAAGACAATGTAGCTATGATCTCAAGTAACGTACCTTGAAAATGCAACATTGAGCCTGTTGGTTAAATAATCATGTTTATCTAAGTCACAATATTTTCTTTCAAATTGCCTATTGTGGTAATTAGTTTATTCCCTGATACTAAATATTAGATCTTGATGGACAAGAGGATTGAAGGTTGACATTAAGAGACTCCCTATCATGGTAATTAATTTATCCCATGATAGTGAATACTTGATTTTGACAAATAACGAGGTTGAAGGTTGACATTATGATGGACACACTAACATCACGACATGACTTAACATGAACTGCGGTGAATGAGAGAAAATTTGAAAGCCAAATTTAAAAAAGAATTCCTTCTTAATCTATAAGAGATTCTATTGAGGTGGCATTTGAGGGGGAAGGCTTGGACAAAAGTAATTTTAGATAAGAAATTTGTCAATAAAATGAGAAAAGTAAGAGTTTGTAGGTATAGAATTTCTAGGAATTACTCCTCCCCCTTATAGACATCAAACAACACCATTTAAGTATCTCCTACTCAACCTCTCCAAAAAATGTAGATTTCATAAAAAATCACTCAAAAAATCTAATAAAAGGTCCAATATTCTATTTCATCAAACAATATGAGAATGTGAGACTTTCATTTTGTAAGATGAGAAGACAGGAGAATGATACCTTAAATACTTATGTCAGTATGAAAATTTGGCATGAATTTGAATCATTTAATTGTGCAAGAGTAAAAAAAGAATGATTTTTTTTTTTCATATTGGACTCACGGCAATATGAAACTCCTGGTGCACTTGACGTTACGGTTCCATATTCCCGAACGCATACGTCGAGCATACCGGTAGTTTCGTGACTCGTTTCTTCTCTTCCGTAGATTTTGTTGCTCTGTCTGTCTCGCTTTGCTGCCCTTCTTCTTTCCCCTTGGAGTCAAGTGATCGCTCCGGATCGCACGTTGATCGAGCTTGTCCTTCCTGACTGGCAGTGAAGTGAAGACATTTCCCAATTCTGGATAAGTATACAGTTGTCCAGTTTTTAAGATTCAGGCTTGGCGACCTGCAGGTCGGATGGAGATGATAATTAAGAACTTGTGAATGGCCGGGCATTGCTTTGCAAGCTGACTCTGCATGCAATGTCTCTCGTAATGCCTGCAACGCCGTTTCCAATGCTGCATTGTTGCAAACCGGCAGACATGGATGGCGAACACGAAAACCCCATACCAAGTTTTGCGTCTACATTGACTTGGCAGTAATTGCGAGAGATTCAAATCCTGGTTGACCTTTATTTATGATCTGGGATATTCCAGGCAAACAATTCCACTTCAAGCCTGTCAGGGATGAGAATGGTTGACATGGTCTGGTTCCTTTGAGCAGTGTGTTGTCCGGGAGAAATTTAGGGTTTTTGCAAGTTCATGTTATTGGGACTGGGCCTAACGGTGTGGTCAAGGTCAAGGAGAGGCTGTCTCGATATGCTTGTGAAGCTGTGAATCATGAACCTGGAGCTCCCTTTTCCGTCATTTCTCGAGGGTGGAATATCGAGGGTTCCCGCCAGCTTGGGCTTCTCAATTTCTTACAAACAGTTATGATCCTCGTGAAGGTCAGCTTTTGGGAAAGAGAATTGAAGTATAACTGTCGACCACAGAGACAGGCCTCTGAAAGTGTTTATTACTTCAAAAGAACAAGGAACGCCAGAAGCTACGAAGAAGCTATGAATGATTTCCAAAGCTGTGCTGTAGTTCTCCCGGCATGCGATGCAATACCGTCCCTGATCCTGCGATTTGGGTGTCTTTGATGATCCATTCTCTTGTTTGCCTGAGTCGTAAGTCTCAAGTGAGATTTTATTTTCATCGGCATATGAATCGACTCCTTGTGGCTTGCTATGACGATCGTCAAAAGACAAGGGGTTCAAGGCTCTAACTTAGTGAGTGACTCAGAAAGCGCGATCACGCCCTCGAGGTTTGTTTTTCTCGATGCATATTGTCAAGCTGCCGAACATTTGAAGATGATGACTTTGCTTATTCCTGGGCTATGCAAATATCAGCTGCACCCGATGTAGGTGGTTTCTACAGCAATGTGAAAACCCTGTGTTCACAGATCCTGTCACCATGAGCAAGAAGGTTCCTACAGCGCTGCCTTGTGAGGCATGTGGCGGGTTACTTCCTTTAAAACCAATCCACTCAAGACGCCGCCAACGTCGCTCCGAATCCAGCAGAGGCCAAGATGCTCCCCACTCGCGATTGGAACAAGGATCCACTAATGAATTCGAAAACTCTGGAGGGGATCTTCCGTTATCAGACGATTCCGAGACCGAAGAGTCGAGTGGCAAATTGCGAAGTTATGACTCCGTGTTGGAAGAAATTCAAGCCATCTTCGCCAACCAAAAGGTGAGACAAGAGACGATCTCGCCGTATCTCCATCGAGCTCACAAACACAGGGACCGAGGCTCAAACAGGTCGAGACGACACGAACGAAGCCAGGCTCATCAGCATGCAATCAGTCAGCGCGAGCACCAGCGGCCATCGAAATCTCGGAGTCCAGTCAACTCGCCATGCTTTCGTCACCCACATCAAAACAACCATGCCCCCATTTGCAAGAGCTCCGTTGCAACAGGTGAACAGGATGAGCCCTCTTGTTGCATTAGATCCTTGGCTGGTCAAAACGATGAGCCCACTTCAGTTACTTGTCAAAGTGATGAGCCCACTTGCAGGCGAATTGTAGGTCAATTACCGCATGATGATGCATCAAATTGCAGTTTCGACCAATTGAGAATATCTCCTTCACCAAGGATCCACGCAGCCCAGAACTCAACTCACCACCTCGGTGAGCACAGTGCAAAGGGCACGGCGAAAGCAGGAGGCTCCTCCTCGCCTGGGAAAAATCGTCATGGAGCTGTCCTCCATAACCAAGACTCAGTATGCCGGCCTGCATCGGAACCTGCCGCGGAGCTAAACACGCAACCCAGGATGAATAACGATTGTTATCACGATGTTCTACGGCTCTACGAAGAGTGCCATATTCATCAAATCGACCAGCACATACCTGCAGCCCTAATCACCAGCCCGAGGGGGCGTTCAAGGAGATCTCAAAGACACATCTGTGAAGAGGCAATTCCACAGTCCCAGCAGCAGCAGCAGCAGCAGATAATGTACAGTTGTCATCAACACACTGTCACCCTGCACCACGAGGGATGCCATCTTCATCCTCGAGATGATCCCAAATCCCCTGCTGCCCTGAGTCCCAGGACCAGGAGTTCAAGGAAGTGTCAAAGATGTGGCTGTTCGGAACAGGACTACAACGCTTCAATAGAACCTGTGTCTCTACAGAATTCTGCAGAGCGGACAGGTCGTAAAGCTCATGTGAATTCTGCTAGCAGTCGGGAACAAGAGGTAGTAGCCTGCGCTCAAAGGCTTTCTCCAAGGTGCAAAATGCATGGCGATTGTAGTGAAGTTGATGTTTGTAGAATTTGTTGTCATCCAAAGAAGGATCACAAGGACCTGCAGAGAAAGGGTCATGATCTGAGCCCACGAAAGGAAAACATTGAGGGATGCCATCTCCATGGTTTCCCAAGCCCTCAATGCCAAGAACCCAAGGGCGCTGCAAACCCTAAATGCAAGGATGCTACAAGCCCTAAATTCAAAGATCCATTGGTTTGGGCACCCAGACGAGTTCGGAAGCCGAAGCCGTGCTCGTCCACGCATTGGCTGGACCGCATCGTTGCTTCACAAAAATTTCCATCTCATGTTATCCAGCAGTTCCTTCAGGGTAAGCGCAAATGCGCTCCGCGAGTGAAGAAGCCCAAGTGCCCTGCCTGTATAGCGAAGTGCCTGAAGACCCAGCCACACAGAACTCACCTGACGTTCGACAGGTTAGACCTAATAAAATTTCTAATCACGGTTTGGACCTGTTTTGTTCAAGAATGCTAATGTTTGATATCTCAGCCAATTCGTAGTCCATTCTCAACTTCTACCTCTTGGTGCACCATGGCTTGGCGTTAAAAAACTGAGGAAGTTGCTTAAGCTCAGCTCGTGGGGAGCTTATGTTTAGACAATCACCGTATGCAACCTTGTCCACTGTTTGTGGCTCACCCAATTTGTAAACATACTTTGATTTTTAGGTCTTCAGCGTCTGCAAGTCCGTCTCACTTCCTTGTGTGACTCTGGCATGAGGGTGTCATGCAGGGATCTGTGTGAGCGTGAGGTTAGCCAGATCTGGAATTCGGGTTCAGACATAGCCTCTGGAATTGAGTGCAAGGAGCAGAAAAGAGGAAAGCTGACACGACTGGCGCTATCACGAACCTTGATCATAAAGCCCGTGGTGAAGCTGTCCACTGCGCAGGGCCCTTGGACTTCTCGGAAGGAGTTTCAAATGTGCTCGGAATGCAGGAACCCACTCGTCACGAAGAGCGGGCGCTGGAAGTCCATATTGGAAGAGATGTCGTCTGACATTCCAAAAAAGTGTAGTTACACGAGATTGTCGTGCCAAACGATTCATGGATCGGTCTTACCGAGTGACGCCGGGACTCAAACGATCGACCTGCGTTGTCCTGAGCTCTACTCTGCCTTTCGGCTTCACTCTAGGCTTCAGAAGATTCAGAATGAGACATTCGACAGGCACGCAGCCATGCAGGCATGTGGTGATTCTATTCTCTTTGATCCTCCATCGTGTTTTCCCTTCAGTCTTTGACTGTTAGAGTTTGTTGTTATCGCATGATTTCAGTGCAATGTCCGTGACGTCTAGGAATTTTTCTGGCACTTTGTTCCAATTTCATGTTGAAGTCAGAGGCTCCAGAAACCGCAGTGAGAACTGGTCCTGCGATGGATAACAAGCAGAATCTTGTTGTGAATTTTTGCACAAATGACCATTTAGAATCATGAATTATTGGTCCTTAAGAGTTTCATAGCTTCTGGTTTGTGCAAGTGCAGGTTGCTCAATCACAAGGTATTGAGCTTGATCAGGAGCTCTTCGATCAGTTGCTGCCGGAAATTAAAAAACCGAAGAAGGGGAGTCCACGCAGAAGCTCTAAAGGGAGTCCAAGAAATTATGTGTGTAGGAAGCCGCGGCGGGAGGTCTACAGGGGCCTCTGTAAAATTGTTGACCCTCCAATGCCAGTTTGTCCAGTACCGGAGTACCTCTTCAGGTAAGTTAGAGCATTTGCATGAGGTTCTCTGACAGAGAGACCTCATCAGGAAAACTAGATCGGCATTCCGATTTGGGTGCACAACTGTGTATATGAAAATTTGAGTAATACTAACATCAGTTTTGGTCCACATGTATGGGCGTTATGGTAAATCAGTGTCAAACTAGGCTGCGTGGCTTAAGGTACTTAAGGTACTTGAGGTACTTGACTGAGGTTAGCATCTTGTGTTTCTTTTCAGGGATGTTGCAGTGCAAGTTGGAAATACATTTCGTACATTTGAGGATTCCAACAAATGGAACCCAAGTGATTTTGGCGCAGAGGTGATACTTTCCAGCATCTAAATCGTTTTGAGAAGCTGCCTCATCACCTTTGACAGAAATTGTTCACGAATCCGAACTCCTTTTGAAAGCAATCTTGAGCTCATGATAGTCCTTGAAAAAACAAGTTCTCAATTGTTTATAATTTCCTAGCTTCTTGTGATAGCTCTCATTAAATTTAGATCTACAATGAAGACCTCGGAGTTTGATGATTATTGTTCATTTAGCAAGCTGACATATGATTTTGTCTCTTGCAGTTTTGTTTGCACTCGAATCAGGCAGAGCAATCCAGTTTGCAGCCTTGTAATCCCTACCCAACCTATAGACCTGAGCAAGAGCAAATTAACTGTCAAGCGCTAGAGAAATCGTGTGACGAACAACACTGGGCCTATCTAGTCGAGGCATGCAAGCAAGCGCGCGTGAAGCAGGGCGTGTATGGCAGTTGCGCTGCTTGTCCACGAGTAAGCTGCCTCTCGCACTCTTGGTTCGGACTTGTGCTAAAATGGTTGATAAAATCACGACATTGGGAGATCATTCTGGTGAAACTATGCACAAGTAATATTTTTCAACTAAGCAATGCTATATTTTAATTGGGAAACAGAATTTCTGTTTTTTTCCAATTTGCTCAATGTTCATTTGTTCATGACATGTCCAGGGTAAATACATTGACCTGTGATGAAACACACCGAGTCTTTTGTGGGTCCGCCAAGAATATCCCTCCAACAGTTAAAAGGCAGTCCATAATGTAGCAGCATATCGAGATGCAATGGAAAAGCTTGAGCCTTGATTGCTATGAGTGAGTTTTCCCACGTTCTGAATCTTTTTCATTAGTTTACTTTACCAGTTTCCATATCTTTGATTCTGCACATCATATATTGCTATTAACTTTTGCCACACCACAGCATGATGTTATCTACCCAGAGATTTCCTCACTTAAGATAGGCCTTCTATGACACCTCAGAGAATGGAATACCTCTGCCAGAGATTCTTGAGGAGTATTTAAAAATGAAACTTGCCACTACACTGGCTGATCTCTTCAATGGCTGATTGCTTCGGTGACAATCATATTAACAACCAAAAAATCTGAATGTGTATCAAGTGAGCTACAATCAGTGAGTGTGTGCAAGCAGTAGGATATACCATAAATGTCATTCTAGGAAGGGTCAGATTATAAGAGCTAAATCTGCAACAAATCTGCAGCTAAATCTAAAATCTACCTGTCCAGAGAGCAAATTATTTATTAGCTTTGCCCCCTACGACAAGATCGACAGAAGCTACAGTTACAGTGGAAATTTAGAAGTTTTGTTGGGAGTGCAGAAGTTTGAGTAGGATCTTACTCGAAAAGTGAGCCTCTCGTAGCAAAACAAAGCTGCTTGTAAGATTTCTGATACACCCAACGTTGTGGTCATGCTTCAGGAAAATGTCAATGCCAATCAAGCGGCAGCAGCACCCAGAAATTCCTCGTTAGAAAACGTCACCGTTCCTCGAAGGCAGCGGATCAGACAACCCCCACTCTACATATCCTGATACATTCCATGTTTGCTGAATTTCGCAAAAAATCTTTTGTCAAACTTTAGAAGTGATGCTCTCCTGCCAATGACGAGGATGCCTTGTGTATAGTATCAACTGCACTCTTCTCCAAATGTACAATCTTAAGAACATTCCAATACTGAAGTTTGCTTACTGAGCAAACCAAGAAAAAACCAAACGTAACCTCCAAAGTTTTGTGGTTGAGGCCCAAACTGCTTCAAAATAAGGTGGGAGCACACAAGAAGCAACAATGTACCCAATGGTGTCACTTTCTACACATTGTAGTCATTTTAGAACTTAAATGTAGGTAGACCATAGATAGCTTATTGTTTGTTGACCAAAATGATAAGCTATCTATAGTCTACCTACATTTAGGCTTTAGAATCATTGCCTTACCTAGAAAATGACACTATTGCCGGTACACTCTTGATTTTGGGTGCTCCTACTGTATTGTTTATGAAAGCAAGGTTTTTTGGGGGGAATCTGATTGCAAAATCATATTCTCAATCTTCAAGCTCTATTGCTTATAAGATCATAAAGCCTAAATTGCAAAAAAAAAAAAGTATTATGTAATAAATATTGTAGTATTCTTTCCGTCCACATTTGATTGTCCATAGTTTTGTTGAAATTTTTTAATACCATTTTCACTAATTATAATGTGAAAAAAAATAATTCATAAAGATTACTAATTTTTATATCACCAAAATCAATGAAGAACATTGTATGTGTTAACCTAAATAAAATTGTACACAAGAAAGCTTCTGCCTAATCTACTCAAACAACCTTAAAAAAACTTATGAGATCCAAGGTAGACGCTTATTTTAGGATGGAGGGAGTGTTCATTAGAAAAACATAAAGCATAGCTTCACATGTAGACCATGACGATTAGGGGCTACAAATGAAATTCCTATGCAAAGTTCAAAAGTATTTTGTCACAAGAGCCTCCTAAAATTTGTAATAGGTCTAAATTGGTTTCTTTTAGGGGTTAAAGAAAAACATGAAAAATAGCTTCACATGTAGACCATGACCACCTCTATAAAAGCATCATGAATAGTGTTGTGCATTATCGAAATGGAAGAGATTTTTATTGGCCACACGTTACCGGCGTACATGCGTGCTTATAGGCACAATTTAAGCACATAATTCAATTACTTATGCGCTTAATATAAATTAAGCTTGCATATTCAGTGCAGGGAGTGCATTGAGATAGGTGATTGCATTTTTAGGGAAGTTAAACTCCTTGAAACAATTTTCAGTAAATTTTACTACAAAGAAAAATGGAATTGGCATCTAATCCAAGGCATTTCATATTTTTTGGACCTTTGTGGAATTAGTTACAAAATTTTGAAGCTAAAATGCAGTGGTTTCTAAAAGCAACCCTCTCCTGAAATGTACAAAGTAAAATATACCTCTGTGTTAGAAGTCGCTTTTAGAGCCATGTCGCTTTTAGAGACACCTACCTTAAATTTGGATTGGAGTGGAGAGTGCATTACTGTATATAAAGACATGTTGGAAGAATTGACATGAGCCTAATAAGAGCCATTGTAGGGCTAGTTTGCGTTTTTCACAGGCTTCCGTGGACAGAAATATTTTTGGATCATTTTTCAGAGAAAGAAAAATAGATGTGTTACGTAACACAAGTGGTTTTGTATTTTTCCAAGCATTTTTTAATTACCTATAAATTTTCAAAGATTTAGGGCATAGGCACCTATTTGTGAACATAGGTCTTCCAAAATCTGTCCACTTGCAACTTGTAAAGAGATGTGCGGAAATCAAAGACAATGATTGGCTCTTGCAATAGAAAAACAATTTTTCCTCGATGCATTCAATTGCTAAAGTGATCCATTTAAGGATCACCCCATCTCCATTCTCCACCTAAAACTAGGGGCGGTTTGAAGAAGATGGGCGCTTTTAGAGCACACTACCTTACACCTCCTCTCTGTGAACAAGAATAGGCGTTTGAGTTTGGAAATTCGTTTTTAATGCATGCTGCGTCAGAAAATTTCAGAAAATTCGCCACTGCTGTCTTCCTCATTTCTCTTCTGGCCAAAAAAATTTAAGAATGTTTCGCTGCTCTCAACTCTCCAGACACGGATTTCCCCTTAAATGGTAAGACTCATGAGCCTCCTACCTTACACGGTTAGCATGCTCTTTGCAATTGTGAGATGAGAATCAGAAAATAGACTCAAAATATGAGAACCAAAAATTTGTAGAGAGCATGCATGCCGCTCAACGAGTTGCTTGCGCCTGCCAGTTTTACATTGCTTTTGGTAACCCCCATGGAACATGAGCTCAAGATTGTGCACAAAACGAATCTGGACACCTTCTCTAAAGGTGTTGAGGGTGCTCCTCCACAATGGTGTAGAGACTAACAATGATCACCTTAATCACGTCTTCAAATTACAAGAAAGGAACTCAAAGCAACAGGTAGAAAGCCAAGTAGCAAAATACACCAAGAATGATCACACCACAACGACCACAAGGTAAGGTCTAACCCAATCCTTCTTCATCTTCCTCAGAAAGTTCACAAAAAAAGGTCACATTGCATATTGAAATGCAGCAGTTTGTTAGACAAACACTGTCTCTCATGAGCGACTTTTAACAGTGGCTCCCTGATGGTCCCTTTTGCGCCATTGGAAGCGATAGTCCTTTGCAACTCGCGGAAACCCAATTACATATTTATATGGCAGGTTTCTGGAGCTGTCAAGCAGAGTAATATGAAAACCCTTGAAATTTGTCCCTTCAAGCTACTGGCTGTTCTGTCTACACGTCTCATAGAAAAGAACAGGACAAGCCTTCTCTCATGTACAGTTTTTTATAGCAAGGAAGGGTAATATTGGTATGGAATCCACGGCACGGCGTTGAAGCTCACCTTTTCACCCACTCCAGACATCCTTCGCACAGACTTCAACAGTCTTCATACCAGAATGTGTTGCAGAAACCTTCAATCCTGTTGGTAAGACAACGTAAGGGTTGGCTTGCAACACAACCACCAAGTGGGACGAAGACAGCAGGTTAAAGGCAAGCTCAGCAAAGATGACCTTTTTAGAGCCTGCACAGAATTTCAACTCAAGATGTTGTGCCCTTGATAAGGCTGGATGTTAAATGTCTTCTGCTTGATGGTTGCTTGATCTCTGCTTTTGGAGTGCAATCTGCGAGCTCACAGATGGCCAGTGCCATCGGATCATTGAAGCTCTGCAGTGTAATTAAATGGCACGTGCTCGATGGACGATTGCTTCGCCAGTGCACTAACTAAAGGCCCTGGCCCAGCACTCTTGTTGATGCCTCTCCTTTGGGAAGAAGATTTCGCCCTCCCGCGACTGCTAGGCATGTTGCAAGGCACTTCACCTAGCATGGTTTGGGCTTCAAACTGCGACAAATCGGCTGGTAAACGCCCAATTTGGTGCTGCAAAAATGCAAGGTCCGAAGTATCCACCGCAGCTTTGGTTTTCCCACTCTTTTTGGAGGCATCCACCTGCTTGAGCTCCAGTCTGTACAGCGCACACTCGGTGCACGTGGTGAGCTCGTACTCGTACATGTGCCATTCGTTGAAGCCCTCCGGCTGCGGATCCATGTAGTAGGAGCGCTTCAACCCTCCCAAGTCTTTCATCACTTGCTTCCTGGACTCGTGCCAGCCGCGTCCCCCGTAGTCAGGCAGGGACCGCTGCTTCCGTGTTCCGCTCTCAAAGGCTCTCCGGGGCTTGTCGAAAAAGAGCCACTCGCGCAAGGTCTCACCCGGATGAACAGCCACATCAAACAGATCTGCAGGTTTGGAACACGCCATCAAAATCACCACACTAACCAGAAACGTACATTGATAGAGAGTTAGTGTACAACACAAAGAGTAATGTTTGCGGCTAATGTCAAGAAATGTATCAATCGTGTTACATATTACAAAATCGAAATATGACTACAGAAACTTTCAATCAGACAAACAGGCCATTTAGTAACGTTTAAGCTGCTTCCTTATCCAGACCAGCAATGGAATACTCTTGCAACAAAAACCACATACACTGAACACCAGAATATACAAAACTTCTTCAGTAGTAGTGTCATGGCAAGTTTTGGGAATAGTGCCAACTTAGATTTTTTCAGAACAAAGTAGTAACGCCAAATCACAGAACATCAAGAGAATAACTAACTGTCACACAGAAGACAATGACTGATTGACTTGTTCAAATTGAGCTCAAAATTGCAAAACGAGGTGTCAAGGATTCCTTTTCATGTCAATTCAGAGGATGTTCATCAAGGATTCTCTAGAATGCAATGTAGACTATGAACATGTGCATGTAGAGTAGCTACGATGAGGAACATGTGCATGTTTCGAAACATGTAAAAGGCACAGAAAATTAGGGTTACTCGAAGTGTCTGTAGCAATACTCACCAGTAGCATTCCAGGGTGACTTGGACGTGGCTGCTCCTTGCAATTCAGGGATTCCTACGGCATGCCCACCAACTCGAGCAGCCAGAGCCGAAAAGAGAGGGCCATCTTTGAGGTCGATCCCACCGGGCCTCACAACAGGGCAATTGCCGGGAGCCCCTTCATTGAGGGCCAGATCCTCGTGGAAACTGCTGCAATAGAAAGTGCCTTCACAACCCCCGCGAGCAGGCCGAGGGCAATCCCACAAGGCGCACTTTGGGTGCAGATACGCTGCTATAGGAGGAACCATGGAAAAATGATCCGACATGGGATGGACCAAAGGATTTTGCATCGGCCCAATAGGCGGGGATTGCAGGAGGTCCTCAATGTATCGCTCTGAACTCGCTCCAGCTTGGAAGTCCGGTGGAGGATCATCATCTGCTTGAAGGGTCTGATCTAACCTTGCAAAAGCTTCCAATACGACAGAGTCCTACAGCACAACATCCATAACTTACACTCAGTTCGACAACCCACTGAGCGATACTACACAACATTTTAAGCCACTGAAGCTCTGCATCCTTTCTATTTGCAGATGCTAGTACTGTTCCTGCTTGATTTTTTAAGTGCATTCTTCATATGGTTCACCTAGTACTGTTCCTGCTTGATGCTCCCATTCTTCAGTCACTCATGTGCAACCATATGCTTACATCGAATTCATTTTTTACATCCCTCAATCTTCCTCTTATTGTATCTTTATACGAGTAATGGGAGAATGGGCATCATGGATACCCAAGAATTCAGGCCATCGTGGTCAAATTTCAAAGTGCCAAATCAAACGTTATGTAAAATGTAAAACACTAATGCGCACATGATTTTTATGACTCTAGATGGATGGATGATCTCAGTTGAGTGTAAACTGTAAAGAGTGCACCCAAAGTTAGACAACTCGAATTGGACGAGAGACCTCAGTTGAACGACGAGTGCACCAGGGTTTATACAACTCTAGATGGATTAGTGACCTCAAATACGCAAATGAGCGAATCAAAAGAAAGACCAACATTTACAAATCTAAACTGAGGCTGACAAAGTTTTCGAATAACAGAGTTAGGTCTGAAAGGTTTGGGACGATGGATCCTCTAAATGAAGGCCTATTCGTACCGAGAGAGAATGGGCGTTTTCAGGATGATCATGGTTGTAAGGTTGCTGTTGATCCAAGTCTGCCGGCATGGGACTGGTGGCATCATCGTCTTCATCATGCAACTGTAACAGCCTCTCCATGTCAGATGACAGCTCTGAGTTGCAAGGGCTTGCTGCTGCGACTTGCTGCACAAAATACACAGGGTTTACACTTCGCTAATGCAAGGACTCCAACAGGACACGACATTCAGTAGATGCCGCGATTCCACCTCACTCCATACCTACATCTTTAACCCCTACATCTACAATTCACGCGGTGTAACCAATGCAAATTGCCACATCCGAAGATTCCATATGTGAACTGGTGACTTCGTTTCAACCTTCTCACCCAAAGCATGGAGTTACGAAGGTCAGAGTAAGCATAACCTCGTACATGGCAATGGGACAGACACCATAGTGACATAGACAATTTGCAATCAATTCAATAAAAATCAAAAAATCAAAAAAAAAATTGGGATGGGTTGCATTCGCTCCTGCCAACAACTCATAAACTTCAAAACAAGTTTCCCCGGGTGCGCATAGGTCATAAGGTAAGAATAAGCATAATCTTGTTCATGGTAATAGGCCAGACACCATAGTGACATTGAAAACTCACAACTAATTGAAAACTCCAAAAATTACAAAAGAAATTGTGATGGGCACCACTTGCTCCTGGAAACCACCCAAGAAGTTCAAAGCAAATCCTCACTATGTACACATCAGATCGTTATTTGAGTGACAGGGCATGCGCAGGGGTGTTACCTACCAGCAAGGACGACGCAGGAGACGTTTCCCTTAGCTCCGCCTTCCACTCTCGCAGCATCTGATGCATCTGCTCCTCCAGCAGCGCCACATCCTTGAGCCGCCCCTCTCGCCGCGCCTGCTGCAGTTCCGACACCATCCCTTGCAGATCGTCCACCCGGGTGGTGGCCTTCGTCCGGAAGTCCTTCGTGCGGCTGCTGCGCCCCTTCTGTAATTGCTTCGCAGCTGCTGCACGCATCCAACCCCAGTCCAAGCCACTCCAACAATCAATTCACACCACAATGCACAAGAAAACAAAAAGAAAACGAGAAGAAAACGGACCGACCCAGTGGAATCCCACTTTCAGTCTACCATGAAATCAGGGAGTTACTCCCAAGTAATTCACGTACTCATGGAATAAACCAAACCAAGTATGAGAGCGTGGAAGAGGAGGATCCCGACCCATGGTTTTGTACAGTATCGATCACGGCGAGTGGCAAGGGATGACTAGTGTTTCAGGGAAACGAAGCGGCGTCCATGGTGAAGATGGGGATGGGGAAGAATTTTTGGAGGATTTTCGAATTGGCTGATGCTAAGAAGTTGCACTCATGTATGTTCTTTTGCGAAACTGGAAGTTTACAAGAGGATTGAGCGCACTCGGGGCCGGTGGACGAGGAAGAAGAGGAGAGCCCTGAGTGGTCTGCTAAAACTGCCATCGCCATGGCTACTGTTCTGCTGTGATCTCACGCTAACTCGAGAAGGCCTAGTCCATGTCCCCAGCTGACCAGCTCCTGCAAGGGCTCGGCCCTTGATTCCGAATCTTGCTGCCTTGTGTTTGGCCCCTTTTCCTGCAAAACTAATTTTCAATGCTTTGGAAATCCCAAATTGGGAGGAGGAGGAGGAGAAGAAGAAGGAGAAGGAGAATAAAAGGAATGAAGCCCATTGTGGACACTTTTCAAGTTCACAATTTAGTTTAGCATACAAACGAGAAATTGGGGAATATTTCACATGTATTTTTGGAAATACATAAATAAATAAATTAGAAGAGGGTGGAAGTTAAATCACATTGATAGCTTTCCTATTGTGGATCATGAAGGGACTATTGACTCTTATTCTTTGGGATGTTAATTGGAACTGTATTAATTCCCGACCTTGTTCCAATGGCAATCCAAAAGTACAATATCGCAACGCAAATAGTTGCATTACATAGATATATGTTTATTATCGTTTATCTTAAGGAGTTTTACTAAACTCACTTGAAGAAAAGTAATGGAAAAAAAGGAAGGGATCATGGTGAGAACCCAAATTTAGTTTCATAATGGAACTTGTTAATTTATCTTAGGTGTCCTACATCTTGTTATAGCTTGCATACTTTAGCTAATAGTGTCAAGAAACAACCGCCCATGTTGCTTGACTCATTCAAAGGAGCTTGAACCCAGAATGATCAAGGTGGTGTAAACTCAACCAACCAACCAACAAAGGCAATTTGCAACTTCACTTGATGATTGTTTCTACTTCCATAAGGTTTTCATTGACTCTATTTTAATGACCATTGAGTGCCATTTTATTTTCTTATATTATAATTAAATTATGGGAGGATGTTCTCCTTCTTATTGTGATTTAAAAAAGGTATGACTCACTTTATTTGGAGTTTGCTTGTGTAAACTACGCTAAATGGAGTGAAGAAAAGTCAATTGTTGCAAAATTCAAGAGAATAAATTTTGAGTGCTCATAAAAGTTTAGTTAGAAAATATATAGTTTTAATATTTAGGAAGATGTATATTAACCAGCATGCAATTTTGGGCAGTATAGAAATTTTGGGCAGGTACTTGTGACTGGAGATTTTCATATTTTTGGCTGAAATTTTAATAGAAGTTGTGCACAAGGAATATCTTTCATATGCACTAAATTTCATGACATTTGAAAATACGAGTCAAAAGTTATGGCCTAATATGTTATTTTTTTCCTTAGCTGGGCAATTCAAGCAAATCAGAAAAAATCACTTTTTTCAGAAAAAAAATTTGAAATTGGTTTTCTAGAGTTATATGTACGTGGAAAGCTTTGAATCATTCTATTTGACCAATGAGTCAAAATTTATGAGGAATTTTAGTTTGCGGGCAGTTATGGAGTCTCTACTCTAAAATAAACTTTGAAGTCCATTATCTTACTCAATTTTTAATATATAAAAAATAAAATAAAATCATAGCATGCAGATTGTTTATTACAACATTTTGACCATTGGGATTGGTATTTTTCAATTTCATACCTAAATTCTTAAGAATTTTGTATTTTAAATCATTCTCTACTTTGTTCTACTTATTATTTTTTTCCTATATATTGTACAATTTCAAATGATGGAAAATTTTTAAGCATGTAGCCAACTTGTCTAGAAAAAAGAACCCAAAGAAGCACCATCACTTTGGACATTTTTTCAAAGAAAAGTGAGCTTGTGAAGTGGAACTGCCCTGTTTTTTGTAGGGTCAAAAAAAACGATTTCAGTGATTTTGAATGCTTATATCTTGCAATCCACATGGTGGAAATTTCTGAAATTTTTACCACATGTTCTCAAGTCAGCATACTACAAGATCCTACGGTTACATGTGTCAAAAAAAAGTTTTTCTTCAAAAATTTGTTACTTGTACTAAAAATGGCAGTTCTTGAGCGTTTTTGGCATTAGATGATTTTTAGAGGGTCTGGAGAGCCGTTTCGGGCCTGTTCCCGGCACTCTTCCCCCGGCAGCAGAAGAACGGTTGCTGTCAGAAGTTTTTTTTAAAAATAAAAAATAAAAAACAAAAAATTCTTAAAATCTTAAAATGGAAAAACAAGGTGAACAAATTTTTATTTTTATTTTTTGGTATGACGTGGTAGTCGCTCGGCCACGTCACACAGCTGCTGCGGTGCAGTTCCAGACAGTTTCAGAGTCTGGGAACTCTGGCATAACATTCAAGAGCCTTCAGAGAGGCTGCCTTTGCCTCTCTGAAGTCTTCATCCACGAAATGCATCCACATATTATTAATGTAAGCTTCAGGACCGAGACAATGGCAGTACATTTATGGTGCGATCTATTTTTTTGGCTAATTTTAGGATAAAATATACAAACAAATAATTATAGAGATAGATGGTCTGTCAAAATCCAAAGAATTTTTTGAATATCATACCAATGAAATCTATCCGTTTGCCATCAATAACTTATTTAGAGTTTTAGTAGAAAAGAGAGCTCTTTATATACACTTGGGGTGGTAGGAGATAGAACAACCCATGTGGGATAAGTAATTTAGAGTTTGTAATTTCTCAACCGCTCATAGTTAAGTCTAAAGTAGGAATTATGTTAAAATTATAATCAGACCTCATTTAGGCATAGTGGAATACCTTTTTTCAAAAGATATTGAACTAAAAGAAGTTGTGGAATCAAGCTAAGTTTCATCTCCAAAAATCCTTTTTAGATTTAGATCTTCCACTCAAAAGTTATGGACAAATTTCAGAGAGGATGTATGAAAATGTCAAAAAAAATTCCTTTCAAACCCCTCTATGAAATTTGTCTATAACTTTTGAGTGGAAGATTAAAATCTCAAACGGATTTTTGTAGATGAAATTTAACTTGATTATACAACTTATTTTAGTTCAAAGTATTTTGGAAAAAGTTATTTTACTATGCCTAAATGAGGTCTGAAATTATAGTTTTAATACAATTCTTACTTTTATTAGACTTAACTATGAGCGGTTGAGAAATTACAAACTCTAAATTACATATCCCACATGGTTTGTTCTACCTCTTACCACCCCATATGTACATAAAGAGTTTCTCTTTCCTAAAAAAACCAAAGTAAGTTATTGATGACGAATGGTTAGATTTCATTGGTACAACACTCAATGAATTCTTTGGGTTTTGACAGATCATCTATCTTTATAATTACTTGTTTATATATTTTGTTCTACTTCCTACCACCCCAGTAACCCGATTGTGAAGTCATGACCTTGGCACTGAGCAGAAGTCTGACATTATTGACGCGTGGCTTACTAGCTAATGTTGGGTGTGGAATATTCCACATCATTCCGTCAGAGGGAAGGCAGTTGCTCTCACAGCTCTTGAATATTATGGGGGAACTTGCAGCCCTCCATAGGGGCTGAAAAACATGTAATGTAAAAACATAGTCATGGAACTTTAGGGGTTAAGTTGTTAGGTTTCTATAAATTTATAGAATCTTATTTTGAAGCTAGATATTCAATGCTATGAGCTTGGAGGTGGAGGGGTGTGGAGTTGTGGTTAGATTTAGGAGTTCCAAGTATGGATATACTTTGACTTATAAGAATTGTGTTTATATTTTATATACTTTATAAGAAGTGATATTTATATGTATATGGTGTACCATTTTCATACCCTAATTCTTGTATAAGTACAAAATATACTCATGTCATAGGTTGATTCTAGTTGTAGTTAGAAATCTAGTGTTTTCCTCCAAAACAAAGCTCTCTGTACCAAACAATGGCCCCTTCATATTGTAAAATAATAAATTAATATGTTGCCATGTGTAGATATGTACACATAATGGTGGTCATTGAATTTATGCAATAAACATAATGGTGGTCACTGAATTTATGCAATAATGATTTTTCAACTCAATTCCAACTTTTTGAACATCAATTCGACATTGAGTACAAATTTTACCACATGAAGATGTACTAGAGCAAATTTGGTTGGGTATTAGGAATCTCAATTAGGTTTAGTCCATAATCAAGTTGCTTACCTCAATGATATCCTATGGATTTAGTATGATTAAGTTATTGTTGTTGATAAGTGCCATGAGTCATCTTGTGATTGGTTTATGATGATGTGAACCTCTTAAAAGCTAACATGGAAATTCTATTTTGGCACTTGTTGAATTTGATCTTTACGTATGATATGTTTACATTTGGTATTAATATATTAATATGGTGTTAATGAAGAGTGGTAGGAGTGAATTCAAATATATCTTTGGACTATAATAGATTCACTACTAAAACTATTCTTGATTTTAAATACAAAGATAATGTAGACTAAAATAGGATAGCCTAGTGTTATCCCATTTTATTTTTGCGCATATTTAGATTTGTTGGATTCACAAAAAAATTTGCAAAATAATGGAAAATCAAAGAAATTTCATAAATATTTGTATCAATCTACTTTATGGCCTCATTTTGCAAATTTGGGGATTATTTTTTCCAAATTTGAGTGTCATTTTTCAGCTCTTCAATTTGGCATCTTTGAAAAAATTCTTTTAGTCTTCTATAATAGTCACTAGAAGAAAATGAGGGTTTTTGCAACTACACTATACAACTAGTTTTTTAGTTGCATAGGACACTTGCGATTGGTTTGCAACTGGTGATAATTTAGAGACTTGTAGTTGTAGTGGACACCCTAAAATCTAGGAAAGGTGTAGCAATTGCAAAAATCACACCTTGTGTGTGACTCATTTGCGACTTCTTTGTGACTTGTAGATTTGTAGATTTTGAAATATTAATCTCAATGATTTATAGATTTCAAAATTTCAGAACTATCTTTTTCTAGATTTTTGAATTTCAAATCAATTTTTTTTACATTTCAAAAATCCAGATCTACTTCTTCCTAGATTACAAAAATTCGAATATTGATATTTTACAAATTTCATTGGTTTAGAACACCTTAAAATTTCAGAGATTTAAAAATATCTTG
This sequence comes from Antitrichia curtipendula, assembly GCA_951230915.1. Taxonomy (NCBI): domain Eukaryota; kingdom Viridiplantae; phylum Streptophyta; class Bryopsida; order Hypnales; family Leucodontaceae; genus Antitrichia; species Antitrichia curtipendula. The sequence goes on from OX579636.1 coordinate 36,106,855, forward strand.
GATTTATAAAAAATTGATTTCCATAGATTGTAGAAATCTATAAATTGTAGAAGTCTTAGAATTCTTGATACTCTTTACAATTGATATGGGACAATTGATATGAGACAAATAAAAATGAACTTTGAAAGCAACTAGGATTCAAATTAGAAACCGACTAAGAAACAACTAGTGGACAACTTAAGAGCGACTAGGAAACAACTAACTTCATTACTAGAAAATTCAATTTTTTTGTTGATTTGATCACATTCATTTGGTTCACTTTTCTATTGGTTTCTATCCAAATCAACAGTTACTCTCTGACTAACTGGCTCCGCAGAAACACTCGATGAGGGGCCGAATTATGCCAACGTGTGCTATTTCATTTTTGTGAAAAGAAACAGTATGATTTGAACTATTAATTATTGTCATAGCCGCTTTGGCTTGGACAATGTGAGTTGACCTATTCTTGTCATGAGACAAATTCCTTGCGCCTGACGTCTACTGTGCCTCACTCAACTTCAACGTCTCCACTTGGCCTCCCCCCCATTTGGTGGTAAACTTAAACTGTAGTGATGATCTTGTCAGTTGTCACAATCTTCAACTGCACAGTGTCTAGGAGGTACAATGACTAGAAGGTAGATCGGCGTGAAGAACCGAGTTCAGAGAAGGATGACACTGGATACAAAAGCAAGATGTTGAAAAATTCTTGACATAGATACAAAAGGCGTCAGAGCAGGGTAACATCACGATGTCAGAGAATTTTGAAACAGGTTCAAGAGAGAAAAATTGATGAAAATTGCTTGCACATTTGACGATGAAGTCCACGTAGAAAGAATCTGCAACCTTATCTACGGCTGGCATGATTGTCTACTTATATATGCGGTCTGATTATGCAACTTCCAGTGTCTCCAGGATTCTTACAAAATAACTATAGAAGAGGCAGTGTCAAGCATTCTTAACACACGCAGCTTGGAGTCTGATGTTTGATAAATGGAACAAGAAAAGGCCGTCACATTATTGACAGGGCCACTGCATATACTCTGGATATGTGAATCGAAGGGATTCTGAACATGTAAGCTCAACGTTAGAGATCAGCCCACATGCCAGTAAAGAAGTCATCCAACACAGCAGCTCCAGCCGATTCATACAGCAATACTCTCTTCCTGAAGTCGCGCAACGACCGCTTCTCCGCTGATGAAGATTTCTGCAAACCGTCGTTACGAGTAAGAACATGACAATGCCCATGACAGTGCGCATATGCATGATAAAGAATAATCATATCAATAAGCACAGCACCGGAACCTCTATATCATCTTTCATTTGCTGCTCTCCAGAAATAGAACTTCTGAAACAGACAATCTGGTTTAGAGAAAGAAGCTCACGAAGGTCTTTTTGCTGAGCAGTATGTCTGCTACATAGTGAATCCACAGACAATTTGTCTTGAGAAACCTGTAACAATCAATTGAAGAGGTTACTTCTCTGAGAAGGAGACTATGTCGTGTAAACTACATGTACGGCACATTTGGAAGACCCAGGGATCGTATCAATATAAATAATGCGTGGTAAAGCTCTTACCGTCCCTCCCACTGGCCTTCAGTTACCTTCAGCATTCTTCGGTATGTATTTGCCTGCATTAACAATAGGTTATATTAAGTTACTGGAAAATTGAAAGAAATGGTCCTGCCAGTGAGCAAGACAGTTGCAATCTTGGCAAATGTCTGAACGAGTGGCTGTCATGAATGTCTAGGTGCTCACCTGTACATCGTTCTTAGGGCCTTCAAATAGAGCCGGGTCTGCAGCTAAGTTACAGAATAGGACTTGATTTCCTATTCCAAGACATTCATTTTCAGTCAGCTCATTTTGCACAACTTACTTGCATCAGTCCTACAAACTTCAGATCTAGAATGAAAGTTTTTCTGCTTGCTAGGTAGCCCTCCTCTACAAAACAATCTAAGAAAAAAATTGAACCTGTATTGAGTCGCGAGAGTGTGAAGTCGATGAGAGAGACAGAGAGACCATGCGTTTTCACTCGCTTCTCCTGACCAAGGAATCGAAAGGGTACATGTTCGTGTTGATCTCTTGCCAGAACTATATTGCCCCTGTACACCAACACTAACTACAATTAGTACAAGACGATGCGAAGTTCAAGAATCCAATGCGGTTCCTATCTTAGACTTGGCCCGCAGCAATGCCAAGAGTGGCTTTAAAACAGACAGTCATCCCAAATGGGATTCTTAACCTGATCGTAGCATCCATTTTCGAGTACAAGTAGTGCATAACAGAAGTTCCCTCCTGTGTGGTATGAACTTCAATATACCCTCGAAATCAAGAAGTGTGGTTAGAAATTGTACCAGTGAAGATCTCGATGTTCGAATTCGCAAGCCTCCTCTGCTACCGCAAGTGCTAGTACAATCTACATATGAAGCCATTGTGCTCTTTATCAATGAGTTTGGGGTTGAGAGAAAGAATGGCTATTTGAATAACCCAGAAACATAATTGTGCTTAGAATTCCGTCACAATTGCAGGAAAAGAACTAGACGATGAGGACGCTTCAGCAGATATAAACGGCTGTGATTAAAAGCCAACACTCGGGCAACTCCAGAAACTTAAAAATCATCCCCATAAACGTTCCTGGGAGTTTAAGTCAACTGCAGTATGACGTGGAGTATGATTCAAAAGTGAGCCGTGACTTCCTAAAAATAGAAAATGATGCGAATGTCTAATGGCAGCCTACCTGGAGCAAGAGACTTCGAACTTCATTAAAATTTTCTAGAGAAAAACTCTCGAGATCCCTTCCGCCATCTGTAAGGACAAACACAACATACAACTGCAACCTGACCTCTTTCAGACGATGGCCCTAGGATCAATATAACTGCAACTAAGACTAAACTCTTTGTTCAAACGCGGAGATGATTATGAGATAGGTTTCGAGAATGTTTCTTATACAATCCAAGATTTCGGAGCAATGTGACGGGGGAGAGAGACAGAAGAGACCTGATGATCGGGGAAGATCGAGGGATGATCATTTTCAGACGTGTTAAGGGCATCCCAATCCTCCCAACTTCGGACAAGCTCAGGGTCATAGCAGCCTCGGCAAATTCGCGTGCTGCCAAAAAAAAGATACATTTCAGTGAGAATTTGAGGTTTGAAGATGCAAAGATATTTTATTAAGTAATCTGATGGCTAGATGACGTGGAAAAGATTATGGCTCAACGGACCAGATTACCGCAAATTTACAATGGGATTGTCTGCATAGAATGTACCAGCGGTCCTCTGATTATTATCGAATGGTTGAATTCTCTGACAATAAAAATCTGTATGGAATTCAGATAAGAGTCTCAATCGAACTTTAAACAGAAGTATGTAGAAGTTATAAAAAAAAATGACAAGGTTCGTACGCTTTTGTCTCGACGAATGAATTGCAGATGTTGGATTCATCTCTCTTTGACCCACCCCGCAACTTGTTTAAAGCGTTGGACAAAACCACTTCGCTTAACATTTCCCCTGATGTCTGTAATCAGCAGGCACAGGTAATCATGCAAATGTATAGAATCTCAAAGTGATGACCATGATCCAGTTCCTAGTCAATCCATGGATTTGGGGAGGCCGACATACATCGAAAATCTTAGCTTCCCAGCATAGTGAACTGAACATGAAGGCTCATGTGTAATACCTTCTGGGTTTCTCCATTGACTTGGAAGCTTCCATCCATGGGCACAATCTTGAAGACATTCCCACCTCCTCTAAATGCCTCTCCATATGTTCCCTCTCCCAGTTTCTTGATCTCCCGTAGATAGCTGGCACAAACGCACAAATGAGTACAAACAGCAATTCGAGAAAGGAAATATCAACCCTGCGTTAGGACAAGCCTTGCAACATAATGAGAAGATAGACTACAGGTAAAAGATCATTCACCGTTCACTCACAGATAAACTTCGCTGACTAAAAACAAATAAACTTTCCCATTCACATAGAATATAATTAAAAAGTACAAATAGGCAGAAAGGACTAAGTTCAAATAAGGAAGTGAAAAGGGTTCCCACCAGAAATCTGAAAGCGCTTCAGTCAAGGTCAGGATCTCCGTTTGACGACATTCTTGCAGGAGAACATCAAACACTGACAAAGCAACCTCTTCTTCCAACGAAGAATTATGCGTATCTTTTGAGCACGTATCTGATCTGTCCAACTCCACTTCACACTCTTCTTCAGACCCCTCAAGCACAGGCGTACAGTGGCTAATCTTGCGGAACACGCCATGAATTTCCACTTCGGCCTCCTCTTCATCCTCCTCTGACACTGGCGTGCAAATGCTCATACTACGGAACATGTTGTGGTTCTCCCCTTCCTGAATATGCAAGGCTTCCATTCTATTGAGCAGAGAAGCAGTTTCGAAGTCAAGAATTGCACCGTCTTCTCTAGTATGAATGCCCACTGGAGTTGGTATTTCCTCATCAATGCTACCAACACTTCTGCTGTTTCTTCCCTGGCTGGCGCAGTCCCCAGAAGATCTACTGCTCCGTCTTCTCATCGGTTGGTCCCAAGCGTACACATCTGGAGATGGCCGAGCCAGATCATGTTCTTCGTCGTTGCTGATCCACGAACTAGCCGATAAACGAGAAGACATATCCCTCTGCCTAGTCAGATCATTTTCTTCGTCGATGCTGATCCATGAACTAGATGATAAACGAGAAGAGATATCCCTCTGCCTAGCCGTCTCTGCAGACTGCCTACTGCTACGACGTGTAACGGGCTTGTCTCTAACTGTTTCTGGTGAAGGGACATCTTGATCATTGTTGATGCCAGAAAGCCAGAATGGATTGTTCAGCGAAACTCTTTCCTCAGTTGTCAACGGAGAAGGAGCAGGTATGTGAAATATTTTGGGCTCCGCTTTACGTAAAGCTCGGTGAGGCGTCTGTAGAACAGCACTCAGCAACTCACTTTCTGAGAGGGTAGAATTACGCAATGCTTCATCGAATGCAAAGCCGTATTTTAGCATTTGAGATTTTGCGAAATCAAGACTGTCCCGCATCTGTTGCTGCTGTTGTTTCTTGGCGAAAGGACCACAAACAACCTCCTTCTCATCCAAATCAAAAGCATCGACATCTGCAAAGATTGCCCGTTGTTCTTTCACATATGAAGATGGAACACCAGTCCAGGTCCTCCTGGTATTCTGTTGCAGGAGCAGCACCTCATGTCAGCAATCCTTCTACGGAAAAGAAGACTCGTTCGAAGTTTTCCAGAAATCTAGGTCGCAAAGCGCTTCCGAATGAGAGAACATCTAAGTCATTAGGTAGAGCTGGAACCGTTAGGGACCTTCTCTCTTCTCATCTACTGACCGCTGATACCACAGCAACTTATCTATTCACGCACTTGGTTGGACTTAGTAGCAAGTGATGTAAGCGTGGCTAAATGTCTTTGGCCTCTGATCACTGAATAGAAATGAGGTTGCCTACCGTCATTATGGTGGCTACAATTCCCACTCTGAAATTGCATAAGAAAATCGTTCATAGTGTGAAAAAAATTACGTCAATAGATGAGGTTTTTGTACCCAAAGCTCTCTCTACATCTCTCATAAATTACACTCCCACATATGCTAAATGCTGGAAGTGACGCAAATAGTATCCTCTACCTTTTAGTTACTTCATGATCGAAACAGGAACCGAAACATCTCGTGATACGAGCGACATCAGAAGCTTACCACCACCGTCTGAACTGGCTTTTTCTTAAGAAACCCATTTGATGGAGAGCCAAGGATGTTGTTCGTGAGAGAGGCCAAAGGCTGTCGGTGGGTAGGCACAAGGCTACTTCGTCTTCCTCTGCAATCCCATTGACATGTCCACTATCAGACACTTGGAATGCCATTACAACGACCTCTTGGCATTCCAATACTTGGGGATTGGCTATGGTTAGCATTTCTTACCTGAATGAAAGGGACCGATTGAGCCAACTATTATTTTTCCCCCGACTGCCATTCTTTCCCGGGACAACCCTGTTCTTCGCCCTGCCAATGCCAAAATGTACCAAAGAGAGTCAAACATTATCTCCGACAAAGGGATGTTGAGTACCTAATTCTTACACCTACTTACCTCGTTGAATTATAACAATGCTTGCAGCAGACGGTACGCATGGAGCACCAAACTGCTTTACTCATTCATTTAGGTCATGGAGCACCACACTGCTTTAGATCATTAGGATGTTATCAACCTCGGAGTCTAGACTCCATAGGACGGGGCTTGGAAACACGGGATGAGTATACACGTACCCTTCATCCCTGAAAACAAAAACACCATCGGTTTTGCCGCTGCCAGAGATCCTCAACCCCGAAGTCGAGGAATCACGAGCTTGGGCTTCGGTCTCTTTCACACGGCGTTTATATACAGCAGTCACTTTTTTTGCTTCTGGATTGAAGCCATCATCTGCATAAAATCACAGTCCTCGTAATTAGTCGATATCACATCATCATGCACCTAGCAAACTACTCGAAAAAAACTCTGTCCCATCAACAGGAAAGCAACTACAACGAAATAGAATAGAAATTAATGAATCCATAATGCAGCGAGACGGACACTTAAATATCTACTCAGTATTGATGCAAACCCTTCCTCTACTGCCTACCACTGGCAGATATTTCAAGGCGTTAGTCGGTCAGAAACTTACCAAGCGCGGTCTCAGTAACGCCCATCATCGTTCTCCGCTTCGATTTCTCAATGCTCGAATCTGTTCATACGAAAGAAGAATATCTTACTGCCAATTAAACCTCCCGTGCCGCAGTAATTTCGAATTCCATAATGAAGAAGGACCACTACGATCTAAGAGCAAACACTAATCATCCTCAAATTCAAGGCGGCAGGATCACTAACAAGACTCTTTCCGATTCTCCACAGAAGAGAGCGAAATTAGAGACCCAACTGAGGGTGGTTCTCCTCAAGGAATTAGAATCAACAAGCTACGAAGACGACGAGCTTTTGCACGACGTTCCAAATAACTCAAACAAGCTACAATCGAACTGTCTCAATGATGGCACTCGACATTCCAATGTGTAATGCAATGCAAAATGCACAGGAAGCATATACAATGCACTTCAAACAGAATGCATACATATCAATTTGGGTCAAACTTACGCGAAAGTTGTACCCAGAAGCTGCAAATTCAATGAAGTTACTGTACGCGAAGGAGCTTTACAGAAATTGAAAAAGGAACCGCTGTCGGTCGGTCGATCGATCGATCGGTGATAGTTCGGAGAATGGCATCGTTCGATGACTCACTCGCGCACTTCCCGCGCTCTCTACCAGTTTTGAATCCGTAACGGAAACCAGCAACTGCGGAGCAGCAGTTCATTAGGTCTTCTCTCTTCCCTCTGTAAAAGCACATTCACATCGTTCTTCGGGACTGTGACTCTGTAATTGCACATTTTCAGAACTTGTCTAACATATGCTGTCTATGGTGTAGACAGAATGGGAAGCTATACAGATGAAATTCAGCCTTGAAATGGATGAAAAGATAAAGGACAATCTACATCGGCCCTCATTGCTTCAATATTGTTGCAATATTGTTTCAATGGGTTAACAGTATAGTATTGAAAGTATATTGTTACATTACTGCAAATAGTAATGCAACAATATTGAAGCAATGGGAGCCTTGCATTATTATTATAAATATATTTTAATACTACAACAATACACTTTCAATATTATATTGTTAACCCATTGAAACAATATTGCAACAATGGGTGGCTTTTTCTTGATGTAGCACATAAGAAAAATTATAAACAAATGAGAAGTCATAAATGTTTCATTTTCAATTAGTAGACATATGGTATTGAATGGTCAATCTTCAATGTTCCATTTTCAATTAGTAAGGAACACTTTTCTGAACACATGTTCTGTGCCATTTAAGTATAAAAAAATTGCTTTGGAGATACATCATGGCCCCTTCATAAAACTATGCCATTATGATTATTACACCACCTATGAAATAAAATAGCAACCTACTAGCTTTCACTTTCAAAAATTATAACTAAATGTCCAACATTCCAAAAATTATACAACTTCTTGCATTCATCGCAGATTTCATTTTTCGTTCATTGAAAATTCATCTACTACACCAACCGACTCCAAATTTGATTTACCTGATAAAGAGTCACTTCATAAACCTATTACCTTAACAATTTTGCTCTACTGATTTTAAATTTCTAATTTTATATAATAAAGAATTGAATTGAGAGTCTAGGAATTTTTTTTAAAAACACACTTAGTTTTCATTCATTAAAAGATTGTTAAGTAGAAGTAAGTTCAAGATTGAAGGAAAATCTAAATTGTTAAGAGCTCTAAATAGAATTGAAATACTCTAATCTCAATGGTGAGATTGTTCTAGCAAGATATCTTAACCTTGTGAATTTTTTTTTTTTTAAATTATGAAAATTGAGGTTAGAAATGAGTGGCCTACAAGTTATTTTTCAAGAAGATGCTCTAATTGCTCAAAAAACAAGATTGTCCGTAACTTCCATATAACAAATCCAAATGGAACAAATCAAAGCTTCCCATCTACATAAAAATATAATCTACACAAATAAAATAAAAATTTACTTCAAGTTTTTCTGAAGTTTTTTTCCTGCTCGTTGAACTAAAAAAAGGGTTTTTGTGCCATAACTCTTGCTCTTGTGCTCCGATTGAAATACAAATTATATTTTTGGAAAGCTAGTGTATTTGTCTATCTTTACATAAAAAATTCAAAATATTATAAAAATATTGAGACTATAAGAACTTGCATAAAATCCATTTTGTCTCCCCAAAAGACAATGGGACTTTAGGAGTTAAAGATTTGGTTATAGCTCGGGTTATAGGTGCTACTAATTTGGTATCTTCATTTACCTTATGTACAATAAATTTGCAAAATTGATTGGATGTATGGTTCCAACTCCTTATAGACCGGGTAAATTGTCCCCTTCACTTGTCCCCCAAAGTCATTCATTCTAGGGGGCATGTAAAATAAAAGCCCCCCTATCCTATGTGTAGGTCAGTTTTGTAAATAATTAGGGAAGAATTGGAGCATTCCTAAAATATGAAAAATTGTCCAACTATTTTGAAAATCTGAGAAAATTTCATTCTTGAAAATTCTGAATATTCAAAAATTGTTCTTGAGAAATTTTTGAAAAAATCCCACAAATTTACATATGAATAGAAAAAATCAAATCATTTCATCAAAGTGTCCAAAAATTAGGAAGAGCAACATGTTGAAAGCTAAAGGCTGGTTTATACATGCTCTAGGGCTAGATGGATTGCCGGCCCAATTTGCCATCAATCTAGCCTTCAATCCGGCCCCAATTCACCACTCCGGCCCTAAATAATGTAAAATGGTGAGGCCGGATTGCCAATTCATCACTCGGCTTTAGATAATGTAAAGTGGTGAGGTTGGATTCTAGGGCCGAATTTCTGATTAATGTACTCTTGGATTTTTTTAATGTTTGATTAAAAAAATATAAAACATTAATATTTCCTTTTTATTCTTAATTTTTTCTATTTCAAAGAATTAAAGAGAGATTTTTTTAATTTTTTGTTCCTTTTTCTTCTTTTTTGTTCAATTTCAAATATAAAAAAGATAGTTTTAAGATTTTTTTTAACCTTTTTTTTAATTCCTACTTTATCTATTTCAAAAATAGAAGAGAGATTTTTTAATATTTTAAAACCTTTTTGTTTTCTTTCCTATTTTCTATTGGAATTTTTTTCTTAAAACTTTATTTGAATCTTTTCCTTTCTCTTCTTGTTTTTGTATTCCAAAAGAAAGAATTAAAAACAAAAACAAAAACTTAGAACTTTTCTTTTCCTTTCATATTTTATTTATTTTTATTTATTTATTTTTAAACCATATTTAAATGAAAGTAGACTTCATTTATTATAATATATTTTTTTGATTATTTATGTAGTCAATGTACATTAAGTCACATTTCCTATCTTCCTACTTTTGCAACATGGTGACTATACAAATGCAGAATGTTTTAAAGTAAAATTGCCTATGTATGACAAAATGAGTGTTTTGCCTTGTTACAATTGGCAAAAAATTCAGCTTTTTCTCCATACAAACAAAATAGTGACAATGAGAAATAAAGAGAATAATTGAATTTTTTATTTACAAAGTGTGAATTTCTTATAAATTTTTGAAGTGTACTGTCCAATTGGCTTAAAAGAGTCTATACACTACCGCAAAACCAACAAAAAGTTAGTGTATGCTTTATGGCTATCCTACTACCTAAAATAGTTACAATATTTAATAACATGATCACAATATAAAGGAATAAAAAAATCACTTACTTTGATGAATTGATACTAAAGAGGTAGAAGTTTCTAAAACAATGACTAATAGCTCCATCACCACCACCCAAGACATTGATTTTGGCCACTAACCAATCTAATGAAGTCCTAATCTCATCTATTGGAAATTTTTTGTCATGAATGATGTAAGACTCTAATGGGTCATTTCCTAAGTGCATTTCCTAGGTAGTTTGCCTATCAGAGGCAAATTTACCTTAGTATCATTAGTATTATTCCTTACTTCCAAGTTCATTCTCAATTCTATGTTGATGCTTATGCAAATAGCCCTAATTATTTTTTAATTATTTGTTGGGGAAAGAAATGGGTCTAGACATTGATTTGTCACTCAAGGTGTGAAGCATGTGGATTTTAATTATAGAATATTTTAGTGGAAAATAGAAAATTATTGTTTTTATTGTTTTTACTTGAAGTTTTTTTCTTATGTTGAATTTTTTTAAATATTATTGTTATTTTAATTATTAAAAAAAATTAGTAATTTTAATTATAATTATCTCCAGGGGCTCTATTAACGTATGGCTAGTCACTGGCCTTCACTGCAAATCTGTAATGTGATAAATGGAAAATAATTACTGATTATTGATTAGCAAAAAAATCAGTGACATAACATAAATCTTCAGTGTAACAGAACAAGAAGACCAAAATTCTCTTGTTTCACTTCTTATCTAGTTTGTTTGGAAAATCAAAGAGTTTGTAAATAAAATAAAAAATAAAATCCTTTCATCAATGGTGGAGATTTGGACAATCTAATGGAGGAGCCAAATACAACCCCAATCCGGCCCTAGATGGGAAATCGGACCACCCAAAACCTCGTCCCGATTGTTCCTCTAGGGCCGGATGGTTTGGCGCCAAAACTATGCCACCTAAGGCGACACGTAAGATGAGTGGTGGTTTCAATCCGGCCCTAGTATGAAGCCCTTGGGCTGGATTTGGAGAAATTGAGCCATCCTATTGGTTCAAACTTGGAGAGTTCTGGCCAGCCTTCAATCCGGCCCCAAGTATAAACCGGCCCTAAGAGAATCGGATCAAGCTACCAAATTATTCAAATGCCAAAATTAAATTGTTTTGACACCATGGTGCCGAATCTGACCTAAATGTACGGTATTTTGTGCTTGATAAGTTTATCTTATCTTCTACACCTCTTCCATCTAAGGTAAACCAGCCTATGACAGGCCAACTGTGTAATGCAGACATCTACATAACCCCCCATTACAGTCCATTTCAGATTTTTGCTTCTACAATTTAATTACGTTGGTTAGTGGCCCACATTAGTGCATTAGGTGATTGTGATAAAATTAGTAATGACTGTCATAGGACACTTACACATTGTGAGTGTAAACTCATCATAAAGAGTTGTTTTTTTATTCCTTTGTGTGATGGCCACATTAAAAATTCTTGTGGTTGTGTTAGGAAATCTGAAGACTGCATTAGGTGGTAAGATGACCATCATGAAGACATATTTTATTGATTTCAAATAGTCTACAGACTGTTTTGGAAAAATACTTAAAAAATTCATAACAAATTTCTACTTTGTCCAAAAACTAAAATTTTAACTGCTTCTTTCATTTCTCAAAGTTGTCTCTGCTAGAAAAAAATCTGATTTTATTTTGCTAATGACAACATACCAAATCAGTCATTCTGCCTGTCATAGGCTGGTTTACCTTAATTTGGGGCTCTGACTGCAGATATGAATTCAAAATTTGCAAATTTTATCACGCGCGGCTAATTAAAAAATTCAGCGTTTTACGAGCGAGGGGGTCAGTTCTCCCCGGCCCTCTTGAAGAGTTTTGGAAATTTGATTTCTACCGGAATTTCAATGAGGGCGTTGTTTGTGTTTTTGAATTCGAGAGCTTGAATTGATCTGCTGCTGCGATGAGCTGTGCGAGCATGGCGGTCGTGAGGGGGTCTGCTTTCCTGCAGCTCAGCCAAGCTCCTGATTTGTCTTCTTCGTCCACCTTCGGTAAGTCGCAAATTGATCATTAACAACTCAAAACTGGAGACCACTTTTGCAAGGATTTTTCAGTTCTGAATCTGGAGGGTGTGGATGTTGATCTGCTCAAGAAATTATATCCCACATGTCGGATATGGAATTCGCTCCTCGCTGAAGAGACGTGCAGGGTTTAGGGTTTATCTAGTTTATGGTTCTAGAGGTTTGGGGAGTTGGAGAGGAGGGGTGCTGAAAATTCCCGTGCCGGTTTCGCTTTCAGATTATCTACTCTTCATCTCAATTTCGTTTGGTTTCTGAGTATGAGATTTGGCTAATTCTTAGTATGGGGAGGGTGGGTGCGATTTTGACAAAGTGACGTGGAATCAATGTTTGTTCGTGTCGTCCTGGATGCTTGGTATCTATCAACGGTTACATTTGAGATCATCCGAACGTTTTTATGATAACGGAAGCGGGAGACTTGAGACAGTTTTGAGATGCGGTGCGTCATGTCTGTACTTGGGTTAGGTTTGAGAAGCTCTAGGAAATGGGGTACTCCTTCTTTCCTTGTATTCTTCCGACCCCTTCGAATGCATTCTCGAAGGTTTAGTGAAGGCATTGCATCCCGGTGCGTTAGTTTATGTTATGACCTGAACTCCGTTTGACCCTAATTTTACATTGTTTAGAGAATATCCTTGTTTATAGCTTAACCATTCTTAACCGCTTTTGTGTTGAGTCAGTGGGTCACTGCTTTACGATTGGACTGTTAAGGTTTTAACGTTACGGGGGAATTGTCCTATATCGGCGAAATCACAGAAGAATGTATTAACTTCTCAATCAGACTGTTTGATCGTATTTGGAAAGGTTTTGGAGTGTTCTTGGCTAGGGTCTGAATGATAGAAGGCCTGAATGTTCTTACAGGTTCGAGGGTTACGAGTGCGTTCTTGAAGAGGAGGAATGTGCCCCTCTGCTGTTCTCGGCGTGCTCTGAGTATTGCCAGCTCTTTACTAAACGATGAAAATGAAGATGTAGGTAAGCTGCAAACCCCCACATATCCATGTTTCTTGGAATCAAGCATTCTGGTGATGTTGTCCGGTTAGTGGGATTTTGATTATGTTGCTGTTGTGACTAGAATTATGAGGAATCTTTTATGTGCAACACGTTTCGTTTCCTATTGTTACATCAGCCACTGTGAACTAGTAATATAAAATTTCCTTTGACTATTTAACTGATTGCTTGACCAGTTTCATTCTTACAGATTTGGCTTGGGATTCATACCTAGGAGAAGTCACTGCGAATGAGAAAGTGGAAAAACCTCCTCAATATGTGCCGCCACCACCCATTCCTGCAGAAGGTAGAATTTTTCTTCAATTTAAGTCTGGTTTACTATCACACTTTGATGAACTTATCTAGAATTTTGTATTTGCTTATGTCTACAAATATCAAAGTCAAGAGAGGAACAATAGAGCTAGTTTATGTTCATCAAAGTTGCTTGTGGATTTGCTCAGACGACCTGGTATGGATGAGTACGATTTGATATAATGTGTGTCGTGATGTCGCATAAGCCTAGTATTTCTCTTGTATGCTCTATTCCAAGGAACACCAGGTCCGGTCTAGTCATTATCATATTCCTTCTTCCTATTTGTATGCTTTGGTACTCAAACTTCCATCGTGCAAACAAGAGTGCCCGTCGCTGATTTGTCTAAGTTGTCATCAGCTCGTTGAAACGTACGCTAGTCTGTTTAAATCCATAAATGTTTGAAAGAGCTCTCGGATCTGTGTTTTTGAATTTTAGAAGACTTATGAATAATGGCGCGGTTGGATACAGACATCAGCATTCGGGACAAAGTGGAGTTTCTATTGTACACGTTTAGTAGAATACTGCCAGGTCAGTTGGACAATGACAAAGCAGACGTTCTCTGTTCGATGCTAAGTGCTACGGTGGAGGTCCAGAACCCTGCTGTCTGCTTTCGTGGGAACAGCAAGTCCGTACTCTCGTTAACTCTATCTTTTTATATTTTTTTCTCAGTTGAATAATACTTAGACGAATAGTTGGAGTTTCAATCTGGAAATCGCCCTGCTATGAAAAGAACATTATTTTTTCAGTTGGGAATGCTGTTTTGTCGTGGAATTTAATATTTATTGATGTTTCTGCAGGTGCTCTGAGTGGCTTAAAGCTCTTATTCAAATGCAAGCATCAGTCAACCTCCATGAACTCTACTACGAAAATGATCTCAAGGATTCTGGTATGTCGGTATGTGTCCTCTAGGAGCCTTCGATCCGTATCAAGTTATACTGCAAATGGGCAGAATATGTTACCTGTAACACTGTATTCTTGCCTTCAGGGAAAAGGACAGCACGGATTGCATGCTATTTTATTTGAAAAATGGTAGCTGATGACAATTTCTTAACGGGTGTAATGAATTAGTGACATTTTTTTACTTAGGTTCCTGAGGTTGGAATATATTATAATTTCTTGAGTACAGCCATGAAGCTCACTAATTTTTCACTGTCTGATGCATTCTGAGGGTTTTTTCGGTGTCTGTATGTTTCAGAGAAGCGATGGGTTTACGCAGTATGGACAGTGAGATTTTTGGAGCACGCGCACACTAGTCCCAATGATGTCATTGACAGTTCGAGCGCTCCAGAGTCAACCCAACTATCTGGAGAAACAGTGTTTGAAATGGAGAAATCTGGTCTGGTCTGTACTCCGGGTTTTCTTGCCATTGTACCCGCTGAAAATGGATTTCGGGTGCTTTTGTTTGATGAACCCTTTGTATCGGGTTTTTTTTATTGTAATGTACCTAACTGTTAATTGATGCATCGCAAGCTCAGAAGTTTAAGGCGCTTACCTGTGTTTGTGGCAGGTGTCACGGATAAGCTCAACATGGTACATCCTACAAGAAGATGATGGGACGTCATTCACGAAAGCCAAGGACTCTCTATGGCGTCTACTTGGACGAACATTTTGAGTCTCAGTGATAACCTCAGGTAGGAATGTTATTCCATTCGTGTACTGTACAATTGCCCCATTCACCTCGTATGAGAACGAGAGGTGAAAGACTCTAATCATGCCGCGTTTTTCTTCTATGCCGCCTCAGGCTGATGAGTGGAGGCTACTTGCTAGGGTGAAGGAAATTCCAATCCAGAGGTTTGTTTCTAGAGAAGAGACTGAAGCCTGTTTCTCAACCATCAGCTGAGGGCTCATGCAGCAACGTGTGAGTCTTCTATCTGGCCACGAACGCTTGTACTGTACCATATGCACGCATTTACACATGACCACTTACTTAATAGTAAGGAAGGATCTGAGTTCATTACAGCAAGCTTGATCGTGTGCATTGGTTGCCAACCTACCTCCAGTACATTTAGTTGTGGATGAGCTACACTCAGTAGGTAAAGATGAGCCATCGTGATTTCACCCACATGGGTTGCACCTCCTGTTCCAGATCACCAGATGAGTTCCCAAATCGTCTTTGTTATGTCAATATTTGGTGCCTTAAGTTAGGTGGAGGTACTGAAAATATAATAGAATGATGTCTTTCGTACAGGCTTATAATGTCTATCAGTTCACTCTTCGTCGATGTCACTCTTCAGTTTTTTCAATTACCACACCTACAGTTCTGACCAGAGTGAAGTTAAATTGGCATAATGCGTCACAGTGATTTTTCAAATGTCCAGTTCAAGGAAAATCAGAGTCACCTTTCACGGGAGAAAGAGTTTCACTCACAATCAGCTCCAGTGTTCTGAACACCTAACGGACGGTTAGATGTAAGGCAACGGACTGGGCAATGCAGTAGTTCGCAAGCCGGTGAATCCAACCAAAGTGCCAACTTTTGCCCCAAGGCGCATTTCCGACAGGTACTCCCCTAAAGCTTGTCTACTCGCTTCCAATCTTTGCCGAATTTCACAAGATAATCGAGAATGTCACAAAACAGAATCATTTTGTTACCAAACACCACAGCAAGTATCACACAAGCAAGTATCTCTCTCTATCACGTTCTTTCTATTGCGTGACTGTAGAGGATCTGAAGCTTGAAGCTTAAGAACTGTGGAAACAGTTGCTAGATCTGAGCATCCATCGTAGCTGATTGATTGATTGCTTCATCCACTCCCGCTTGTGTTGGAGCCGACCGTGATCGACGAAGCAAATTTGGATGTAATAATGAGACACTTTCAATTCAGAATGGTGGTGGCTGTCTTTGCATTGTAGGCGCCCGCAATGCACAGGAGGACATTACAGAGTTCTGTAAGAGTGACAATCGCGAGAGTGTTGTATCACTTGTATGTTTAAGTGACAAGATAAAGAAAGTGCAACTCTTGGGTTTGAAAGCCGTGGTGTAGTGTACAGCTCTTTCTCACTTGTAGAACTTTCCGTATTATCACACTTGTCCGCAACTTTTGTTACACAACGAAGTTTGAATGCACAGCCACATTGAATTTGGAGACTTGCTGACATATCACTTTTAATAACAATGGATAATTGAATCACATATTTTCATACTCAAAATAGCTTGAACTTAACTCCTAGTTTACCATAAGTTCCTCAAAATTGTAGTTCAATCCTAGACATCAGCCACTCATGCCAATGATGCTAGTTCGTGAGCATAGAGATGTGCATGAGTATTTAGATGCGAGCTTACGAGCCTTGAACCTAGTTGTAAGTATGTACCTACAACCGGCATTTGAAGGTGTTTATAATAAATGTACCTACAATACAGATACACTATAATATAAAAAGAGTCTATAAGTAACCTAGGTACCTACAACATAGACACCTATAACTATAGAAAGTGTCTATGATATAAATTCTTAAACTCATGGACACATAGATTCTATATTCTCATGCCAATACTTCCCCTATTCATGCTTATCAAATGTGAGTTAGTTTTACTAAAATAATATCCATTGGGGGATGCCAAGCATTCTAACTTAACAATACAATAATTTAGACATATATCAAATTAACTTGCCACAAAAGGTAGCATTAAGATGTCTTGGAAAGTGACAAGAAGGTGTAAATCACTATTATCACAATATGGTGACAGTCTTCTCTAGCAACGTCCTCACAATATAAGCGGGATTTAATACAGTCACTGTGATCCTCACTTGCAATTTTGATATGCAACCAGATGATTCGAAGAGATGGAGCACCTGTACTAACGACTTTTTCAAGGCAAATTGCTTGGCACCGAGGGTTATTGTTTTCTTTTTGAATCGCATGGTTGTTGATTTTTCATAGAAGGAGGTAAAGTGTGGGGTTGACCTGTCTCTTTTTAGAAGATAGTAATATTCTATCTTAATTTGAACAAAAATAGAGTTTTATATATTCTTAATTAATTAGTTTAGATTTCTGAAACATTAAATATCTATATTTAAAAAAAAACACTACTAGAAACCTTAGAAAAAACAAAAGGTTGACATGAATGTAGAATTTAGGTGGAAAATTTAGAAAAGGGTCTCCCCCCCAACATACGTAAGTGTCACTTGTACAAACCAGCTCACATACATCCTGTACTCAGTACAAATCAAGTCCATGTGACATTAGGGGTAGTCACACCTTCTTCACTCCACACTTGGAGAATGGAGAACGGAGATGTGGCGGCTTTAGGTTGGCTTCATGTTGGCCCTCCACGCTAGAATATTCTTAACTAGTTATATCTTCCGCACTCCTAGTCTTCACCTCCGGAGGTGAATAATGGGAGTGGTGAAGACTTGTTCATTTAAGTATATTCTCCATCTTGCATTGTACACCGTCTTCATGTTCATCCTACGCTCCACGTCAAATGTTAGTCTCCAATTCTCCACTCTCGTTCTCCAAACAACTTTTGGGGGTGTCACACCTTCTTCATCCACCGCGGCTCCCCATTGGTTCCTCCAAATCCTCATGAACTTGTCATTCTCCATTCTCCACCTGCCTGGGGAAGAAGGTGTGACTACCGCTATTAGGGGTAGTCACACCTTCTTCACTTTGCACTTGAAGAATGGAGAACGGAGATGTGGTGGCTTAAGGTTGGCTTCATGTTGGCCCTCCATGCTAGAATATTCTTAACTAGTTATATCTTCCGCACTCCTAGTCTTCACCTCCGGAGGTGAATAATGGGAGTGGTGAAGACTTGTTCATTTAAGTATATTCTCCATCTTGCATTAGTGGTAGTCACAGCTTGTTCACCGTGATGGTGAACAATGAACAATGAACAATGGAAAGTGCTTTGAGGGGCCAATGAGAAGTGACGAATATTGAACAAGCCGTGACCATCCTTTTTGTTCAAATGTTGAGAATGAACAATGGAGGATGGATAATGGCGAGATGGACGGATGTAATTGAAAGTTAAGAGAACAAAGGAATAATCTTAGCGGAACATTGATTGTTCACTCCCAACATCCACCTCCGGAGGTGGATGTTGGGAGTGAACAATCAATGTTCCGCTATGAATATTCCGTCGAAAGCAAGCCAACCCTATGCCGCCACCACTTCAATGTTCATTGTTCACCATCACGGTGAACAAGCTGTGACTACCACTATTGTACACCGTCTTCATGTTCATCCTACGCTCCACGTCAAATATTAGGGGTAGTCACACCTTCTTCACTCCACACTTGGAGAATGGAGAACGGAGATGTGGCGGCTTTAGGTTGGCTTCATGTTGGCCCTCCACGCTAGAATATTCTTAACTAGTTATATCTTCCGCACTCCTAGTCTTCACCTCCGGAGGTGAATAATGGGAGTGGTGAAGACTTGTTCATTTAAGTATATTCTCCATCTTGCGTTGTACACCGTCTTCATGTTCATCCTACGCTCCACGTCAAATGTTGGTCTCCGATTCTCCACTCTTGTTCTCCAAACAACTTTTGGGGGTGTCACACCTTCTTCATCCACCGCGGCTCCCTATTGGTTCCTCCAAATCCTCATGAACTTGTCATTCTCCACCTGCCTGGGGAAGGTGTGACTACCGCTATTGGTCTCCGATTCTCCACTCTTGTTCTCCAAACAACTTTTGGGGGTGTCACACCTTCTTCATCCAGTGTGGCTCCCCATTGGCTCCTTCAAATCCTCATGAACTTGTCATTCTCCATTCTCCACCTGCCTGAGGAAGAAGGTGTGACTACCGCTATTACAGAAGGTGAAACTAACATTAGGAAAGGCGTCAGGGTATACATAGTAAAGTATTTATAGACTATATACAGCACAAGCCGCGTGTGTGTCGGGATAACGACGACCGCGATGCTGTGGACGGTGACGAAGTATTTGCTGAAGCGCACGATTCTGCACGCATTGCTCATCTTCACGTTGACTATGTTGCCTTCTCCGCAGTATATGCATCTAGTTCAGGTTCCAATTTAACAACCCAGTGCCGAACATTATCATTTCCATATTTCTAGTGGGCTCATCTTGTGGAAAATTGAAGGCAGGTTCCTTGGTTTCGTAGCTGAGTGCGATAGACACCAGGCAGTTTTACCATTCTTTGGCGAAGCTACATGTCGGTACTGTCTGTGTGGAAGTGAACGTTTGACGTTAAAGATCAGGGGGACGTGATTTCCATCTCTACCTAAGAATTGAGTTTGCTGGGACGTCCTTAAGGTTTCTCGTACGTAATTTGAGGGTAGTGATCAGTCATGCATTGTGTTGGGATTCGCCATTTGAAGGTGTGGCGAACTGTATTGCTTGTTTTTGCGTTTCACATCCTCCTAACTGGATTGAATGTGTTTCCGCCGTGTTTCGCACTGCCAGAAATTATTCAACTACCTCCGTCGCGAGGCGATGAATCCTTCCAGTTGATATCTGACAGTGATAATAGCACCGATTACCAGATACAAACTCCAATAAACTTCTTTCAACTGCAGACCTATTTCTTTGAGCACAATGAGGCGCGAGTGGCCTTGGCTTTGGCGGAAGCCGACACCAACAGAGCTGACGCCACAGTCCGGGCGTCGTCAACGTTTCCAGATTGGATTTCCTCGGATGGGTGCATATTGGAAACCGCCAGGAGGGATCTCTCGGTCTTCGCGTGGTACACACCAAACTTCGGAGGCACGATCGACGTTCGTTTGATTGCAGTGGACTCTTGCACGAGCAAAGAAGTGTTCTTGTTAGGGCAACAACCCTACGAAGTCTCCTCCAAACCCTGGCGCAGCCCGAACCCTGAGATCGTGAAACCTCGTAACTATGTCAAAGTGCTCGTGCAGATTCGTGCGATGGGCATGGACATTCTCGGCGAGGGTGTGTATTTCCCCGCCACGGGAAAGATGCACCTGGTTGGGTGCACGCGCAACGTCACGCGCGAGGTGGCTTTGGGGAACCTCTTCGGCTACAGAGATTATAGGGACGAGACTGTTAAACTTTCCGAATTCGAAGCGGAGTGCTCATATATCGGATGGGACGAAACTGGGTCTCCGAAGCGCGTGACTACCTCGGGAGCCTGTGCCATGATCATTACGCTGCAGTACCCGCCCTGGATTACGCGCTGGAACTGGCAGCGCGTGGTGAAATTCGCGCTTCGGAGTACACGCGACGCCGGAGACGCTCTCTACTTCGACCCCGTGGAACGAAGCGTCTTCTACCCGTCTGCGCATCGTCGGGATTCATTAGGGTACTATAAATTCCAAGGACGACTCGTGACAGGCGCTCGCATTGTGGTACTGCTAATCGGGTTAGTCTTCGTCGCTTTGCAGATCCGTCACGGGAGTAATCATGAGGAGGCGCTCCCGTTTGCGTCACTGGCGATGCTTGGCATTCAGATTGCGAATCACGTGTCGCAAACGTCGATCTTCAAGGACCTCCAAATTAGGCAGTACCAGAAAATGCTGGACTTCAAGAGACGACCCAGCGACGGACCAAGCATGAGCTACATGCCCAACGAAGAATCCACGTTTCTCGACTCAACAGCCGATTTCGGTTACTATAATTCCATGGCATGGCATGAGTACGTACCCTACCAAGCTATGGCGATGGCAGCCATCTTCATGTACGTGTGGATCTTTCACCGAGTCGGCGACAGGCGGCGGATCATGCAGCTGCGAGTTCGCAAGGGACGTCCCGGAGCAGTGAATCCGCCCCGTGACGGCCAAATTGTTTTCACCACGGTCACGCTCTTCGCCATCGTCGGAGTGGTAGGCGTCCTGGCGAATGTCGTGGACCGATCCAGCGCGTTGGGGGAACCACGAAGCCTGTTCGACAACACGAACTACACAGCAATTTTCGCGGAAATGACGCACGGGGATGAGTTCGTGTCGCCGAAATTCTACGAGCTTTGGTATGCGCAACGGGGAGTGGTGAACAAAGTGACGGGACTGGTGGTGAGCTTGTTCCTGCTGCCACAGCTTCTGGGGAACTGGCGGTGGGAAGTCCAAGGGAGGCCGTTGAGCAGGTGGTTCTACGTCGGCCTGCCTTTGCTGCAGGCGCTGCCGCAGCTCTTCACCATCGCCAAATATTTCCAGCTCCTGCCTATCTTCGACTACTATGACCCTTATTTGGATTCCTTTTACGGCGTGTATGAGAATCCCACACCCTGCTGGCAGATAGCTGTGGTCTCGAGCTCGGCTCTGCTTGTGGCTGCTGTGCACTTCCAGTTCGCTGCGTCGTTTCGTCCAGCCCGGTCACAGGCTTCTGGACTTCCCGGAACTTCTCAGTCACAAACTGGTGACAATCTTTAATGCCAATTCAGATTGATGGTAACAATTTCGTTGCCGAAATGGCAGATTTCTGCAACCATTGCAACAAAAAACAGTGTAATATCTCAGATTCCAGTTTTCGGACTGCATTTTTGCCAACCAGTTCTTGGACTGTGTTTTTAATTTCGACTTTCTCTGTTTTCAGCATTATGTGATTTTGAGCTCTAACTTTACGTAATTGAAAAGCGTTGGAAAACGAGAAAACTTGAAGCTGAACCAAAACACGTTGCTCTTTCTTTGTGACAACGGCTGCAATTGAAGATCAGGGTTCCTGTCCCTTGACTTTTAATGCTATCTATTTCGAATTCAAACCCCCGAATCCTGACGTGCTGCCCGGGCAAGGATTTCTTTGTCCTTGTGATATAAGTTCGAGCAGTAGTCTGGAGTGGACAGACCCCGCGTACCCGCAATTCATGAAATTTTGCACACATTCAGTAGTTGACAAAGTTACAAGAAGTATAAATTGAAAATTGTATTGCAGTGGAATTGAGTCGTTCTGTATTGATTATCGTGTTTGGATATATTACCCAATTCCTATAAAATTGAATTGAATCACTGTATGAATTCTTCACTGGCTTTGCGGTGCCGCTATGGAGATTGTCACTCCTTAGGCTTATTGGGCGAAGCTTGGAAGCTGGTGTTCTAGAGATCAGTTCGTCGGTCACATTCCTGCTTTAAATATGTCAACACTCGGAGTTCGGGGTGATTTCAACACATGCAGGCCTAACTATGACCTATATTGAATTCATAACTGAAAGCTAAGATCCTCGCCAACATCAACAGACCTTCGTTTAGTCCCAATTGCTGGAGGCATGTCAGGTGAG
Source organism: Antitrichia curtipendula (assembly GCA_951230915.1). Lineage (NCBI taxonomy): Eukaryota > Viridiplantae > Streptophyta > Bryopsida > Hypnales > Leucodontaceae > Antitrichia > Antitrichia curtipendula. The sequence goes on from OX579636.1 coordinate 36,129,576, forward strand.
CTCCGAATCTACGTCAGTCTTTTTCTATTTTGTTACAGCAATCCCCATTCCTATTAATATTCAAAATGGCATTCATGTTAGGTTCTTCAAGTCGAATGCAAAAGATAATTAGTTGGATGTATTCTCTCAAACATACCGACAATTCCATAGCCAGAAAGCCTGGCCAATACAGAAAACAGACAATGCCCGTACAACAATTTGGAATGATGTCAAGTTAAAAATCGTAAACAAGTACCTGTGGCCTTGCAGGTTTATTTCTGGAATCTATAAAAGACCAACAATCTCCTACTAAATACTGAAAGTCAAAGAATTGACGAACAACATCCAGCGTACACCGACAGTCGCTCAAAAGCATTTTAGTCCTCAATCAGAGACCGACTTCGTGCGTATATCTTAAACTAGTTAGCCATTAATGGAAGCGTGCACTCGATATCTACATGTGAACATTCCAGAAATCAGATGTCCATGTTCCCCACTAGTTCACAAACTGGCAGAGCTTCCGAATCTCCCCCTCCGTGCCCGTCTTGGGCTGGATGTTGGTCATGGCCACCATAGCCTTCGCGAATCGCGTATTGAAGATGACTGGATACACATTCAGGTCCACGTAGAGGCGAGTTTTAGGGTCCCTGTACAGAGTTTGGTCGGAGGTCATGAGGCCACGGCCAGCCTTGATATTCTGGAAGTACTTCGTGTCAAATGTGCTTGGGGAGTATTGGTCGATGACCAGAGGAGTCGGGGTGGTGATCGCAGGGCACTCATTCTGCAACGTCGTCTTCAGGTCCGGGGGAATGGTGGGGTCGATGGTGGTGAAGATTCTGTCCCGCAACTGCACGCAGTGCGTCACTCCCAAAGTGTGGGACCCTGGGATACACACATACACACACACCCCTCGTCACGACTGAAATTCCACAGGAGATATCCATATTGTTTATCTGTGGCGATTTTGAAGTCCATGTCCAGTAATGATAGAATATTAACTATCCGCTAGTAAACTCTTGGAACATTTGGATCAAGTATTTTCACACTCACCACAAATCGAAGCACACCTGCATGGTCAATTGAACTACTAATGTAGTGTATTCTCTACCTTTAGATTGGTTAGTATGAGTACCTGAGAGGTCGACCATCTGTGCTGCGGACAGGCCCTTGGCAGCGAAGTTGGCGATGAGCTGCGTGCTGTTGAAAGTGGAGGGCGGCAAGTTGTCGAGCGCCTCCTGCGCGATGGACACTTGGCCGTCGCGGCGACCTGCGGGCACGCTCCAGTACAATCCCTTCGTCAGGACCACCGCGTCGCGAGAGGCGAACGCTAGAATGTCGGCGCAGGAGACCACTCCTGGACAGGCCGCCTCCACTGCGGCCTTGGCGGCGTCGATGGCTTCGAAGCCGTGGAGCCCAAGGTTGTTCGGGGCAGATCTCTCGGTGGTGCTCCCTGCTAGCAACACGGAACCGTCGCATCCCTGCCATTGGGTCCACGGTATTGATTCCACGACACGTATTCAGTCCACAACTCGATCGATCTTCTCATAGATCACCATGTCATGAATGCAATGAGCTCGATCACATGCTCCATAAACGAAATATGACTATGTCCAAATGCTAGCAACCACAACTCAATTACAGCTAATGCTTTTCCAAAATATCTCGTGCATTCGGCATTACTAACTCAATTAAACCACATTCGAATCAACTGGACTGGTAGTAATGGACTCTAGCGCTAATCCCCGGTTGCTGAGAAAACAGTAACGAAACAGTGGTTCTTGTTTAACGAGTGGGTTGAAACAGCTAGGATCCCCGTGTTCTCTGTCTAACACTGTTTGTAGTACTAGTACTATATATGCTCGATATGGTCAATGTACTTGCATTGATACGTCACTATGCTTACCCGGACGAAGCAGTCATGGAAGATGAGTCGAAGGACTCCAGGCGCCACAGTCGCGTCATTTGCATACGACGCCTTCATCGACTGGAACACAATTGTCTCCACACTGGGACAAGTGGTCTTGTAGAAGCTAGCGCTCAAAGCGGCCTCCACTCCATGGACATTGCTCCATGCAACCGTCACCAGCACTAGTAGTGCCACCAAACTCACTCTCACCTGGGGCCCCATTCTCCAAACTCGCACGGCCAAGATCGAATCTCTCACCACTGCAAGATAGAGTCAGCTGAAGTGCTGCGCTTACCTTATACTGCAAACTAAGCAATGCAATGCAGCGGATTCAAGCGGAGATGGCACGGAGAGCTAGAATAATGAGGCACATTTCAAGCAGACTTCCCCTGCAGTTATATAAGAGCACCTCAGCAGAGCTCAAGTTCGTGGAACAGCAGCTAGCCGCTGTAAGAGTTGCTATTTTTGTGAGAGATTAGCGCCTAGTTGCCGTAAGTCCGGTGAAGGGTACGTGACCATAGCTCTGACCTTTCACGTCGATCAGGGAAGCAAATTTCAAATGCTGCGTCAACGCGGTAGAAAGTTCAGTATTTCTGCTTGCAAACAACTTTCACTACAGTTCATCTAGTTGAAGAAGATTCTCAGGATGTGTCGACAACTCCGCACCAAGGAGCTGATGGGCTCCAGAGTCTTCTTCCGTTGATTAAATCCGTCTGCAGTTGATCGACGGCGCCGCGTACTTTGTGGATTTGAGTCTTGGGTGGCAAGCAGGCCTTCTTTTTTTTTCATTTTTTATGAAGTATCAAAGTGGCGATATGAAATGTTATAAGGTGAAAACACCCATTCCCGTCCCTGTACCTTGCCATGGACCCTAGACTCACCCAATTATGTCCCTAGACTTTAGTTAATCCGTCAGCCAAATGCTTGGCTTTAATTGGCTGACATATTTGAAGGACACTTATCAATATCTGACTGGCTTAAGAGCTGATTTCCGCAGGGTTCAGTTTTGGGTGCACCTACATGATGGTTCCAGTGATCTAGAGACCCACAACTTTGAAAAATCATAGAAATTACATTTCACATCCAAAAAATCTAATTTTTTTTTGGAAAATTCATGATTTTCTCTCGCTAACATCAGAATTTTTTTATTTTTTTGAAAAGATGCCTCCAAGTATGCTGAATTCCTTAAAGTGACGGTTTTGGGTGCTTCCACCTTAGTGGTGCTTCAAATTCCAACACAGTCTACCACATATTGGAAAGAAAATATCACATTAGCACATATCGCATATCCATGATTTTGTTTTCATCCACAATCTAGCGATTTCATCCAATGTTTCTTTTAATTCAAAAGCTTTTAGATGAAAAACTTCACAGTTTGTTGCCATTTTTTTAGCCAAATTGTTTTTTTTCTTGTGCAATTTGGCTCTAGAGAGAAAAAAAAACACTGGTGGGCAAGACTAGCATGGGAACTGTGGGAAGTTGGGCTCCTTCAAGTCTTCGAAGCTCTGGTGGTCTTGTGGATTATAAAATTTCAGAAGTGCTCAAGGTAAGTTAGGTTTCTATTCAAGTCATTAATTCATGGAGGCAAGCTTGGTTCGATATTTTACAATACTTAAAGTAGCCACACTTATAACCATCACTATACCCATAATCGTCACCTTTCTAATTTTGCAAAATCTTGGGAAGTGAATAGATGTAATTACAAGGATGTACTACATCTAAATATCATATTCTAGTTTTGGTAATAGGTGCATGACTATATAGTTGGCTCTTTAAAAATTCACAACTTATTCTCACATTGTCCAAATAATACAATTGAAAGTGCATAGGAATTATTTTTCACTTGCTAGTAGGTCCAATAATTTGTTGGATGTGTAGTAGTAGACATCGTGTCCAAATCCCTTATATGAACAATTATGGGTGTTGCACCTTAACCCTTACTTAAGTACATTTCATGTTCCAGTTCAGTCCAACTTCATTAGTTTTTTTAGGTTAAAATACGGTTTTCAAAAATTTAATATTTTTTGATATAGTAATGTATTTTATATCTAAAATTCAAAAGTTTGTATTTTTATAATTACAAACATTCAAATGATTTTATATGATTTTTCAACTCCTACAAGATGGAGGATGTTTTGGAAGAAGAAAAGCCCCAAACTACCAATTTTCAATGCATAGTCCAAAATCAAAAATTAAAACTCTTTTTTTAATTCCAACTATAAAAATGTGTATTAAACTAGGTAGGCAATGTATGGAAAATACATCAGCCCATTTGATTGGGTGGATTAAAAGATTATTACTTTTGAAGTGTGAAAAAAAAAATTTCTTCATTCCTACAAATTGAAGTCAACAGACTTTTAGCCCTTTTGGAGTAAATATTTTTGCATATCTCCACCATTCAGTTTTTATTTCTAAATCTTATTAGGTAGACTCAAGAAAAATTTCAGAAGCAAATATGGAATTTAGCTTACTCTAAATCACCATGTAATGCAAAAGAGATTAAGTGAATTTGCAATGCATGCACTAGTTATTTTTTGACAATTTTTTGTACACTAAAGAATCTTTTTGTACAGAATCCAAATAGTGAAAAGTTAGAGACAATAAGTGGGTAAAATTTCAAGAACTTTCACTTCACAATTACAAGATAATACAACTTGAAGTTAAAAGAAAATGTTTTCCTCAAACCCACTCTAACATAGCTAACATGCTTTGACTCCTCTTAAATTGTGATTTGAGAACTAAGATTTGGAGGGGAAAATTTTATGCCATGTTTTATTAGTTTGAAGGGGGGACATATTCACACCTTGTGTCCAAAATTTGAAAACATTCGTCCCAAATTCACTCTACTAGAACCTACCTTGATTTCAATGATCCATTCAACAAACAATTGTCTTTCAAAGGTAAATGCAATCTCTTTGCAAAAAACATAGTAATTACAAAAAAATTTAGAATAGTATGAAATTTTTAGCAAAAATTGTAGTTTGAAAAAATTTGAAAAAATTTGAAATAATATAAAAAATAGATTATTGGAGTTACATTTTTTTACTGAAGTTTAATGGTATTTTAAATCAAGAACTATGTAAAATTTAGATTTGACTTCTTACTACGTTCTTTAAATTTAGTTAATTTGTCCTTTAAAGATAAAAAAGTTTGTGGATAGTATCTAATAAAATTTCATGTTTCATTTCATGAACAGGTATTTTTAGTCTTTAGACAACAAGTAGATAGACCTAAAATTGCCCTGACCCAATTGTAAATTCTAATTTAAGATCAAATTGCATCCCATTGCAATAAAAATTGTAATGGATTTATATAATTATGACAACTTTACTGTGAACTTAGGGAACCTTAAAAAGGAACGATACTAGTGTGCGAGCCTTGAACCTAGATGTAAGTAGACACTCTATAACCATTGAAGGTGCTTATAACATACATACTTATAATATAGGTATTGTATAACCCTAGAGGTACCTATAGCATAGGTTCCCAGGTTCTTAGGCTTAAGGATTCAAGATCCTAAGCTCACATGCTAGCATCCTTAGGATTGAAAGGGCTGAAATTTGGTTGAAAAGTCAAAACTGTATGACTTCAATGAACACCACCAAGCAGATTCTACACATGACAAAATTTTCATTAATTATTCCACAATCTTAAAGAATGCTACAAGATTACCATTACAAATGTGTAAAGAGTTGGAAGACCCACATTAAAATTAAAATTAACCAAAATAGTCTCCACAAGGAAAACCAACTCATAAAAAGGTAGAGTTTCTTGCATTGACCACCTATAGTATGTTTTTCCCCTAAAAAAATAAATTGTTCAAATACATACAAAAATTTGTCTAATCTGCTGTTCAATTAGCTAGAAAAAATTGTAGAACTTTCAATCTAAATATTTGCAACAAACAATAAAAAAAAAATTGATCATTGTACTTTAATAGTATGAGACAAACATTCTCCATTGAAAATGGTCATGTCCACGTTTGTTATAAATTGCAACAACAATTAATCATTATCCTAAAATTTGCATTTAAAAAATGCTCTACATAACATTCTTGAATTTAGAAGTTGGGGTTCTTGTAAAGTGTCATCATACATGAAATTGTTTTTTATATAGTGGACTAAGATTTATAAGCAAACTTAAATTCGAGAAAAAAAAATGAACCTTAATTTCATAGAAAAAAATTGTCACTGTCATGAATATAATCTATAAGGTAAAATAGTGTCAAAGCAAATTTTGAATAGTTAGACAACAACAAATTATCACCATTATCAAGTGTAATTAATTTTGATATCAATTTAGAATTCTAATTTACACATTTAATGTACAATATTATTGATCCTCTTAAAGATTCACCCCTAGAAACTCAAGCAACCATTTTATGGTTGGAGTTTAAGCAATATTTCAAGCAAAAAGAATTTTTTTTTTTAATTTTATATTTTTTGTACAAACAAGATTAGATTTTATTTCTATTCATATTTTCAAAAATAATATCACTATGGTCAAACAAAAATCATAAGGAAAATAGAGCAAAGTGTTTAGTGTTGGAAAGTTTTATTATTTGGAAAAAATGTTGATGTTCACATCACTAAATCTTATAACTTTTTTAACAAACCAATTGAAACTAAAATTTTGATCAATAATAAATTTTCCAAATGCTAAAGATAAAAATTGTGTTATTAGTGAAGTTCAATTGAATCTTCAAAATTCATTTGAAGCAAATTTATAAATGCAAACTTCAAAAAAGATATGAAACTCATAATTTATAACAAAATTGTATTTTTTCCAAAAGCTTTGTGTCTTTAGGGATTAATAACATGGATTATTCATATTGATCAAACATTAAACCTAAAAAAAAAATATTTTTTGGCAACATAGCATTTTTGGGTAGCTCACTACAAAAGGAATTTTTATTTCTTTTACTATATGGTTAGAAAGTTATTATATGTAGCTATATAGTATCTACTGGCTTGGGGGTATCTTGGACAACTCTGAAAAAATCAGTTTTAAAATAAATAAAATTTTGAACTTGCTTTCCTAGATTGATATATACATGGAAAGGTTCAAATACTTCTATTTTGATTAACAAAATGAAAGTTATGAGTTTTAGTTTGTTTACAATCATAAAATCTCTATTCTAAAATAAACTGTGAAGTCCTTTAGTTTAATTCAATGTTTTTGAAATAAAATAAAATAAAATTGGATGTAGATTTTTTATTACAACAGTACAACCATTTAAATTTAAAAATTTAAATTCTAAAACTAATAATTCAGTATGCTAAATCATACTTTACTTCTTTCTACTTACTATTTTTTTGCAAGCATGAATATGAAATATTTTACATGTATTCCCAACTTATTTCTTCAACATATTATGGATAATTACAAGTTTTAGGATTTACACATCTTTGGTTTAAAAGTTTGAAAGATGAAACCTAAGTTTTTGGAAAGAGTTGAAAATCCTTTTTAAGAAAAATCTAATCATCATAATCTTGCAATTGGTAAGGTTTTTTATTCTAAAATTTTAGAAGGGTGTACTCCAACAAATTAACTAAACTCTTACAAATTAGCTAAAGGATTCTATAGTTACTTAGTTAGATTTGTTAATAAAAAAATATAGATGAAGATTTTAGCCTTGTCTTAGGTTTGAGTACTTTGAAGTAGTTTTGGGGCTTAAAATATCAAATTGCTTTAGGGTTTAAGGTGATGGACGTTTGTTGGTCAAATTCAAATTTGACTTTGAAATTCTAATGTTCTTCGATGTTTAGAAGACTAAAAATGCTTCAAAATACTTGTCCCCAAGCAAGGATAAAATATTCCTCTATGTTTATCTATTAACAATTTTAACCATAGGATTCTTTAATTAACTTTTTCAAGTACATTCCCTCCAAAATTTAGAGTGAATATGCCCACCAATTGCAAGTTCAATATGCTTAAACTTCTAAATGTTGTTTTCTTTAGTGCTTCCAATTGATAAAGTTTTGTCTTTCAATATTTTTAGAAAAAGTCATGTATGTCCTATAACTTGTGTATGTTGCATGGTGTCAATATGTTGGAAAAAAGGTTGAGAGTATATGTTAATAATGTAACCAAAAAAATTATCACATTCATTTTTGAAAAATTATAAAATAGAAAGTGGTACTAAATGAAAAACTAAACGAATCTCCTAATAATTTTTACAAAAAATTGCAAATCAATAATCTCAATAGTGAGAATGCTCCAGTAAACAATTGGTATTTTTTTCTTTCCTGATTTATATGAAAATTCAAAATTGAGTTCAAATAACAATATTATATAATTTTCTACTTTCATAGTCTACAAAATAAAACTCCTCACAACTTTCACTTTATTATTCATAAATGAATGGTTCAAATGTGCTTGAGTAGGTATCAATCTATACAATTAAATAGAATTAACTAGGACTCCGTTGCTCTTTGCACTACCAATGATTTCCATTGAAGATTGAAAAGAGAAATATTACTTAAAGAAGCATGAAGAAGGAATACATGAACAAAGCCTTAAATGAGATTTACCTACTCAACAAGGCCTCAAGTTCACCCAAGTTTCCAGACTATAGAAACTTGGCCACAATAACAGTTTGACGTGGTAGAGCAACTACCACATCAGATAATAGTAATAAAAATCAATTTTAAATTAAAATTATTATTTTCCAAAAAAAATCAATTAAAAAAATCAATTAGTTTTTATTATTCTTTATTTTGGCCAATAGTGGTTGCTTTCAAGCCATTTCAAGACCCTCTAATGCACCCCCCAAAATTCTAATAGACTATCTTAGACCATCCAAAAGACAAAGAGCTTAGCCTTTCATTGACTATTATATTTCTCTACTATCAAATATTGAAAGACTTACAAAGAAAAAAAGAGGCAATAGCTAAGACGACAAAGTTAAAGTATACAAAAGCTAAAGCAATGATACAAGAAAGAAAGAGATTTTGAAAATGGTCAAGATTACTTCAAACAAAGGGAAAAAAAATGCAAACAATTGAACATTGAATGTCTACCATGCTAAAATGTAGAGATTAAGTAGAGGTAACAAGCTTCAAGAGTTGCTAAAATCAAGATAACTATTTCCAAGCAACGCCTATCATGCTCCATATTGTGGGATAATTCTTCCACTCACTATATGAAACCGGTGTTTTAGATGATGTTTAATATAACGATCAATGTCTAAGTTGACGGATTTTAGGTGACATCAAATCTAACAATCCTTGTTTTTAGGTCCACAATGACATCCAATGTAACATGATGTTACATTGGATGTCATTGTGGACCTAAAAACAAGGATTGTTAGATTTGATATCACCTAAAATCCGTCAACTTAGACATAAAAAAAACTCTCATTTCTTATAGTGATTTTGCATCTAGAACCAAAGAATGGTGACTTTGAGGTTAAAATTCAAAAGAGAGAGAAGAAAGACCCCAAATCAATGGTACCAAGTGCAATTGTGTTGTGGGCAGAACATGTATACTCCTCCTATGTGTCACTAATTTAAAAGACTAATACATAGAAGCAAAGACATTGATTTGTTTGAAAGGGAAAACAAGAAAAAGGGTCAACGATAGAGCTTGGAGTGAAGTGGGGCGTTGTTATAGATGCACTATAGTAACATATGACATTGTTTTTTTACAAATTGTTGCTCTGTGACAAGGGGTAGATAGTGCAATGTAGAATGCAAGTTGGGAGCAATTCCAAGGAAGGAGACAATAGATGGAGTTGCAAGTGAACAAGGAGGTCATTCATATGTAGCCAATGAGGGCATGTACAACCAATTGATGAGGAGACAAAGGCACTAAACTAACATGAAATGAGTAGCAACATAGACACGGACAGACATAATATATTTTTTTGACGATAAACTTCTTTTCTATAATTCCTTGGAATTTAAAAACTGTTGTCTTCCACTTTTGAGATTGCCTCAAATACACGTATATATTTGGTCGTAGCTATCCCAATGAGGACTAGAACCATTGTTTTATTTCAAGCTTTCATGCAAACATAATGACATATAGACTAACTATTTTTTGAATGATAATAGAAAAACACAAACTAAATCTAAATAAGAATGTAAGAGTGCAAGCAATGTGGATGTAGACAAGTAGTTGCAACTGCGGATCTAAACTCTACTTATGTAGTCTTACAGGAAATTACAAGATGAGCAAGAAAAAGTGAGTCATATAGAAATCACACTATAAGAAACCCGCGTTTTTGGGGGCGCTAGCAAAAAACATGCCTTGTTTGTATAGATGTCTCAGCGTTTGTCGATGTACGGGCTTTTTTATGCAAATTTTGTTGGATGTTGTGGGGAACGTGTATATGTTATTCAAAAAACGCATGAACGTCAACTGTGACGGGCATGTCATGAGTGACGTCAAAGAAAACATAGACTTGCTTTTTCTGACATTTAGGAAGACATGCTGAGTCCACGTCAGCAAGTAGACCAATTTTGCCTATGGGTAAGTTAGTAAAACTTACTACAATCTATGGTAAAATGTTGACCATATGTGAAAATTTTAGGCAAAGGGCAGCCACATGGCATGCTTTGCAAAAAAAAAATGGATGGATGAGCACCATGGATGAAAAGAAATGATCTTTATACAAGTAGGGTGGTAAAAAGTGAAACAATCCATATGGGATATACACAACAAGAATTGTGTTCAATGTAAAATGTCTGAAACAACATGACGCAAATGTCAAAAACAACGTCTGGATGTTTGAAACTATGTTAAGATGTACAATGGCCAAGTTTCTATATTCTAGTTATCCCATATTTTTTGTCTCACCAGGGACAGAGAACGGATACAAATATGACCTTTGTAATCTAATTTTCAATAAAGGAATTCCTTCATTTGGCCATCAAAAATTCTCTTAATGGTAGATGGTAAGTTTTCTTTAATTCTTGGTGAATTCAACATTCTTTTTTGTTGATTTTATTTTATTTTATAATTTATTTTAACTAATTATTTTTTTGTTGATCTTGCCTGATGGATAGGGTATGCACCAATTGATGTCTAAAAAAAACGTCTAAATTGACAACTCAATAAACAACATTAAAATTTTCAAACAAAATAAAAATATGTTGACTAGGCAAACCATGTCAGATTTTCCCGCGGCCATGTCAATGCCCACGTCATTGAGGGCCCGGATGAAAAACTGTCCCATGTGGCACTGCCCGGATGGAAAATGATGACATGTCGCCATCGTGGCATCTACATGTCATGTTTTCTGAACTTTAAAAGACCACGTTTTCTGTGATGTCAAAGTATAACAAGCACAAATCAGGCGCATTTTTTGAAAACATGGTCATATTTTTTGCCCGTCAATTATAACAAATTTTAGGTGACATCTACGAAAACACACGTGATGTCATGAAAAACATAATCTAACGTTTTTTGTGACATCTCAAAAAACACGGGTTTCTTGTAGTGTCATCTACGGCAAGGAGTGGAGCAACATAGAAGAAATATAGAAATTAGAGTTTCTTCATAGGGTAGGAAGAGGGCTTGTAGATACATCTTCATTTCGATGCATGGGGTAGGACAAGTTCAACAATTGGGCCACCAAAGATTAAGGCAAAATTGTTCTCTATCATTGTAGCAGAGCAACACTTTAAAACACAACAACAAAGTTTTATTTCAAGTGGAGTAAAGCAACACTTTGGACTGCGTATGCAATGGAACAACGGCACACTATGATGATAGATTCAATCTACTTGGTCTACAAGATGTGGATAGATGATCATTGTCGTCGTGGATTGTATCATTGAGGGGCATGAAATTGATCTTAGAATTCCTTGTAGAGTGGAAAGAAAGGTGGGCAAATATACCTTCACATCGATACTTGATGGATTGCTAAAGATTGAAGTGAAATTGTTGTTGGTTGTTGCAATAGAGCAACACTTTGGAAAAACAACATTGAAGCTTTATTTCAAGTAGAGCAGAGCAATACTTTGGGTGGAGCAACATATAGGTCTAAGCAATGCAACAATGCTTCATTTCAAGAGGTGGAGCAACAACAAACTTAATCCATTTGGTCCACGAGATGTAGATAGGCAATTATTATTGCCTTTGATTGTATCATTAAGATTGAGTTCTTTGCTAGGTGTTCTGCATTGGCAAAAGAGCCGCATATCTCAAATTGCCATAGTTGCAAATCCATGACGTCTTCTTAATCATCGATAGCCGCTTAGATGTGTACCAATTCCAAAGCACCACTAAATAAACAATAAGAAGATAGAAACTTGTGAATATAAGACATCATTGCGCAAGTAAGAGTAAATGAAGGGAGGCGGCTTAACTTGTTGAAAGAGACTTGCAGTCCTTCTTTGCCTAATTGTAGCATCTTAGGAAAGATTAAGGATTGGTTTTGTGGTTAGAGAGACTCACGCTTTAACAAAAACAGACGTTGCATTCAACCTTAGAGGGAAACGGGCATTTCCCTATTGTTTTGAACAATGACACACTCTGTAGCAAGCACAATGATGGTGGAGCATAGCATGCTAAGGAAAGCATCAAATACTTTCATCAATATTGAAAGCATGTTATTTGTATCCCTTCCAATTCTGCTATACATATCTTGTGTGCTATGGAAGAAGACCAACTGCCTTAATCCTTGCCAATACATTGATAATTTTTTCTATTTTTAATGTGCTTTTAGCAATGTACATTGACACATATGAATAGTGTATCATGTCTTTCTTCAACTAGGTAGTTTTACACCATTGTTTAACATTTGAGCAAATCTTGTGGGATTCATGTAAAAATTCCTTTCATAGTGAGAACACTTTAGACTATTACAAATTCAATTATAATGTTTTTTAATTCTTTTTGGAGATTTTTTACTAAAAAGTAAGTGGAATTGTTTAATACCCAATGGATCAATAAAATTGACCTACATTTGAATCTTCCATGGCCTACAATTCTCTCAATTTCTACTAAAAACTTGTCATTTCAATCTATTCCCTTTTTTTTGCAAGATTATAAATTATTGTTTTACAGCCCATATAGACATATATCAATAACTAGCAATTCTGGGAGTCCTCACTTTATTTTATTTTTTTAATTCATTTTTTTTTAATAAAAAGATAAGCTATATTTTAATTTCTAAAGTCTCAAGGCCTTTTTCTATCAAAACCCACTCAAAACTACCTTATTTATTTCAAAGAGAAAAAATTAATTAATTATTTTTTTTTCCATATCTAACCAAATAAGGTTGCTAACATGTGAGCCTAGGATCTTGAACCTATGAGTATAGGAACATAGGCACCTTCCATGGTTATGAACTACTTATGATTATAGGCATCTTTAATGGTTGTAAAGTACATGTTTACATTAAGGTTGAAGGTTCATAAGCTCACATTTCTAGATTGACATGCTAGCATCATTGTCTAATTATAGTAGCTTCAAATAGACTAGTGTAAAAATGTGTGGAAATTTTTTCAAAAACTTTGATTGTGTAGATTGCAAGATATTTACATTTAATGTGAAGAAAACAAGTTTTTTTGCACCTTGCTTGACTAGATTTTTTGGCTTTGAATCTTCTTAACTAAATTTTTTTGCACTATTGATTTTGAATTCTAATTTTTTATATTAAAAAAATGAATTGAGAGTCTAGGAAAAATATTTTAAAAACCACTTAATTTTCACTCATGAAGAAAATGCTAAGTAGAAATAGTTTGGGAAGTAGTTTTAGGATTAAAGGGAAAACTACACCATTAATAGCTCTAAGATGGAATTGAAATACACTAATCTCACTGGTAGGATTGTTCTAACAAGAGGTTTTAATCTCGTGAACCATTTTAAAAAAAATTGTATTTTGAAATGAATCCTATAAGTTATTTTTTCAAGAAGATGCTATCATCATTAGAAAAAATTTTAGCCCTCAAGAAGGCTGCCAGAATTTGATTTACGGCACCCCTAGGATGCAATTACAGAAGAAAAAAATTGATTTTTTTTTTTTAAATTAAAAAAATTCCCAATCTGATGTGACGCGGCACCAAATAAAATAAAAATAACATTTTATATTTAAAATTCAATTTCTCTAGTTTGTCACACTTTCAAGGGGTGAAGGGGGTTGTTTTTAGTATTAGGGAGTACCCAAATTTAATATACTAGAGCTAAGATTTAGGTGATCTATTCCCAAACTAGTAGAACATATTTCATATGAAGGGCATCAAAAAATTACATTATTTTATGTTCTCCATGTTCGTGCAAATAGGCCCAAAAGGTGCTCTATGGCATGCACACTTCTGAACATTGAAGATGGTTTCAAGTTCATTTTTTTTGTGAAATCTCATCATCATCATCATCAAGTCCTCACAAATGGCCAATTTTCAGTTTATTATGTTTCTCTATTATTTGATTTATCACAAATCAAAACGTTGAAATATCCCTATTCTATCTACAATTCTAAATGCCTCGGAAAAAGGATATTTCAACATTTTGATTTTTAATAAATCAATAATAGAAAAGTAGATAAAATTGAAAATTGGCCATTTGTGAGGACTTGATGATGATGAGAATTCACCAAAAACATGAACTTGAAACCATCTTCAATGCTTAGAAGTCTGCATGCTATAGAGCACTTTTTTAGCTTATTTGTACAAATGTGGAGGACATAAAATAACGTATCTTTTGATGCCCTTCACATGGAACATATACTGCTAGTGCGGAAATAGAACACCAAAATCTTAGCTCTAGTATGTTAAATTTGGATACTCCTTGGTACTAAAAACAAAAACAAAAAAAAGTGTGACAAACTAGAGAAATTGGATTCTAAATATAGTTTTTTTTTGTTTTTTTTTTGAAAAATAAGGGACACAATTACAATCAAAACATCTAGAATAGATCTTTTATTTTTGGCATTGGATTGAAAATTCAGAAGAAATAGGTTGGATAAAACCCAATTAGTTTAGCAATACGCTACCCAAATTGTTTGGTCTTTCTTGCAATCACCCTTTTGTTCCCAAGGTTAAATTAAAATATAAATGGTATTCCAACCAAGCTAATGTATTTTTCTAACTTTACAAAATCTTGATGAATAATGAGACCATAGGAGCTTGCCTAAAATCCATTTTGTCCCTTGAGGGAACAATGGGACTTAACCCCTAAGTGCCTAAGGCCTATTTGGACTGAACAAAAATCCAACATTTTGATAAGTTCTATCAAAAAATTTGAGTTGTAACCGTACAAATGCAAACGAGATATGTTATAGATCATAGAGGAAAAGAAAATACAACAATATCATTTAAAGATAAAAGATTATAATGTTTGATCATGAGGGTGTTAAAACTATGAAAATCTTTCAATTCTCTTTTTGCATGTCAAATCTAAAAAATTGGTCACCAAGAAAACATGAGGTTGAAGGGCCTAACATGCATAAATTCAAATCAATTTATTGCTTCTCAAAATCTATTCTACAATTTTGTTTGAATGAAATTCTAATGTGATTTTTTCTCCAAGATCTAGTGTATTTGAGGCTCATTTCCAAGAGCCTTCAACACACAAAAAGTCAAGATTGCTATGGACACCCTTGCACAAAATCTTGAATAGAAAAATCATAATTGTTCATTTTCAAATTCGGATTTTTGATGTTAAAACTAGATTTCAAAAAGAATTTGTCAAAAATAAAAACTACTAGAAATAGAAACTTAGTTAGATCTTATTTAACTTCGTAGTATTGTCAACATGAGAATTTGATGCCTTGGGAATTAGGGGTTAATAAGCCCAATGAAACCATTAAGCAAGCAGTGCTAAAGCAAGAGATGACCAAGCCAAGAGGACAGAAAGAAAGGAGGAAAACATGCTGTGGAGCACAAACCATGTGGGAACAAAAAACAAAAAACAACTCTATCACACTTCATTCAACCTATTTTCACAATATGTTCACTTGAAAAAATAGAAAATAGACCTAACTACATTTAACTTGTTCATTCATTATTTTGCCTCAAATTGGGGATTACATTTTTTTCTGTAATTTCCCCCAAAATAATAATTTTTAAATTTTAAATTTAATCCCTAAAGCACTAAACTGCGTTTTTTTGGCAACATAGCAATTTTGGGCAGCTCATTACGAATGGAGTTTTTATTTATTTTTCTTTGAAAATTTTCACACAATATGTACCCAAGGAGTAGCTTTAAGGCTCAACAATTTTGATAACTTTTGACTACATGGTTAAAAAGTTATGGTATGATATGTTGTTTTCATTGCTTGGCGGGCAGCCTGGACAGCAAAAAAAACTTCTTGAATATTCACTTTTTTTTTAAATTAAAATTTGAAATTGAGTTATGGGAATTTTTAGTTTGCAAATAGTTTGCGGGTAGTTGTGGAATCTCTATTCTATGATAAAC
Organism: Antitrichia curtipendula; assembly: GCA_951230915.1. Lineage (NCBI taxonomy): Eukaryota > Viridiplantae > Streptophyta > Bryopsida > Hypnales > Leucodontaceae > Antitrichia > Antitrichia curtipendula. The sequence continues at coordinate 36,145,828 of OX579636.1, forward strand.
TTTGAAGCCCTTTATTTAATTCAATTTTAAATATTTAAAAAATTAAATAAAAACATTGGATATAGACTGTATTACAACATTACAACCATTGGTATTGGGATTTTTCAATTCCATGAATAAATTGTTAACAATTTAGTGTTTTGAATCATTTTCTACTTCTTTCTACTTACTTTTTTTTTCCTATACTAGCGGTTGGCGCTTGCTATGCTACGCATTCATCATTAGAATTTTTATGTATTAGATAAAATGCAGAACAAAAATTTCAATAAATCTTCAAATAAAAATTACTAAAATCTTTGTATATTTTTGTTTATAAGTAAGCATATATTGAAATGTACAGTAGAAATTTATTGAATGATGAATGAAATATATGCAATGGTGAATACTGTAAAAGATACACATTTATTGTAATGCATTCAAAAGTTGACTCAATTGTTACGAACAATGGCAACCCAAAAACTCGGTGAATTGAAAAGAAAAACTTGTAAATTTCAAAGCTTCATGAACTTAATTGTTGTGAAATCCAAAATTGCTTCAATTGAATAAATTTCTCAAATCATTTGGTAGTAGCAATAGAATTTTGAAATCATAAAAGCCGTAAAAGTGATATTACAGAGGTGATTGCAAACTACTACTCTATTTCTGTAATATAACATTGTGTGAAAAAATTATTTTTATGTATGCATGATTGAAAATATTTTTATAAATGATTAAAATTAATTATTTCAAAGACTTATTGAAATCATTATCATGCATTCTATTCAAATATATCAAAATTTTACTAATATGTGATATAATGAATGTGTAGCATAGCAGCATGAGCCCCTATTATTAATGGTAGCATTTGTGATAATACAAAGGGAGTTATGATTTTAGTAGTATGATTTTGTACAATTCCAAATGATCTAAAAATTTTCAAGCATGTTTTCAGCTTGCCTTCAAGAATGAATTCATAGAGTGACCACCATTTTGGGCATTTTTTCACACACATCTGAAGTGCAGCTGCTCGATTATCGCAGGGCCAAAAAAAGTTTTTTTCCCAATTCAAATGCTAATATCTTGCAATCTACATGGCAGAAATTCCTGAAACTTTTTCCACATGTTCTCAAACTAGTTTTTTACAAGATCCTGTGGTAACATGTGTTCAAAAAAGTCTAAGTTTTTTTTTTGGTACTTGTCCTAGAAATGGCAGTTTTGGAGCGTTTTGGTATAAACATAGTCAAAAACCTTTAGGGGTTAAAAAAATGAATTGAGGAACATATAGAGCCTCTGTCATAAACGGATGCAATTGCAAGTTTTATCCATGCCCGTGGATATAATAGTTCTTTATTCACTAAAATTTACTTTTTCTACCCTATCCAAAATAAATGAAATGAAAAACCCTACTCCAAGGGCCAAAGTGAACCGACCCCCTCACTCGTCCTCCCACAATCATTCCAGAGATGCATGTAAAAAAAAGACCCCATATTTTGTGCTTGATTAATTTATATTCTAGACATCACACACAACTAATTGGGGGCCCTTTGATTGCAAATATGAACTGAAAATTTTCAAAATTTATCGTGGGTGGCAAATAAAAATTCCAGCGTAAAATCAGGGATGAGCGAGGGTCGGTTGATCTCGGTTCATCCGGTAGCCGATCTGGTTTCCCTCCAAGCTAGCCCACCATACGACTGGCAACAATGGTGTAAATGTCATCAATCAATGTACTTTCAATCGTACAAACAGAACAAACCCAAAGAATATGCTTTCCAGTGTTGAAAATCAACTGAAAGGTCCAGAGATGAGGATGTCAAAAATAATCTCATCCCAAGGTGCTTCTTTACATGCAGAGTAGTTATTAGTGTGCCCTGTGCTGTGGCACCCCTCAAAAATAAAAATAAAAACAATTTGAAAATTAGAAAATAACTCCAAAATTCATAACTTTCACACTGTGAAACAGAATGCCATGGAAGCAAAGCAGGGGCACCTGCACCCCTCCTTGTTGAGGTTTTTTCGACCATACCAACAACACAATTGGGGGACGCACGGTCCACGAGATCTCATCATAAAAAACAAAACAAACAATCTAGCATGTATGGTATAGATCCCAGCCAGGGAAGATGGATTCCTTATTGCCCCGTCGGCCCATCCAAAGGTAAATGTATAGTGGGAGTCCCTCACACTCGGGCTTCCCGTCGTGTGAGGGCCCTGCCTTGAAGGCGAGGGCGGGAGCCCGAGCCTGAGGGGTCAGGCCTTCACACGACGGGAAGCCCGAGTGTGAGGGATTCCCGCTGCGTTAAGCAGTTGGGTTACAGTTCCTGGCACCGGTTATAGTGCCAGGCACTATAACCGGTGCATTCCGGTCTATAATGAGGAATGTTTTAGTATAGTGGGAGGCTCCATAGTGCTTAATGTAAAAATTACCCCCTATTTTGTGCCTCATAAGTTTGGTATTTCTTCACCTCTCCTACCAATTTGGGACCTCTGATTGCATATCTGAAATTCAGAATTTGCAAATTTTATCACATGTAGCAAATACAAAATTTCAGTGTTTTTTCCAGGGATAAAATATGGGGCAATAAGGGTGTCAATCCTCCCTGGCCATGGATCCCTCAATCAAACATTTTCACTGATCATCAACAGAAGCTCTGCTTCCTCTTTTGAATGATCAGAAGCTTTCGCCCTCGCCTTCACCCAAAGATACTTATTCCCCAACCCAGATTCCACATCCCAAATTTCATTGCCCCTCCATCTCATCTCGGATGAATAACCGTCTCCTCATCCGTCCGAATCGAAGACGAATGATAGTTCGAAGTGCCTGGCTCTTCACCACCTCGAAACAGGGAAATATCATGGCATGTTACGGGGACCTGCATGCCATGGAATCCAACGTGATTCGTACATATCTCATCGAGCTGGTAGACTCGACAAAGAAATTTGTAGATTTGGGAAACACTTGTTCCTAAGAGCAAGCCGTCTTGGACCAGAGGGGGGCGAGGGTCCAACGCCTCCAACGATCACCACTTGACATAGATTTGTGATCCAAAATGGTAGATTATAGGAGGAACTGGTAGATTCGGCAAGCGTTTTTTCAAAAAAGTAAAGGCGTCTCGGGAAGGGGGTTCCGTTTGGTCTAGGTCGTGGTAGTTGAGATGCTCAAAGTGCCCCCCCGTGTCCGCCTATTGTCTTGTGGAGCACACAGGCTCCGATTTTGCGCATCAGACCTCGTTCGTCGTGTTCGCAGGTTGGTTTCATGTGTAGTTGCAACTCTGCTAGGGTGCATTTTGGTCTTGAAGATGAATTGAGTGCCGGAGTTGCGGGTTGTTTTAGCCCTTGGAGATGTTGAATTTGGTCGTCGATTGATAGGGTTGGCGTTCGTGCTTGCAGATTTGGAGGTGACGAGGCTTTTACTGATCATTAGTGTTTGGAGTTAAGCGAAGAAGATGGTGGCCCCGGACGCAACATCCGAGTACCAACTGGACGCCCACCCCGTGATTCCCAAGGGGAAGCCGTTTCTGCTCGTGGTGTTGGACGGGTGGGGCGAGAATCGGGAGGATGAATTCAATGCGATTTACAACGCAGAGTGTCCTACCATCAAGAGCTTGAAGGAGGGCGCGCCGCGGCGATGGCGCACCATCAAGGCGCACGGCACGGCCGTCGGGCTGCCGAGCGACGCCGACATGGGCAACAGCGAGGTCGGACACAACGCGATGGGAGCCGGGAAGATCATCCAGCAAGGGTACTTCACCTCTTTCCTTTTGGGGCTGAATTTCGAATTTCTCTTAGAATTCCTCTAGTCTTCCGAGGGGTGCTCTGTTTGCAACTTTTTTGCAGTTTTATGATGGCCAGATCGCCACTTTTTCTGTGGAGCATTGCTTCCGGTAATTTTGCGTTTTGTAGTCTAAGAACGCGTTCTTAGGAGCGTGAAAATCCTCGTTCATTCGGTAGGGTCAAAATATTATTGAGAAATGTTCTTGAATCGTTTCTCGATTGTAGGTACTTATTGATTAAGGGGATGAACACCAGATGAACATCTGGTCACTTTTTTTTACTCTCTTATTGGCAAAGGAGGGGATTTCAACGCACTAAAGAATGCGTTATTTAGATTCCGTATGCATAGTTTTGAAGGGTTACAGTTTTCTTGCTAGATGTTCTAGAATTGCTACTTCTCCTTCGACAATATGTGCATATTGATTAAGAGGATGTACCTCAGCTGATCATCAACGCCTGTATTGGAGAAATTCTGTCTGAATTTTGATTGCGATTGCTTGCAGTGCAAGTCTTGTGGACGACGCCTTAGAAAACGGATCTATGTTCACAGGAGAGGGCTGGAATTACGCCAAGGAATCATGGATGAGCGGAGGAACCCTGCACTTCATTGGCCTTCTGAGCGACGGAGGGGTGCACTCTCGAACGGACCAGCTGTTTGCGCTGATGTACGGTGCTTCGGATCATGGCTGCAAGCGCATTCGAGTCCATGTTCTGACTGATGGGCGAGATGTTCCCGATGGCAGCAGCATCAAGTATGTCGGACAACTTGAGAAGGAATGTGAAAATTTGCGCAACAATGGTTGTGATGCGCGCATCGCTTCCGGTGGCGGGCGAATGTACGTTACCATGGATCGTTATGAGGTACTTCCTTTGTGCTGCAAAATCTGAATTTGGCTTTGCCTTTTTTCGGGTTTTGCCCTACTTTTCCAAGCGAGAAGTAGAAGCTTGGGTTTGGAATCTAATAACCAATTATAATAATTTTCAAAGGATACTACTGGCGTAGAAGATTTCTAGGATATGATTATTCTTTGTATTGGTATACGTAACATTCTTGAGCAGCTGCCTCAACAGCCCTTGGAACTGTTTATGAAAAGCAATCTGCATTCCTTTTGGACATAATTTGAACTCATGTCAGTCCTTGCGAAGCCACTTTCTAAATTGTTCAGAATTTCCTAGCCCCACGTCCACAGTGATTGAAATAATTTTCTAATTTAATTCTAAATTTATATATTACAGTTCTCTACAATGGAGAAATGTACGCCGCAAGTCCCAACTCCTCTAGGATGTTATGATTTGTTACCTTCATTGAAGTTGACTATGGTTTTGACTACGGTTTATTGTATTGCAGGCTGACTGGAATATAGTGGAGCGTGGGTGGCGTGCTCATGTGCTGGGCGATGCCCCCAACAAATTCGAGAGCGCTCTGGATGCGCTCACCAAGTTGAAGGAAGAGAATCCGAAACTAAACGACCAATTTTACCCTCCGTTTGTTGTTGTGAACAAGGATGGCTCACCAGTGGGGACAATCGAAGACGGCGATGCGGTTGTGAACTTCAACTTCCGTGCTGACCGAGTGATCCAGATTAGCAAGGCATTTGAGTACGAGAACTTTGAATATTTTGACAGGGTCAGATTTCCCAAAGTGAAGTACCTGGGCATGATGCAATATGACGGCGACTTGAAGCTTCCATCTAACTACCTGATTGCCCCGCCCCTGATTGAGAACACTTCGGGAATGTATTTGTGCGCCAGCGGTATCCGCACATTCGCCTGCAGGTATGCTATAGTTGGAGTTTTTGGAAATACCAGTGGTAGTTTCTCCCTGTGATGCATCATATCTCCGTTGTGTCCGAACTAGAACTAGAAAGCTTACTTTGGACGCTAATAGCCAATCATTGTAACTTCCAAAACATCTTTTTAACAGCTCAATAATGCAGGGCATGATTCCTTCTTTCTATTAGCATTATTTTTATACTCCTAGAAGCTTTCTACATCAATTATTGCAGCTCCTATAGACAGTCATGGAAGCTGCTGCGTTTGGCCCTTTGGGCTCGTAGGCGTTAGTTGCCTTTTTGTTCCTAATACTTTGGTTGGATATCCTGGCAGTGAAACTCAAAAGTTTGGGCACGTCACCTTTTTCTGGAACGGTAATCGGTCTGGGAAAATAGACGATACTCTGGAAACGTACCATGAGGTTCCCAGTGACAACATCCAGTTCAATGAAGCTCCTCACATGAAGGCAGCTGAAATTGCGAAAGCTGCACGGGAGGCTCTCTTGTCGGGGAAGTATGATTACGTCCGAGTCAATTTTGCTAATGGTGACATGGTTGGGCATACTGGAGATTTGGAGGCCACCAAAAGGGCTTGTGAAGCTGTTGATCAAGGAGTCAAGGTGCGGTTTCGTTTATCATTTTTCACCTTGTTGAATGCTCGTCGTCATCATTTTCTGGAGCCTTCTTCGTCTGCCTGGTTTCAGATTCTTTGCATCTTATCTGAAAGCGTCTGGTTGATGTTACAGGTGCTGATTGATGCTGTGGGGCAAATGGGAGGTATCTACCTCATCACAGCAGACCACGGCAACTGTGATGATATGGCGCAACGCAAGAAGACTGGAGAACCATTACGTGATGAGAAGGGCAAAGTGGCTCCCCTCACTTCTCACACTCTTGCACCGGTATGAAGAGATGGTGCATGATTTGAATTTTATGACTACTAGACTATATCCTTTGAAGTTTGTTGGCGTTCCAGTTTGTAGGCAGGCATGCTTGTATTCTCTTTATTTGTTATACCCTTTCATGTCATGGTATCTAATCGTTTCCTACTTTGAATTCCCAATTCGTTTGGGGTCATTGAAAGTGTTAGCATGTCTTTGATAGTTGCGTATGTGTGCTTCATGTATTTTAAATTTTATGTACAGATATATCTGTGCTCTGACCCTCTTCTGCCTGAATAACAGGTTCCAGTCGCAATCGGTGGACCAGGTTTGCCAGAGAGCGTGAAATTCAGTGACAATTTTCCCAAAGCTGGGCTTGCGAACATTACAGCCACTTACATCAACCTCATGGGCTTTAGTGCTCCTGAAGCCTATGTGCCATCTCTTCTAGCGTTTGACTAGAATATAAAATCTTTATTTTGATAGGAAACATTTATTTTAGTGGGAGACATGGTGTCATAGACTATTTGATCGTGTCACTCCCAAAGGTACTCTGTTGGCATGCTGCCATGCATTTTCATCTGTTGAAAATGCGCAAATAAGGTACTTTGAATATTTATGCTAATCGCACTATGCCAGTTGTGAGGTTATACCAGTTGAAACTCTTTGTGCTGAGGCTTCAAGAGGGTGCTGAACTCTCTAATTCAGCACGACTGTGCCAATGTGCCAGTATGCCAATGTGGGAAGTAAATTTTTTCAACCCAATTAGAGCATACCTCAATATAGTGTGGTCAACAATATTTTCATACCATCCCAAATATTGTGATTTCCATCAAGTGTTCATTGCCCTTTAATCCATTCCGTCTATTTTCATCTATTTTTCATTTGGATATTTTCCAATGGTTTAGACTAATTCATCCAAAATTATCCAAATTAGTCAGAGGGATTTTGCACTACTCAAACTCTTGCACTAATTGAATTCACTTATGTATTGTACCTGGTTATCAAGGTTGACCAAAAAAAGTTCTAAAAAAATATGTCAAAATTTTAGAAAAATTGTTCCAGGCTTGTTCCTAGTGTTGTTCTCCAGCAGTTATAGAATGGCCGCTATCAGAATTTAAAAGATAAAAAAGAAAACAAAATTTAAAATCATTTTTTTCTTAAAATTTTAAGATTAATTTTTTATTTGAAATAAAAATTTGAAAAAAATAAAAAATGACATGGCAATCTCTCTGCCATGTCAAACAACTGCTGTAGCGCAATTTTCAAAGTCTTTCAAAGTCTTGGAACCTAGGGGAACTTGAAGCCCTCCACAAGGGTTGAAAAACATCTAGTGCATGGATTTTGAGATTATGTTCCTATTTTGAACATTTGTTGAATTTGAATTTCCAACTTAGATTAAATATTCAGCATGAAAATGCCGATCTTGAGAATGGAATATGGACATCGATCATTTTGGGGCAGTTTTGACATTTTTGACAAAATGGAGTGAATACCTTAACGTCCTTCCAAATTTAATACAATAGCATACTGCTAGGAATCCAATAGCTATAGTAAAAAAAATGTTGGATACGATAGTAATAAGAGACTAGTATTTAATAAGAAGTCAATTTTTTTTTCATTTTTATGAATAAATAAATTTAGCTTGTATATGTAATTTTTTAATGAGTATTTTGGGTCCCTCATGAAGTTGGGGTATGTTGCAAAAGATTTAACACTAGAAGGATGTTGAGGGCATTTTGTATCCTTGGGATGATTAACAAGGCTTTGTGCATATTGAATAATGAATGATTTTCATCCAAATTTTTGTATGAAACTTTACTTAAACATCATTGAATTAAGTTCAAGTCATTTCAGGGTTTTTTTTAATTCTATATGGGATAGTTTACCAAGAAATGGTACACTAGATTGTATTTCAATTTGTTGAGATTTTTCAATACTTCAAGCTTGATTTTGACATTCATAATGATTTCTTTTGCAGTCTAATTTTAGCATTAAAAATCCAATTTTGAAAAAGATTAATTATGATTTTCCTATTCAAGAGTTTGTACAACAGTGTCTATTGCAATCTTGACTTTCTATAGTATTGAGGGCTCTTGGAAATGAGCCTCAAATACACTAAATCTTGGAGAAAAAATCAAATTAGAAATTAATTTAAAAAAAATGTAGAGTAGATTTTGAGAAGCCATAAATTGATTGGGGATATGCATGTTAGGTCCTTTATCCTTGTATTTTTTTGGTGACCGAATTTTTAGGTTTGACATTTGACAAGAGGATTGAAAGACTTCACATCACATTTGCAAGTTTTAACACCCTTGTGATCAAACATTATAATCTTTCAATCCGTAAGTGATATTGTTGTGTTTTCTTTTCCTATATGATCTCTAACATGTCTAATTTGAATTTGTACAGTTAAAATTTAAAAAAAAACTCATATGACTTATCAAAACGTTGACTTTTTGTTCAATTTAGAACAAATTCTTAGAAGCTCAAAAAAGGCTTTGAACATTTAGGGGTTAATTAACTATCCCCCAAAATATATATGTAACTATATTATTAACACTATGGTTATGAACTCTGACATTTAAGAGTTTAGTTTTATTGAATCGAATGTTCAGGTTTTTATTACAAAGCTTCACAAATATTTCATCTAACTTGTATAAAAAATTTGAACCATGAATTGAAAAAATACCTTTTTAGAAAAGTTACATATAGACTATTGTGGAGCTACTAGAATAATGGAGAGAAGAGAAGATGATAAGAAAATCAAACAGTCAAGTGCAAATGAAGCAAAGCTTACTATTCTTTTTTTAAAGTTATAAATTTAAAAAAATATGTATTTTTTAATTCTAAATGATTGGGAGGCCTATATTAGGCTTTTTCACTCTAGAAGAGGCAATTGTAAAAATATAAACTAAAATGTGCTTTTGGTCTTAGTCCAAGAAAGTTTCAAAAAATTATTTCGATAATTTTTAAAATCCTAAACCATAGCTCATTAACCTCTCAAGGTCCAACAACTTTCTGACAATGGAGGTTTTCAAGGAATTGTCCTACTTTGATATTGTTTTTGCACATTGATGTATTTGAAATTTTTAATTTTAAGCGTATAAAAATAAAGACTACTTTGTTTAATATGCCCGAAATTAATTGTGAAAAATATTGACCATTGGATTTTAAAATTATAACAATTTTGGATGATCAAATTTATAGGCAAAAAATGCAACTTTTGGAGAAGAAAAATCATAAAAAGATGAATAATGCCATTTTATCCCCCAAAAAATAATTGTATTGGAATCTAAGACAAATGTAGTATTTTTTTATTTAAGAAATTAAGAAATAAAAGACTCTCTCAAATTTGTACACATTTTCATATAGAAAGAGTAGAAAGTGAAAACTAACCAAGTTGGATCCTACAGAATTTCAAATTTTTTATATATGCGTCAATTTTTATATTTTATCAATTAATATTATTAACATATTTTATAGAGCATCTTCAAAAAATTTGGAATCATTCTAATTAATTTTTGTTCTTAATCATAATAGATTAGACCTTTTATTTTCAAATTTTTAAAATACAAATTTGAAAACAAAAGTTCTAGATCCAATTTGTTTGTACAGAGTAAAGACTAAAAATGTCAAAGAATTTTTTTTTCCCTCACTACTATTCCTTCAGTAGAAAAACATTATATTTGTTCCTTTTTCCTATTAGACTACATTTTCTAAATAAATTTTTTAATACTTTTCACATTGAAAAATTAGAAAATGCAACAAGTACGTAAGCTTGTTACTCTAGAAGATCCTAAGATACAAAATATTAAGATTTATTTCACCCTACCAAGAATTTGCCATTGAAAATTTGAAGAAGACACATTATGTTGTCTTGGTCTTTGAGTATTGTGTTAAAATTTCAAAGTGTCAAGCCTTTCTACACTGAATAGGAATATGTAAAAAAATCCATTCATATAATCAAAACATTGAGATTGCAATTGCTTGTCTAAGATTGATTAATCTCTAAAATCTAAAATTCTCCTTGGGGCACTTGATATATTGATTAGGCTTGTGTGACTTTAATTTTGGCATGTTTTTTTGAAAAAAAATTTAAAGATAGAAAAATATATTATTTTTTAGAAAATATAGTTTTTATTTCAATTGGTCCCTTGGAAAAAATTTATGCCACCCTAAGCCTTGAAAGAAATTTGTTGGGCAATAAAAAAATCCCACAAAATCATTCATAAATTTTTTTAAAGATTAAATTTTAAACATTATTTTATTTATGTAAAATAATTTGTTTTTAAGCTCAATTTTTCAATTTTCTCGTTTTGAAAGTCCTTTATTTTATTCAATTTTCAATATTTTGTGGAAAAAAATTGAATCATTGGATATAGACATTTCAACCATGGAGATTGTCATTTTTCAGTTCCATAACTAAATTCTTAGCAATTTTGTATTTTGAATCATTCTCTACTTCTCTACGGGCTTCTCTACTTACTATTTTTTTCCTATATGTTGTACAATTCCAAATGATCTAAAAAATTTCAAGCATGTAGCCATATTGCCATGAAGAATGAATCCAAAGAAGCACCACCATTTTGGACATTTTTTTAATACAAATGTGATCTTGTGAAGTGCAACTGCCTATTTTTTTGCAGGGCCAAAAAAAGTTTTTTTTTGTAAATTCAAAAGCTCATATCTTGCAATCCACACATTAAAAATTTCTGAAATACCTGTTCTACCATAGTTATACTTTTCTTACTCCCAATACATAACCTTTAACCTAGTTTGGCTTTCTGAATGATACGTGCTTTTGAATTTTAGCTTTTCTCTATTTTGCTATGATTTATTTCGGGACGGAGGGAGTAAACTTTTTTCTTGAAATTTATCCCACGTCAGCCCACTGATCAAAGATTCTATGATCGAGACATGAAATTTTTGAGTATGCCCAGATATTCTAAAAATGCAAATGACCACAAAAGTCAAACCTCTGTCACTGTTGTGCCTTACAGTTGAATAGAAAACTTGATTCTCATTTGTGCATAAATGCACTGTCTTCCCAAGTTCAGTCTGTGCGCCCCAAGTTGTTGCACAAGTTAATTTGTGACTGCCTCTTTTGAGGCGATAGGAGTGTGTCTTTTTTCCTTCAAATACGGTATCCCAACTCCGGTTTCCTTCTAAATGTTTTGTTAGACCTGGTGCTTGATTGTTTGCAAAAGTTTTGATATAATTTTTCCCATAATTATTCGGACTTATATTCTTCTGGAAGGACTCGCTGATTGCAGGCAAAGACACGAATGTTTTTAACTTAAAAGAGACAGCTCGCTTGTCGGTATGTTTTCTCTCTCTCCCGCACGTCCACTGCACGTGGATTCAAGCTTTAGCTTATTTTTTGGGGCGTGCTAGCTGGTTTCTTCTCGACCGCACCGACCTTTTGCAACCCTGCTAATTGTTGAGCCTTCCTTTCTGCGATCCTTTTCTTCATCTCGGCAATCTTGGTTGCTTGAGGTACGAAGGGAGGAGCAGCAACGATGGGCGGCTTGGCAACCATCTGCTCGAAGCGGCAGAGGGCTTCGTTGTACTCGGTGAAAGAATCACGACGCCTGTTGAAGGTTTTGGGTCCAGCAATTTCCTGCAAGGATATACTTCGCCTTGTTAAGTATAGGGCAATGCCCGAGGAGGAGGGAATTTCGCCAAAAAAAGGGCAGACGAGGAGGGCGGAGCCCGACGAGGAGGCCCTTCTTTTTGGCGAAATTCCCGACTACGAGGGGCATTGCCCGGCGTAAACGACCGGTGGGCAACGAATTTTCGTTGGATGAGATCGCGAACTGGATGAAAAATCCGTAATCCCCGATTACGCGGTTTTGCCCGCGTAATCGGGCATTACAGCTCAAAATTCGCCCACCTTTTGAACGGGACGAATCCCAGCGGTGGTTTACGAGTACTGAGCATCATGCGTGATCCACATATTGCTGGTTTGAAACTTGTATACAATGATCTTTTATACAATTATACAAATAGAAGTTTAGTACCAGTGTTAAAACCGGCGGTTAATTCAAAGTCAGACGATGGAATTGGCCAAAAAAAAATAACGGTGAAAAAATCTATAATATTTTTATTTAGAGTAAAAAATAATATGGAGTACAAAATATTAACAACCCAACTCATTACTTGAAAATTCAATTCAACATGGGAATGAAAAGGAAAATAGTTGGTAAAACTCAAAGATATCATGAACATTGTTTAGTACGCCTTATTCCAACCCTACTATTGAAACTGTCCCATTTAGATTTGTGCTTGAAATATAATCCCTATAAACATGAAATTCTACAGTTGATTTTGGGTACACCTATAATCAATCCTTTGAAAATTTATGGTTTGTTCTTTCATTGTTCAATAGACTAACATAAACTAAAAAATAATCTAGAATCCTCTTGCAATTGCCAATAAAAACAAAGACAATATAATAAAAGGAATCGTGTTCATATGCTTATTTGGATAATTTTACGTAGAGTTATCTTATTAAATTAGTTTAATCTTCAAATTTATTGGATTTGAGACAATGTTAATGTCTTAATGATTATTACCAAAAGAGGGTTATCTGGAAAATCATCTTTGAATTGACTTCTTGGTTGCCTTCTTGGTATGTTATAACCGGCATTGATTCTTCTCCATAGATTCTATACAATATCCAGAATCAATCAAGTAGCTCAAAATCTTTGAATTCAATTTTAGCCTCATAGGCCATCCAACTCTTAAGTATTTTCTCCAACTTTAGAGCTTTTATTCAATTAGAGATTGTGGTTACATGAGAGTACATTTTTGAGTGAACATACAGTTGGTGACCAATATAAAACTTACATTAGCCCACTTATTCCAGCTTGCGAAGACATTTGCACTAAGTCACTAACTCATAAATGAAGTACTTATGGAGAAAAAAAACTTTGTATAATCTTGTAGTAGCTTGAAATAAAAAAGACAATTGTAATAATGTCTACTCATGAAGGATCTAATATGTTTATAGCTTTGTACCATGGAGAGCATCTTCATTATTGCAACATCTTGTTCTTTTTTATCCTTGATGGCAACAATCTTTGCATCTATCGTCATGTTGAAGTTCTTGTTTTGGAGCTCAAACAATTTAGATTTGTGCACACTATTACATCTATGGACTAGTGATATAGAAAGAAATCTGATTTTTTATTTTGAGATAAAGTGAATTAATTATATTTGTTTTAAACCTCATACCAACTTTTGGTAGTAAGAAATAACATTCAAAGTAAGCAACAATAGTGAGTTGTAATAAGGCAAAAAGTATTATCAAATGAACCGACTCTTAAATATTTAACAAGTCCTTTCACCTCCTTTTGAAAAGACACATATTCATTGTATTTCTCTTCAAAAAAATTTATATTTCAATGTCACTATTACTAATTGTTTTTTAAAGTCTCTATGTACATGTAAAAAATTTAATTTATCATATGGCTACAAAAATAAATTAGTCTCTGGAATTCGTGCGAAAGTTTGTGTAACAAATTTAGTAATAAAATAATACAATACTTCAAATATTTTACAATTTGATAATAATTGTTTGCAATACAAAAAACTTCAACCATCCAATCAATACATGTTCTTTAAAATTAATTATTAAAGGTTAATTGAATTTCTAGAAGTAAAACTATGATATTTTTTTAAGGTAATCACAAATTTTTTTGCTAAAAAATTCTCTCTAAGTCTACAAGACAAAAGGCTAGAGAGAATGATGCTAAATTTTTTGACATAGGTTCATTTTTATTTTGTGCTATATTTTCAGAAACAGAAGGCTTTGGTATGTGATACCAATCATACCATGTACAATCATAAACAACTATTTTGTAGAATTGCAAGGCACTACTATAGTTAGCTAAGATATGTAAACTACATAAATAATAGATAGAATTTTTAATCTAATTTTATAGATTTGAAGTTGAAAAATATGATAAAAATTCATTTAAAACTTAAAAAAAATTAAAATCAATAAAATATATCTGAATATATATATTTTATAATATAAATATATATATTTGTGAGGAAACAAAATAAATACATATAAACTATCTTGTTCTTGTAATTTAGTTTTAAGATTTGAAACTACAACCATGTTGCTATGACTTTAGGTACCTACTCTAAGACAAAAACACAACATTATGTACTTATGTTATAGAGATATCTATTTTCATCAAAACATCTCTGAAATATTAATAAGTTGTTGATAGAGAATCAAAATATGCCTTTGCTCCTAATAACAAATTGACTTTTTAAATTGATGCCTTTATTTCTTGAATTGCCAATTTGTGAGTTAATTTCAATGATTTTTTATTTTTTAACTTGAAAATAGTGTTTACGCTAAATCTAAAAGTATTATAATTTTATGGTTCCAATTTACATTCAAATTTTTGCAATAATTAAGAGATGATCATACAACAAAAGATTTTTTATCATTGTACTTTACTTAGTCTATACACAAGCAAAACATTTGGGCAACCAATAGCATGTTTATAGCGACTTAGATCAAACAATTTTGCTCTTCAAAAAAACAAGGGATTTTTGGATATTCAATTGCATTGCAATAGCTAACCAAAATTCTAAACACCTTTTATTTGTTTTCAAAGGTTGATGACTAAGTTAAAAATATATATAGAAATATCCCCTATTGACTCATGAGAAGTTGGAGGGATACCTTCAAAATGGATTAAAACTTGTCAAAATTGAGCAATTTGTTTGTGATTTACTTTGAGATTTAGACAAAATGTAATCTTAAGAACTTGTATTTCATAATTTTAAAAAAAAACTACAATTTTTTAAAATTATTTTGCATATGAAAATACAAATACAAATCTAGTGACTGGAGGTATGCATTTACTATCTTCTAAAAAGCAACAGGTAGCCTCTACCTTCAACTCCCCTCTCTCTGAAAAATCAATAGCCATGTGATTTGAAAAGAAAACAATACCCTCCTTTTTGAAAAATCAACAATTGTGCAATGTGAAAAAAAAAAAAATAAACCTTGGTGCCTTGCAATTTGAAGAGGTGCTCCATCTACTCGAATCATCTACCTGCCTTTCACAATTGCAAGTGAGGATTACAATAATTGTATTGAAACCCGCTCATGTTGTGAGGATGTTGTTGGAAAATATAGTCAACAACCATAACACTATTTAGATCAAGTGCAACAATATGCGGTAGTGTGAAATTATAATTTGTACATGATTTCTTGAAGCTGATTTTGATATTCTTTTTAAAGAGCTTGAAACTTGGCAAATTGCAATTACCTTGACATAGATGCAAAGTCACTTGACGATTACCTTGACATGATGCTTTTGTTTGGGTATCCAAACTCTGTAACTTGTATAATTACATCAATTTGTCACTTACACTACCAATGTTTGAAAGAAATTCTCAAAGATAAGTTAATTAATGACAACCAATTGAAAAGTTAATAGTAGAGGTTGCTTCAATTAATCTTCCTATCTATGAATGTTAAATTGACAACAACATATGCAGACTAAAGGCTTTACATGCAAAAGTTTTAGGATCACAACCTGAGTATCTAAATTGACGTAGATTCCATCAAACATTGTTTTCCACTGTGCAGAATTCTCAATAAGTGGAATGCATGCTTGGGTGCACAATCGAAAGTTGTTGCAATTTTAAAATAGAATGTCAACGAGATTCTTTAAAGAATTCCCCATAGACAAAATTTGATACTTGACAAACAAACATACCTCAAAGAAGACACTTGCATTTGAAAATACAAAGAAGTATGATTGATAACTTGCATTCAAAAAACAACACTTGCACTTTGAAGATAGAAGTGTTGACTATGTGTTTATTGTGCTTGGATTGAAGTAGTGTAGTAGGGTATCCAAAGTGGTGATTGCGGGACTATGAAGAATAATTATATTCTTCTCATTAAAATGTTGTTGTGTTTTTTGTAGAACTGAAATTTTGAATGTAATTTTGGGTTTGCTACAAGAAGAAAGGAATTGAGGAGGAAGGAAGTAAATTCAGAGATTGAATGTTTTAATATAGGGAATTGCAAATGGTTTTTGTCCAATGGCTATATGCCACGTGTACAAAAATAATTCCCTAACTACCCTACTATTAGGTTTGTACATAGTTTTATACTATATATAGTTACTATTTGTCAATAGTAACTACATGTCCAAATTTTGCATGTCATTATGGAACCTCTTGTAATTATATCTCATATTTATATATGTATTCAAAATTTGTGGACTAAAATGTTCAAAAAGTATAGATAAAGATTGCAATTGGGAGAGGGGCCAGGCCAGCCTTACCTTAGAAGGATGACTTAGTAGTACAATAATCTTCTTCTGTCCCTAGATTTTTGAAGGTTATCCAATCTAAGTCACCAAAAAAGTTAGATCAACAATGAACACAACTTCTCACATACAATTAACTACCTATATCAAAGTAATATAACCTTTGTTGAGGTCACATAATTAGTTAAATACCTCCAATAAGCTCTTCAATCATTTTATGTGACTTTTTTTCTTTCTTCTTCAACAATACGTTAATTTGAATAACTAACATACAACAAACAAAATTACCAATCATCCATAGAAGGGTGAATTAGTATTTTTACTTAGAACAAATTTTTATTTTGAAATCAACAATTTTAAATACAATTTGGGAGACATGCCATATCACAATGTTAACAAACAAAAGTAAAAGTGAATGCAATTGGTTTGAAATTTTTTAGACTTTGTATGAGTATACTACAAAGTTGAGGTCGTAAGAACACTCCTATTATTGACACTAGACTACCTTCAATTGGACATCTTTGAAGTACAGAATGCTTCATTTTTGATTTGTTGCTTCAAATAATCCTTCAACCTCCATTGGTTCCTTTTGAAAACTAATGTTGAATTTGAGCAAATACTTTGTCATATTTGGGTCAATGAATAGTTCTGAAGAATTCTATTATAGTTGGTGTCAAACAACTTGTGCTGCAAAAAGGTGATATCACCCTCCCAACATGCTAGAAAATAGCTGTATAACATTCACTAGCCTACAATTGGGATGCCCTTCCCCGAACATAATGATGTGGAATATTTCACATCCATCAGTAGCTATGAGGAGTATCTGACATTAAGCAAGAGATTAATCAATACCATATAAGATAATCTTGCCTATGACAGGCAGACCACCTAATGCAAACATCTACAAAACCACCCATTACAGCCTTACATCAACTCATTTCAGATTTTTGTCAATAAATGAGATTATGACTTCATTAGGTTGGTTAGTGGCCAAAATCAATGCCTTGGGAGATGGCCATGGAGTTATTAGTGACTTTCATAGGACATTTACACCTTTCTAGTGTAAACTTGTCATAGAAAGTTATTTTTTTTATTCCTTCATGTCATGGCCATGTTAGAAAATCTGGTGATTGCTTTAGGTGGTAAGATGATCCTTATAGAAACACTTTTTGCTGATTTGAGGTAGTCTACAGATTCTTTTAGACCAATTGGGCAGAACACTTCAGAAATTCATAACTAATTCATACTTTGTCCAAAAAATAAAATTCCAATTGCTTCCTTCATGTCTCAGATTTGACTTTGTATGAAAAAAATCAGAATTTTTTTGGTAATGGCAACATGACAAATCAGTTATTTTGCCTGTCATAGGCAGGTTTACCTTACAAACAACTCCAACGTTGTGGTGTTGAACATTTAATTAAAATGCCACATTTAACTACTTTTAGACTATTCAATGAATTTTGGACTTTTAAAAGTCTAGAATTAATAATGGTCATCAGGAGATCTCACGATGTTTCTATTGATCTCTCGGTGTTTTAGATTATCTCCTGATGAGTGATGACCATTGTGAGATCTCCCAATGACCATTATTAATTTTGGACTTTCAAAAGTCCAAACGTAGTTAAATATGGCATAAAGTATAAAAACAATCTTTGGTGCTTTAAAATATAACTTGAAAATATGCAATTTAAGAAAAAAAAAATCACCAAGAAATATATCAAAATCCACTTACTTTTTACATAATGAGATGAAAAGACAAGCCACGTGGGATATGTAAATTAGGATTAGTAGGAGCTCAACCACTCATAGTTAAGTCAAAAGCTTGAATTGTGTTCAAAGTAGATTTTTAGACCTCATTTAGGCCTATTAGAATTTCTTTTTTCAAAATACTTTGAACTCAGTTAATGTGGGAAATCAAGCTAACTTTCATCTCTACAAATATGTTTAGGATTTAGAGCCTCTAATAAAAGTTATGGACAAATTTTAGAGAGAGGTTGGAAGGGACATTTGTTTTGACATTTTCTTTGAAATTTGTCTAGGACCTTCTTCTAAAGGCTCAAACTTGTATTTTTAGGATGAAATTTATCTTGATTTAACAACTATTCTTTAGTTCAATGTTTTCTGGAAAAAAAATTTCAATTGTGCCAAAATGAGTTCTCATATTCTACTTTGAACACAATTCCTATATTGTGACAATGAACATTCAAACTCTCATCTTCAAATTATCCCATATCTTTTGAGGATTCATAATAGACAATAAATTTCTTTATAAAAAACAACCTCTCTACCCATCATTATAATAAAATGTCAATAAAGCAATCCCTTCATTTTGCCATCAAAAACCTCCGTGATGACAAATGGTTGAATGACATAAGGTAAAATAGCCCATTGTCGTTAGATGACCCATAGTGGACATCTAGGGAATGACTCTATAATTATGTTTTTTTCAGTTTGTGAGATTTTGACTTCAATGCATGTCTTACATGACAATAATGTAGTGATTAGTGACTTCATTAGGAACTTCCAATTTCTCAGTGAGAATTTATTGTAAGAATTGACTTTCTAGGCCTTCCATGTTAGAAAATACTATGATTGCTTTAGGCGAGCAAAATGAGCATGATGGATTCAGATTTTGTTGGTTCTAAGGTAGTCTACGAATTCTTTTAGGCTATGCTGAATTGAGCACTTCAAAAATTCATAGCAAATATATATTTTGTCACCAATTCTCACACTTGCACTATTGTGGGGAAACAATTGAAAAATTTCAGCAACCACATGAGGTCAAATTCCAAATTCTGACCACAATGGGCTGTTTTACCTTATTGGTTTCTAACTCAATGTATTTTTTGGATTTTCAGCAAACCATCTTCACATCTATTTGTAGATTTTATTTATTTTTTATTTATTTATTTTTGAAACATGACTATTTGTAGATTTTTTTTTTTTTTTGAAACACGCTATTTGTAGATTTGATTGACTGGTCCTAGAATGATCAATAGAATGTCGCACACCATAAATATTCTGTCTCTATTATATCACTACCGTAGCTTATTTTAATTCTCCATGATCCAATGCTATTTTATAGAAACCCTTGATTTGGACTTCAGTTGCACGTACAGCGTACAGTGCTGTACTACACAACTGAAGGCTGTTCATGGACTCTTTAAATTTATTCAAGCATGTCCTGCACTGAAGAAGTTTTATTTAGTTTTTTTAATTTAGTTTTTGCTTAAATTCTCTTTGTTTTTCTTAACACTGAGAAAAAGGAGTACTTTTAGGCAAGTTGTTGAAATTATGGAGCTTGAAAGATTCGCCGACGACTCCGTCCTGTGCTTCAATGTACTGTTTCCCTTATCAAAATGGAAATTGTCCATTTGTTTCGAAAGGTAAAAAAACAAAAAATTATGGAGCTTGAGTTACTGCACTGAAGGAGTTTAGTCAGGCAAATGCCTTGGTTGAAACTGTCCAACTTTGCAAGCGGACTAAGTTATTTGTGGTAACGATTTCTTGCCGAATAAGTTCACCACGTGCTTGAACAACATTTTGATTCTACGTGGACATTTTTTCTTCATGAACATCACCTGTGCTATCTATAAATACAGCCTCCGTTGACCTCTTACAAGTGTGTAAAGTAAGGTTCGTAGAAATTATAGTTACAGAATTCTGAAGTTAAAATGCAAAGGTCATTGAAAAAAACGACCTACTTGTGCATTGATGATGCATTTGAGAAAGCAAAATGTGCATTAGAGGATGCTTTCAGGTGTTTATTGACTTCCTGTCTCAATTATTGATGGGATACATCCTACCATCCTAGCTACAATAGTTTTAAACGCCTTTTATAGGAGTATCGAAATCTTTCTGAACCATTTAGCGACCAACAAAAGATTGAATTTACCTCAAAAACAAACAAAACTACATTGATTGTCCTATTAGTGTAAGTGGGGGAATTATCATCACCTTGAAAATTATTGTGCGACTGGAATTTTTTTGAAAGATAGCTTGTTTTTTAGAGGTAGGAGGTCCATAAAGCACTCGGGCTCTAAAAGCATTCACCTTCTGAATTGTAAACCATTTGTGCAGTCTTTTTTTTTTTATTGCACCAACAATGTACAAATAATGTACATTTCAAGAGGTGAACACTTTTAATGACCACAACGTTTGAACTTCAAAAATTCGCAACTAATTCCACAAAGGTCCAGAAAACATGAAACAGCTTGGGTTACATGCCAATTTCATTTGTCTTTCAAGTAAAGATTTTCTGATTTTTTTTTTTTCAAGAAGCCTAACCTCCCCCCAAATGAATTTCCAGCTCATCAATGACCTTCGTACTTCTCTCATTCTCTGCATTCCAAGAAAATGCACACCATCTTGAAAAGATCTCCCGCATTGCTTCCGCGTTTCCTTTACACGTACATCACCTGCCCACAATAATCCACACTGGCATTATGGGATTACCCCCCAAAGCCCTGTTTTGGGTGTCCAAATGATCCAAAAATGGAGGCCACTACAGCCATGCGCTCAGGGCTCGTGCTCACCACCGGCCGCGTTCTCTGTCAACGCTACAGATGTCGTTGACAAACTGCTACCGTAATCGGCTGCCTTCGCACTCCGAGTATAACTGAGCACCACAAGACCCGTAAGCAATAAATGAGAGGATTACCCGGGGCATAGGAAGTCGTCAACTTTGAATCCATCCACTTTCCGTGCGTGTCGGGATGGATTACACAATACTGTACTGGTGGCATAAAATCAAAACTGTTCACTTACTTCCATCCAAAGAAATCAAAATCAAACGAAAAATGCAAAGCACTAGTGTGCCCTGTGCCGTTACCACAGACAAAATAAAATTAAAAATAATTTTCTAGTTTTTGAATTCATAAAAACTTCAAAATTTCATAACTTTCACATCATAGGTGCACCCCTCCTTGCCGATGGTACCAAGCACGCAACCGGGGGACGCATGGTCCGGGAGATCTCACCATATCAAAACAAAAAACAAAAACAAACAAAACAAGCAGCCTATCTTAACGGATGGATTACTCATGACAACTGCAAAGAGGAAACAGTGTTTGTCGCCCTTGCTCCGATTAGCATCCAGCGTTGACGCAGCCATTGACATTTGCTTCCCCTATTGACCTGAAAGGTCAGAGCTATGGTCATTCTTCACAGGAATTATAGCAACTTGGAGATCGTCTCTCATAAAAAATAGCAACTGTTATGTATAGCGGGTACCTGCTCTTCGACGAAGTTGAGATGTGGAAAGTACTCTTATAAAAACTGTACGGGAAGTGAGCTTGAAACGTGCCTCATTCGCTCTGTCCCAGTTTGAATTCGCTGCATTGCATTGCTTGCGGTGTACGGCAAGCGCAGCAGTTCAGCTGGTGGTGTGTCACTCTAGCAGTAGTGAGAGATTCGATCTTGTCTCGATCTGCTAGTTTGGAGGATGGGGCCCCAGATGAGAGTGAGTTTGGTGGCACTACTAGTGCTGGTGACGGTGGCGTGGAGCAATGTGCGTGGAGTGGAGGCTGCTTTGAGGTATAATTTCTACGGGTACACTTGTCCCAGTGTAGAGAGAATTGTGTACCAGTCGATGAAGGCTTCGTATGCCAAAGACAAGACTGTGGCGCCTGGAATCCTTCGACTCATCTTCCATGACTGCTTTGTCCGGGTACGCATACTGACATATCAATGCAAACATTTGTTCCTCACATTCTACTTATCGAGCTGGCTTAGTCCTTCTCGTCAAGTCATCGATCATAGTACTGGTGCTACAAACAGCGTTAGAAAGAGAACACGCGGATCATAGCTGTTTCAACCCACTCGCTGAATTAGAACCATTATTTCTTCACAGTTCCTTCGGGATTAGCGCTGGGGTCCACTACCGGCAGTCCAGTTGTTTGTAATGTGGTTTGCGTTAGTAATGGTGCATGCACCAGATATTTTGGGAAAACCTTAGCTGTAAGTTGTGTTTGCTCGCATTTATACATAGTCATGTCTTGTTAATGGAGCATACGATAGAGCTCATTGCAATCATGAGGTGGTGATCTACTAGAAAGTCGAATTGTGGACTGAATCCTTGTTTGGCCAAACGGCAGGGATGCGACGGGTCCGTGTTGCTGGCAGGGAGCACCACTGAGAGATCTGCCCCGAACAACCTTGGGCTCCACGGCTTCGAAGCCATCGACGCGGCCAAGGCCGCAGTGGAGAAGGCCTGCCCAGGAGTGGTCTCCTGCGCCGACATTCTAGCGTTCGCCTCTCGCGACACTGTGATCCTGACGAAGGGAGTGGGCTAGAGAGTGCCCGCAGGTCGACGCGACGGCCGGGTGTCCATCGCACAGGAGTCGCTCACCAACTTGCCGCCCGCCACTTTCAACAGCACACAGCTCATCGCCAACTTCGCCGCCAAGGGCCTGTCCCCACAGCAGATGGTCGACCTCTCAGGTACCCATACTAACCAATCTAAAGGTTGAGGTCGACTGCATTAATCATGCAGTACGTAAGAAGCTCCATTGACCATGCAGGTGAGGTTCGATTGCTGGTGAGTGTGAAAATACTTGATCCATTGCAGGAATTTACTAGCGGATACTATTCTATCGTTATTGGACATGGGCTTCAAAATTGCCACACATAAACAATATGGATATCTCCTGTGGAATTTTCAGTCGTGACGAGGTGTGTGTGTGTGTGTATGTGTGTATCCCAGGGTCCCACACTTTGGGAGTGACGCACTGCGTGCAGTTGCGGGACAGAATCTTCACCACCATCGACCCCACCATTCCCCCGGACCTGAAGACGACGTTGCAGAATGAGTGCCCTGCGATCACCACCCCGACTCCTCTGGTCATCGACCAATACTCCCCAAGCACATTTGACACGAAGTACTTCCAGAATATCAAGGCTGGCCGTGGCCTCATGACCTCCGACCAAACTCTGTACAGGGACCCTAAAACTCGCCCCTACGTGCTGGCGAATCTGCAGCAAAGCACGTTCAATCGGCGATTCGCATCGGCTATGGTGGCCATGACCAACATCCAGCCCAAGACGGGCTCGCAGGGGGAGATTCGTAAATTCTGCCAGTTTGTGAACTAGTGGGGAACTTGGACTTCCGATTTCTAGAGTGTTCAGGTGTAGATATCGAGTGCATGCTTCCATCAATGGGTACCTAGTTTACGATATATGCACAAAAGCCGGTCTTTGATTGAGGACTAATTCTTTTGAGCGACTGTCGGGGTACGCTGGACGCTGTTCGTCAATTCTTTGACCCTCAGTATCAGTAAGGGATTGTCGTATTTTTTTATAGATTCTAGAAAATAATAAAACCTGCAAGGCCACACAGGTTCTTGTTTACAATTTTTCACTTAACACCATTCCAAATCTTTGTACGTTCATTGTCTGTTTTATGTGTTGAACGGTCTTGTATGATAATTCGCCAGGCTTTCTACCTGTCGAATTGTCGGTATGTGTGAGAGATTACATCCAACTAATCATCTTTTACATTCCAGTTGAAGTACATAACATGAACGAATAAAAAAGGAATGGGAATTGCTGGAACAACTGCTGGAACTCCAATTACACCTAATGAACTCCTAAACAATATACCTGGAGCAGGAATTTGAACGATGAACTAATTCCTTAAATTTCCCAAGCATCGCTCAATGAACC
Organism: Antitrichia curtipendula; assembly: GCA_951230915.1. Lineage (NCBI taxonomy): Eukaryota > Viridiplantae > Streptophyta > Bryopsida > Hypnales > Leucodontaceae > Antitrichia > Antitrichia curtipendula. Next base: position 36,170,212 of record OX579636.1, read on the forward strand.
GAAGTAAGGACAATCTCTATTGCTGCACCGCAAAGGCAGTGAAGAACCTCTCGCTGATTCAAGTTCTCTTATATAGGAACTTGGTATTAACTTACTAACTCAATAAAAATACAGATAGACTCAATCCGAATATTAGTAATTAATTTAAATGTAACTCGTGCAGCCAATGGAAATGGTTTTCAAGGAGGTGATAATTAAATTTTGGTGCAAGGGCGACAGATGTAGAGAAGGTGTTCGTCAGAATGCGAATCGATCCTGTCGAGCATTTGCTCCTAATATCAATTTCATCAAGTTAAATTGGCGACATTCCATGACTTTTGGCACGGTTCAGGTCTCGCGGCCTGAACCCAAAATCTATACTACTTATCCTAGTTTGTGGAGTCTCGTGACTGTGTTTGAAACTCAGACTTTCTATCTATACTGAATCATGGTTCTTAGATTGCATGCACCTGTGATCCCCGGTTCTCTGAACATGTAATTTACAGAGCATCGGTACTTTGTTTGTTACACGAAGTCTAATTTCTATATTGAATGCAAGTCATTATTGCAAAAAGGTGACGAAATGTGGTGCAAATTTAGCAAAGGCGTTCGTCAGGATGGAAATTGACGACGTCGAGTCACTTGCACGTTTCTACGAGTCAACGATTCAACACCATTGCTGTGAACAAGGTGAACTACTTATTAGGGCCGGTTTATACACGCTCTGGGACTAGATGGAAGGCTGGCCCAATTTGTCTTCAATCCAGACCCAATTCACCACTCCGGCCTTAGATAATGTAAAGAGGTGAGGCAGGATTCTAAGTCCGAATTGTCAATTCATCACTTTGACCCTAGATAATGTAAAGTGGTGAGGCCAAATTCTAGGGCCGGATTTTCGATTAATGTGCTCTTGGATTTTTTTTCAAGCTCAACGAAAAAAATATATAAAACAGGCATCTTTATTTTTTTCTTCCTATTTTTTCTATATCGAAAAAATAAAAGAGAATCTTTTGTTTTTTGTTTTTTGTTTTCTTCCTATTTATTCTATAATTTCAAATATAAAAAAAAAAAAGTTTTAAAAGCCTAAAAACTATCATTCCCTTTTTATTCCTGCCTTTACCTATTTCAAAGATGGAAGAGCAAGTTTTTTTACCTTTTTTAAACTTATTTTATTTTCTTCCTATTTTTTCTATTTTGGAAAAAAAGAGTTCTTTGACTTCTTTTGAACCTTTTTTTTTTCTTGCCACTAATATTAGAGTTGATGTTGACACTAGAGTTGTAGCCCTATAATAGTTGTCATTTATTTTAATGAGAATTTAAAGAATTTCAAGCAATAAATAATTTTGGTCTTGTCTATATAGGGGTTTGAAAATAATCACATGTCTAAACACACAATTCAAGAAAACATTTGATTTTTTATCTTTTTTTTTTAACTATATTTTAACAGAAAGCATGGAATTTTTTATTACAAAAACTTGAATGAACTCAAACGATAAACGTAAATCAAGCTTTAATGTACTTGTTATTTCTAGTAGTGTAATTTTTCCTTACCATATTCATTTTTCAAATATATGTCATCAAAATTGGTAAAATACACATCGTCTCACATATGTCAAAGTTTGTGGCACAACTTCAACAATGATTTTGATTTACATATCTGTGTTTGCCTATACAAAAAATTTAATTACTAAACATGTCATTTATTCAAATTAGTGTTTGTAACACAATATGTAATTTGTGTCTACACCAAAAAATAATAATAATAAATCCTAAACCAAATAAAAAATAGCATGTAATTTGGATCTACAACAAAAAAAACTATTAACCCTAACCAAATAAACATCTCATGTTAAAACAATTTAAAAGACAGAACATCTAAATAAGAAATAAACATTAATCAAACATCTATACCACATCATCTAAACAAGAAATAAAAATTAATTATACATAAGTACCCTAATATGTTTGTGCAATGCTCCCCAAATACAAGTTACACCATTGCTCCCAAAATTTAGCAACACAAATGGGATTGAGCTTGCAATTAACCCCTAAAGCATGTTACTTCTACTCGTATAGTGGAGATACAATAAGTAACATGTACAAAAAAAATACCTTGTATTAGTAGACGGTGGAGATTTGTACAATCCAACGGAGGAGTCCAATCTGGCCCCAATTCAACTTTAGATGGGAATCCAGGCCAGCAAAAACCTCGTTCCAATTGCTCCCTTGGGCCGGATGATTTGGCGCTAAAATTATGCCCCCTAAGACAACATGTAGGATGAGTGGTGGTTTCAATCCGGTCCTAATATAAAGCCCTTGGGCCAGATTTGGAGAAATTGAGCCATCCTATTGGTTCAAACTTGGAGAGTTATGTCTAGCCTTTAATCTGACCATAAGTATAAACCGACCCTTATTCAATATGTTTATGCTAGACTTGGAAATTGGCTCTACCTCTCAATGTACTCTCACTCTTGCCTGACATTGAACCAATAGATGACAATCTCGTTAAATTTACGGTATTCCAATATTGTACTTTGATAAATCTGAATGTAAATCTATGCCTGTCCTAGGTTACAAGGCATTGTGTAGGTGTACGTCATTATTTATGTCAATTGAATTGCCCCATTTTAATGAAGTTGGTGGTCACAAAGGATTGAAAGGAAATTTTTGTTAAAAGGGCATATGAAATTTGCCATTTTTTCTTCTTATTCATTCAATTCCTTCTTATTTTAGCCTTAAAGTCTAAGATTAGTATAGATTTCAGACCACACGGTCTAAACTAAAGAGCACCAAGTTTGTGGAATACCGCCATTTTAATAAAATGTTGATTTCGAGTGCATTAACTTACAAGAGTCACAAACGAGTTTCAATCAAAATTGCAACCGGTTTATGATAATACTCCTAAGATCATCAACATGGTTAGACAATATAATTAGAAAATTTTGGAGTAAGAGAATGAGATGCTTTTTCTAAGAGGGGCTATTTTCAGGTTTGCTATCTTCCTTCTCTTCAAAAACTTAAATCTAAACAATGTTGACGGTTTGTAAGGGTCTTGCCTAGCATACAATTCTACCAATTCAAAAAGCCGTATTAGACTTGTCATTAATTATCTAGTGAAAGATTAGTGCACTTGATAACAATTTACATGTATTGAATTCCTAAAGATTTAGCTCTTACAATGCAACATCGTTCAATTTCGTATTTAACAAAAAATTGGAGAAACTTTCAAACAGCATAGTTTTATTGCTTTTAAAGCTCTTCCAAACTTGTTAGATTTCAAATTCAACTCATCAGGTGCACTTAGGTATGACTTTAGCAAGATTCTTGGTTGTAGGAGTGTCACAAAACACCAAGGGGATTGTGTTAATGCAGTTACTACATCTTTTGAGCTCATTGTCATTGTCACTATGACAAATTGAGCTCAAAAATAAAATAAAATAAATGTGAATTAATTTCATATCCTGGTAAGCTCAAAAAACAATTTAAATTTTATTTATTTATTTATTTGTAGCCCCTCTATTCCACCCCTTAGTAATTTTCAGGTGGGGTGAGGTGGGGTGGAGAAGGAAATGGACATGATACATCTTTTCGTTACATTGTGTCACAAAACACACTCAAATTAATATACTTATGGGGAATTTCATAAAAATGGAGCAATTTTGCAAACTTTGACAATTTTATGGTTACTTTGCACAGTCTGAAATCTATACCTGTTCTAGATGGCACTTTTGCAATTTAGACTGCACAATCTAAAAATGGCATATATAATATTTCTATTTTAATGAAAATCCCTATATTTAGATTGATGTTGTTATTGTTTTTAACCCATTCAATTTATCAATGCCATTATTGTGTTTTTATGAAAAATATGGATGAATCTAATGAATGTTGTCATGACTAGGTGTTAACAATCCTATTTCTCATGACTCTATCATAAAATTGAAATAGTTTTGACTTCCAGGATTACACTAATTTTTTCAATCATTTTATGAAAGTAATACTATAAAAAAAACTAAATTTTTTTTCTCCTACAGATGGTATCAATAACTTTAATACTATGAAGAATGCAAAAATATTCAATGTTGACTTTAAAGAATTTGTCTAAGTGACACTTAGAGTATCGCCACTCATTCCCGGGAATATTTGTTGGTGGAGCTTGGAAGGAAAGTTGAACCCGCCAAAAAGCCATTTGGCGAGGGAGATGAATGGTGATGCTCCTATGCTACATACTTCTCCGAGGCCGAATACCTTCATCCATTAGAAAAAATTTCGACCCTCAAAGGGGCTGTCAGAATCTGACTTAGGCACCCTCGGGGTGTTATTACGGAATACTAAGGAAAAAAATTAATTAATTAATTAATTAATTAACTAATTTTTTTTTGAAAAAAAAGAATTAAAAAATTTTCAAGTCTGATGTGGCGCTGACGTGGCACCATTGATGCCATGCTGGATTTCACTTTTTGAAAAAAAAAATTAATTTTTTTTCCCTTATTGCACCGGCTCTTGCGGCCCTTTCCAGGACTGAAATTTTTTGTAATGTAAAATTTTCACCCAAAGTTTTACATATAGTAGCTTCCTAGCTATTCTTGTAATTTTTTATTTAATAAATAATTAAAGTGCAAAAAATGGTTAGGCAATCTAAAAATATATATATTAAAATTGGACAATTTTAAAAAAAAATTAAAAATTAAAAAAATTAAAAAAAAAATATATATATATATAAGTAAGGTATTCATCCAAATTGCTCTTACAATTTTTGAATGGTTGTTGCTACTTTTATATAGGGCAATTGCATTAATCTTAATTCTTTTTTATTACGTCCAGACTCTAAACTCTCTTCCTTGTATATCAAGGTTTTATTGAGTATCAGGGTTTCTTATGTGTGAGTGATATATTTTATTTGTGAGAGATAGTGCTTTAAAACAGTCAAAATGGTGAGTCAAAAAACTTTGCAGTGTATATTTACAATTATTGACAAAGATTAAATGTAAGTTGTGTGGCGTAAGTTCAATTTCTATGAATTAGGCAATATTTATATGTGTATGTATGTGTGTATATATATTCAAATAAATTAGTATAATAATGTTCTAAAAAATAGACTTTTTTTTTAATATATTTATTATTTGACCAAATTGTTAAGCAAGAAGCTATGGTAAGTAAGTTGGTAAACTTTTATTTCTTCTATAGTTTTTAGTAGTTTTGCTGAAATTAAGATATACCATATTTCAAAAATCTAAATTAATTACATTAAAACATATTGAATTCTAAAAATTCAAATATATTATTATTATATTTCAAAAGCCTAAACTAATTCCATCAATGATATTTATATCAGAGAAAATTTATCTAATTTGAAATTAAAAACTTTAGTTAGAGTTGTTGTGATTTTTCTAATTAATTTATTTAAAATTTTGTTGTTGGACATGTGCAATGCTTCTTTCCTAGTTGATATTTCTTGAATTTAAAGAAAAAGAAAAAGAAAATCATCAACGGTTGTACACAACAATGCAAAGGCCTAGTTAAATAAAAAATATATAGAATTCTAACTTAACAATACAACATTCCATTTATTTTATACTTTCTAGCAACTTTGTTAAAATTAAATTTGATTCAAAGAAAGAAAGACAAATGACTCTGACTATTATAAGATTGGCGTATATGAAGAATTTATTTGTTTAGGTTTGACGTTGGGCTCCAAAAAGCTAGTTTGAAAGACCTTCAAACTACATAACTGGTTCATCGCTTTTAAAGCTCTTCTAGACTTATTAGAGTTCAATATTTACTTGTCAAATGCACCTAGGTTTGACTTTAGCAGGATTCTTGGTTGCAAGAGTGTTACAAAATATAATCAAATTAATGTACTTAGATTGATGTCGTTATTCTCTAAAATCCATTCAATTTGGCAATGCCATTATTGTATTTCAATGAAAAAATAGGAATGAATTTAATGAGTGTTGCCATGACTATGTGATGCCAATCCAATTTTTAGTGGTTCCATCATGACAATGAAATAATTTTGGTTTCAAAAATTGCTCTAATTTCTTTCAATCATTTTATGAATGTAATACTATTTAAAAAAATCAAGTTTTTTCACATAATGGCATCAACAACTTTAATACTATTTAGAATGTACAAATGTTTATCTAAAAGCTTTTTAGATGTAATTTTCCGTGTAATTTTCTTGTGTCATATTGTGTACAATACTTCTCCATAATATCTATGGAGATCTCTGAATCTCTTGATTCTAAATGCAAATTTTGCCATGTATTTTTGTCACATTTTCATTTGCAAAGATTTTCATTTGTTTGTGGTTACTAAACCCTTGCTAATGTCATCCTTGCATCTTTTCAATGAAACCTTTTGAGTGTTGAATGTTGCATTGCAATAGTATCTATTCCATTATTCACTTATTATATAGAGACTTCCATATGAGAATAGTATTGAATGATGAAGAAGTTAATACTAAGTGCTTCATGATTTTTATGTAAAGTTTGTAGTGATTCACATAGGAATGAGAAGAAAAAGAAAAGTTGTGAGATTGGAGATTCTATGTTTAGATTCTTCTCATGCCAAGATAAAAACTGCTAAGAAATTCCAAATCTTTATTCTTCCTATTACCTATGACTTTTGAGAAGATAGGGGTAATCTGTAATTAAATTCAAGGTTCTTTTATAACAATTTTTTTGTATTAAAAAAATATCTTCTTTTATTTTTCAAATAGTTATTGCTTTGAATCAGTACATGGGTGTGTTGATCCCACAATCTAATGATGTAAAGATTTTTTCCATATAGATTGTATTTTCCTAATACAATCGTTCAAAATGATCATTCAAAACTATGAGCCCTTTGTTTTTTAAATTTGATTGTAATGGTGCAAATTTAGTCTTTTAATTTGATCAAATTAGAATTATTTTATTTTATTTTTTTACAAAATTTGAATTTACTCCACTATGCCATTGAATAGCATATAAGGTGAATACTACATTTCTATTTTGTGAAAGGTCAAATGTGAGCATCCCCTCATTTTGGGAGATCATAGTTTTAAAATCCATTACCAATTTTTATTTTTAATTATAACTAAAAGAAGAAAAAAAAGAAGAAAAAATAACCATAAATAATTTTTTTGTTTTTTGGATCAATTGTGGATATTATTGAAATTGCATGAGAATATAATGTTGATTGTGCATTGCAAAATAATAACTATGAAAGGAAAAACATGGTAATGGGTGATTGTAAGAAATTTTTAGAAAAAAAGTTCTAAGAGTTTTTTTCTTTATACAAAAGTCAATACAAAACAAATAATACAAGTATTTCTTACAATCTCCCTATTGCAATGATTAAGGCAAGGACACCCAAATGCACCCTATGCCTAAAAGCACAACTTAACCAAATGCTCACAAAAAAATACATCTCCCAAATCAATGTGTTACTATTTAAAGAAACTATTTTAAAACATCTAGTACCAAAAGAAACTGAGACCCTTCATAACTTTTGCATATGGTATCTAAATAGGGCATACTTTGTGTGCATTCAATTCTTCTATCATTTGCCAACTAGAAAATATAAAATTTCTACCAATCGAAAAGTAAAAAACTGATTTCAATTGAAAACGTGGTGATTTTAGGTGTCCCTACTTTAAAGTGACTTTATATTAGAGAACAAGCCCTATTCCTCTTTGACCTAATTTACAAATTACAAATATAGGATCAACTTAAATTGAGTCAAAATAAAAAAATTGGGTCAAGGATGCATGGCCACCCAATTTTGAGCACTTGGGCTTATTTTTTTGGTGCCAAAACATTGCCACATAAACAACCGTAAAATTAATTTGGATTGACTTTCAATATAAAGCCTTCAGACTTGATTGATGGCTTAATTTAAGAATCTAGGCACTCCTATAGATTGATTTTGGTGGTTTTGAAACTGGCCCTAATGTAATGTAAGGTAGGAGGCTCAGAAATGGCACATCTAAGGGTTTAGGGTCCGCCTAATTCATGTATACCATTGGATGGAAATAATTTTAGCTCATTTTTTAGACAGAGAGAAATAGAGGAGGAATCTAACCCAAGTGGTTTTGTATTTTTCCAAGCGTTTTTGAATTACTTATGAGTTTTCAAGCGAGTTGAATCATAGGTCCCTATTTATGACCCTAGGTCTTTTATAAACGGTTCACTTGCAATTCTTAAGAAAGATGGAGAAAGCAAAGTAAATGATTGGCTCTTGCAATTGACAATGCTTTTTTTCCTTGATTCATTCAATGACTATACATGTCAATTTCAGAACCAACTCATGTCCATTTTACATTTTACAACCATTTGTAGGGTCCGTTCTTAATGCCTGTTCCCTTTCAAAGCCTCTTGCATTAGTCCATATTGTGTAACAAATAGTCCACAGTGTGTAAAGTAAACTACCCCATTATGGAATAAATGAGAGCAAACCCATTGTGGGCTGAAAATTATTGGTGGTGTACATTTCAAAACTTGAATGTACACCACCATTAATTTTCAGTCCACAATGGGTTTGCTCCCATTTATTCCGTAATGGGATAGTTTACCTTATATTGATTTATCCTAACAAAGGAGTTGCAATCTATCCTAATACTCAGAGTGCACACAGGGTGAACATAATATGCCTCGGCACTAAGTCCCAGTCGATTTTAAGGAAACGCCGGGCAGGCATGGCCTGCCCGGCCAAAAAATATAAAAGGAGCCCCCTGTATTGAACCGATTTTTCCGAATTTCTGGAGTCCCTGGAGTAATTCGGGGCCTCTGATTGCAAATATGAGTTCAGAATTTAAAAAAAAAATTTGTGTTAAAAATAAAAAATTTCAGTGTTTCCTACGGGCAGGGGCAGGCAGGCGTTTCCTTAAAAATCGACTGGGACTTAGTGCCGAGGCAGTCCCCATGCAAACCGCTGCTGTTGGCGATGGAACCTCAGGCTCCTGAAACCCTAATTTGCTTTTGGTTGCGGACACGCGCATCGGAGCTTCACCTCTAACTGGATTGTCAGCCGCAATCTCTCGCTGGTCGCTCTACAATCAATCATGTTCAAGAAGTAAGCGCCTTTCTATCTGCTAATGAAAGCCCTCTCCCATATAATTGCCCTGAAATTCATGCCGCTGTTCTCTGCTGCAATGGGAATGACGTTGTCCGAGTGCTGGAATTCCCCAGATTCACGTCCGAGGAGGTCACGGGCCAGAATCAAGTGAAGGCCTCCGTGCAACGGAAGATTCGCCAGAACATCGCCGATGAGGTGCGTTTCCCTCTGTCCCTTTGGTCCCGATCGTTCGATATCTGCATTCCATTAAATTCACGCTCTGGAATGTGGAAGCGACGCTGACGGGTGCCGTGGCTTGGGCAGTATCCGGATTTGGAGCCTCTTCTGGACGAAATGCTGCCGAAGAAATCGCCGCTGATAGTCGCCAAGTGGTGAGCTCCGTGGGTCTTGGTGCTGGTGCGGGGAGTTTAGGGTTCGGGCGAAGGATTTGCCGCGGAATGGAACTGGTCATGAGACGATGCGTGTCTTCCGTGAGCTGCTGTCTGTGCGGCATTCCACGTTTCAAGAAACTGGGGAGACTGTGGGCAAGTAGCTAAATTAGGTCAAAGTCTGCGTCTCTTGTGTTTGCCTGTGTTTTTTTGTCTGACTTGATGTGGTGTGGTGTGGTTGGGCCAGCCAGAACCATATCAACTTGGTGGTTGTGAACAATGTGCCGCTGTTCTTCAACGTGCGGGATGGCCCTTACATGCCGACGCTCCGGCTTTTGCACCAATGTACGGGGAATGTGCGAGAGTATTAGGGTTTCTTCATTTTCGGATGATTGGGTGGTGTGTGTGTGTGTGTGCGCGTGTTTGTTTGAGGGCTGAGGGGTATGTAGTGGTTGGTTGTGGAGTGAACTGATTCGTGGTTTTGCGTGTTCGAAGATCCAGGAATCATGAAGAAGTTCCGTGTGGACCGAGGAGCTATCAAGTTCGTTCTGGCGGGTGCCAATATCATGTGCCCAGGTTTGACATCTGCGGGCGGCGAAGTGGACGCGGAGGTGTCGGTGGATTCCCCTGTGGTGAGCTTTCCATTCCCTTTGAGGTGGCCGGAGATTGTGGTTGAGTGCACGATGAGTAGTTTAGCTTTGTTTCGGAGTAGTTGGACAGAATCGTTGGTTTCAGGTGGTCCTGGGACCAGTTGGCAAGCGGACTGAGCGGTGGTGGTGTTGGTTTCCGCAGGCAATCATGGCCGAAGGCAAGGAGCATGCTCTGGCGATCGGGTACACGAAGATGTCCGCCAACGACATGTGAGGTTTTGGGTCCTGGTTGTTTGCGCTTGAGTTTTGTAGTGTAGTGCAGTGGTTGAGTATTGGATTTCTTGGCAGTATTGTTGCACGGGGGAATTTCGGCGGAGTAGGTGAAGATGTGATTGACGGGAGTGATTTGTTGTGGTGTGCCAGCAAGAGCATCAACAAGGGGATCGGAGTGGACAACATGCATTACCTGAACGACGGACTGTGGAAGGTGCTCGTCTTTGAGGGCCTGCTGAGTTTTCTGGTTGTGTTTAGTGTGTTTTTTGGTTGGGTTGTGTATAGAATCATGTCATGAAGTGGAGAGGCCTGTCACTCTGCAATTTGAGCCTGTGGTGTTTGTTTTGATGCGGTGAGACAGATAGTTGTACGTGTAGAGAGGAGAGCTTATATGTTTTTGTTCCTTGTTGGCAGACGTTACATCTGGACTGAGGCGGGCAGGGGGGGATCAATAGCTGTGCGAATTGGCAAGGCGACGTCCGTGTCTCTGAAGAGTCTCGCGAATGTCGTTGGTAGTGGTGTTTGTAGGCCGACTTGAGGCCGACTCGTTGATTTCGGCGACGAGGTGACTATCCTGGGTTCACGAGGTACCAGTGTTTCTGCAATTGGATCCCGGAGGGTTGTCGTGCCGATTTCCTGCGGTTTGAGTTCACAAGGCTCCGGAGGTACCGTGAGGAGGCAACCCATGAGCTTGTACACTCGGCAGGACTATGATTGTTTAGCCTACTAGAAGAGTTGTTTGTGCTGATGAGCAGCCCTGGTAGGCGTTCCACGCAACATGCATTCCTGGCCTGGAATGGGCGAGGATTATATTAGATGCTGCTTCTCAGAACCAGGTGAGGTCTTAATTGTTATGTTGGAATTCAGGAAAGTCCAAGTGAAGGCCTGTCCATTACTCCGTACAACGCTAGTCTGGAAATCCCTGGATTTGCTTCTCAGAGGGGGATGTGGTCTTGGTCATGTGGGGTGCACTACATTTTTTGGCTCTACAGGGGTCTAGAAGACTAAATTTCCCCTGATCCACGGGACTGTTTTTTTTAATCATCTTTCGGGTGGATGGATGGGTTCTTTCAATGAACTCCTGTTATGCCCAAATCTTTTCATTTTCTTGCTTAGGTTGTACTTGTATATTTTTTGTGTATACTACTGTATTCATTTTTTCTGAAATTAGTTTTGTAGGGAATTCGTTTTTTACGATTCAAGATTGACGTTTTATGAATGAAATGCTTGGACCAAACAATACGGTTTGCTTCTCATGGAGAATATTGACTAGGGGCCGCTTAGGGGTTAACGGCAGACATTAGGGTATGGAAATGGGGTTGGGATCGGAATAAGGTCCTTAATCAAGTTTTATCACTCAAATCCTTACCATTACAAACATTTGGAGGGTGCATATAGAACTCGTAACGCTCAATAATTCTCCTGCAATTTTAGAAACTATACATCTGAAGTAGTTCATCGAATCATCACACAAGGAATCGTTTGCTAATGTATTTTTTTACTTATTTCCAGGAACACCAACAATAAATGGCCAGGGAGAACTGACCCCCTCGCTCGGCCCTGCGGGCAAACCCTGTTTTTTGCAAATTAATTTTTTTGCAAATTTTGAATTCATATTTGCGATCAGAGACCCCAAATTTGTTAAATGAAGTCAAGAAAATACCCTGGAACGGCGCAAAATAGGGGGCTTTTTTTTTACATGCACCCTTGGTAAGGTCGAGCGAGGGGGTCAATCCACCCCGATCCAATAAATCCACCCTCAAAAACTTAATCTTTAGAAGTGCAGGATCCTTAGGATGGATTATAAAAAATTTCAAAAGCTTATTGTAAGAGCTACAGAACATGGATGAAGTATATATATATATATATATATATATATATATATATATATATATATATATATATATAAGTATATTGAAATGCCAAGTTTTGTACATTCTTTAATGGTGTTACTTGTGAGGTCACTTGGTACATCATGATCATTGTATAAGGTTCTAAATGAGTTCATGTAGGGATGGAAAGGAAAGAAAAATTTAGAAAAATGAAGATATAATATTTAAGATTCCTATAATGTCATAATTTATTTTGCCAATTTAAAAAAAATCTACACATGCCTGAACACTAGGAAGGAACACTTGCTTGAACACTTGTGAGGGGTAAAGTAGAAAGTCCATAAAGCTCCCATATAAAGAGATGGAACTAAATTGGGGAGGTGAAAATATTTCAAGAAAATTTTCTTTGAAAGACAAATAGAATTGGTATCTAACCCAAGTCATTCATATTTGTTGGAGCTTCATGGAATTAGTTATAAAATTTTGAAGTTGGAACATAGTGGGCACTATAAGCATCCACCATTTGAAATGTATATTATCTATATATTGTTGAAGCAATGAAAATTAAAACAGAAAGAAAGTGTAGATTTGAAAAGGTGGACACTTTTAGAGCCCGAGCACTTTATGTACCTCCTACCTCAAAACCATGGTGTTTGCAATGTTTCAAAGTTCTCTATGTGTTTTTTCAAATTTATACAATTGCATCTTCAAATTTGAATAATTTTGGCCTTTTGCCTCACCGCCTATAAGGGTAAGGATCAAACATAGAACCATTTGATTGTTGACTTGCAGAGCTCGCCGAACAGACACCTTTTCAACATGTACAATGTCTATGTCACCCTCTTGTGACTTGGGTCTCTCACTGGCTTTGTCATCAATATCCTTCAAGACATCATTTACTAAGACTTGAAGGTTGCAACTTCAAAAAGGTCCCCATGGAATACATGACAGATCCCAATCCTATTCAGAAATGTTTGATACCCTCTGATTGGTCAAACAAAGCCTCAAAAGTGCCAAGAGAGAAGACAAAGAGTGATATAACATAGAAGAGGTACATGCCCATTTATGGAACTCTCTTCCTTCAAGTCTTCCCAAAGCCTCTTTGAAGATTAAAAAACAAAACAATTACACTGTCTGCTACAATACAATGACCTTGACATCAAGCGAACAAGACAATTGACACATTTTTTTGAGGTGCTACCGCTCCATCTCATGACAATAGCATATTATATTGGAGAGAGGACTTATTGCTCTCCAAAGAAGACAAGTAAGATTTGATGCAAAGTAGGAGGTGTCTTGCTTCCTAGCACTTTGATGCCACATTTTAGGTATTAGATGACACCGAACTGTAGAAACAGGGCTTCAAACTACATTGGTACTCATTAAACTATGCTACGTGCATTACATTCATGAGTATGTATATGCAATTCATCAACATCTATGTCATCCACTGGATCCTCACGCATGGCAATCCCAATTATCTACGACTTAAGGTGGTTGCCTCTTGAGGTTTTGGCTTGACTAAAGGACGTATTGCCAAGCCATGAAGGTCTTTGATATCAATTACTAAAAGAACCTCATGTTTTTTATGATTCACTTTTTGTGACATCCACTTGTTTTATGTCAACAATGACATCAGACACAACATCAAGATGTTAGTTGTAACATCAAACAAGTGGAAGCCACAAAAAATGCATCAAGAAAAACATGGGTTTTTTCTAGTAAATTCATCAATGTCATGAGTGCAACAATTAGGCAATTCTTTCTAAATTCTCACACAACCCCTTTAGACATAGTAGGCAAGTCAAAATCTTTGAGAAGTGCAAATTCCATCACCCAAGATTCTTAGGTTTTTTAGGAAGGTTTTGCAAGCCCCAATGACCTTAGAGTAGGGGTTGAGCATTCAAGAATATTATTGGGGATTTATGAAGCGAATGGTGCAATTGATTTGTCATTTGAAGCTTTTCTCTAAAATTTAGGTAGGATCTATGAATAAATTTGGATTTTTTCTAGTAATTAGCAATTAATTTTAGAAAGATTAAGAGGTTAGAACAAAGAAAGGGAGGCCTTGGAAAAGGTTAAAATGGACACTTTCTCATCTCTCAAACTAGCCCTTTTTTGTTATTGCCAAGTTTGTTGACATTTTGTTACAGGTTGGTGTCGACCAATTTGGCCATTTGATTGTCTATTTTGTGTTTTAGAGCAATTTTTCTCATTGCTTGGAGTCTTAGAGTTTTTTTGGAAAGACATGGGGGGACCCTTCAAGCTTTGCCTAGTGTTTCTCATGTCTTGGTCATTTACCTACTAACTTTCGTATGCGTTTTCTTAATTGTTCTAACATCTTGAGTCATTGTCTTTTGCTAACCATTATCCACTAGCTCCTTATGCAAGAATTTCCATTCTTTTGGAGAAATCCCCTAGAGTCTTGACTTACAAAACACGTAGTCAATGTAGGAAATTTGTGGTATTTGGTGCGCATTTGCGTTTGTATGTTCTAACTAGAAGTAAAATTTTACGTACACCTTGTAGTTGTCTCTTATTTCCCTTCTTTGTTGTAAGTTCACCTTGTACAACAAAGCTTTGACTTTGCTCACACTATTCAAAACAACCAAGTTTGCCTTTTGATCCAGTTTTGTGTTTTTTGTTTATCATGAGATGACGAAGCTTTGATTTGGTGTCTCTAAACTAAATAGTTAAGGGTTTGAGAAACAAGCAAAAGGTCTAAACTTGGTAGTTAGAAGTCTAAATAGTGAGTAGCTAAGAGTTTGAGAAAACAAACTAGAGGTCCAAATTGAGTAGTTAATCCCTAAAGTCCCAAGGCCTTTTTTCCATCAAAAAACACTGAAAACTGCCACTTCTATTACGAAGAGAAAAAACTTAATTTTTTTCCTTCCATATCTAACCATAAAATCCTAGACTAGATTAGTATAAAAATGCATGAATTTTTTTTCAAAAACTTTGACAATGTAGGTTGCAAGATATTTGCTTTAAAGTGAAGAAAACAAGTTTTTTTTCAAGAAGATGCTTAGATTGTCTGAAAAACAAGATTGTCCGTAGCTTTCTCATCATTAGTCCAAATAGAATGATTCAAAGCTTCAGATGTAGACAAAAATGTAATATTTCAGATAAAAATAAAAAAGATTCAATTTTTTGTGACTTTTTAAAGATTGCCCCTCGAGTTGATTTTTGGACTTAGGGTGGCATAATTTTTGCTCCCAGGCCCCAATTGAAAAAAACATTATATTCTCATAAAGCTAATCTTATTTTCTATCTTCAAAAAAGTTTAAAAAAATCATGTCAAAAATTGAAATCACACAAGCCTACTCAAAATCCGAAGAGTCCTCCATAGGATCTTTGGGACTTTAAGGGTTAAGAGTCTAAGAAAATAAGCCAAAGGTCCAAACTGGATAGTAAAATGTCTGACTTGACTATTTAAGAGTCAAAGAAACAAGCTAGACGTCCAAAATGAGTAGTTAAGAGTCTAAGAAAACAAGCAACATGTCCAAATTGAATAGTTAGAAGGCCATATTGAGTGCTTAAAAGTCTAAGAAAATAAGATAGATGTTCAAATTAAGTATCCATTGGGTAGCTAAGTAGTTAGATGTCTAAAAGAGTCAAATCAATAGGCAAGCAAATAGGTCTAGATTGGAGAATTGAGAGGTCTAAAGAAGCTTAAACAAGCCTTGAGACAGTTAGAAAATGGTGATACAATAGTGAGGGTTGACGCTTCAAGTAGAATTTGAATAAGAATCTAGAAAGTGAAGAGAGGGTCCATTAGAAAAGAAATATTCCAACCCCTTAATCCCTCAAGGACCAACAATTTTTTACCAATGAGGATTTTAATAAATTGTCCTACTTTGATATTTTTTTGCACATTGGTGTGCTTGAATTTTTTTATTTTGATTGTACAAAAGTAAAGACTACCTTTTTTTAGTATGCATAGAATTAATTGTGAAAAGTATTAATTGTTAGATTATAACAATTTTGGACAATCAACTTTATAGGCAAAAAAAAGCAACTTGGGAGGAAAAAAAATGATAAGAAGATGAGTAATGTTTTTTTATCCTCCAAAAAAAATTGTATTCAAATCTTAAGCAATTTTAGTATTTTTTAATTAAAAATAAATAAAAATAAAAACTCTCTCAAATTTGTACACATTTTCAAATAGAAGGAGTAGAAAGCCAAAATTTGTACACATTTTCAAATAGGATCCTACAAAATTTTAAATATTTATATATTTGTTGATTTTTGAAATTTAATAATTCATATTATTAGCATATTATTTAAAACACCTTCAAAATAATTGGAATCATTCTAATTATTTTGTATTCTTAATCACACAAGATTTAACTTTGTATTTCTTAAATTGCTAAATATATATATCTGAATTTTTTTTCTCCAGACCCAATTTTTTTGTGCATAATAAAGATTAGAAATATCCACAAAAATGTTTTTTTTTCAATCCCTACTATAGGTAGAACCTCTCTTAGTGTATGGTGTTGGGACAATGCACTAGGAGAGGTTTATGCATGTCAAAGAGGTGTAATGAATGACCATCTAAGAGATGTCAATGTCCAATTCTAATTTTCAAAGAATGTTCTTCAAATTGGGCTCACCTACAAACTTCATTACTACAAGTTATGCACAAAGAGGATATGCAATAAGAGAAGTTCTACCTGTATTTCTTTCACAAGAAAAAAATTATGTTTACTTCCTTTCTTTATTAGACTACATTTCCTATATAAAAAATTAAATTCAAATATTTGTTTCATCCTAATGAGATTTTGCCATTGAAAATTTGAAAAGGACATATTATATCCAGGGCTTTTATTTTTGACTTTCTAGTAATTTGGTGCCAAATTGCACCAGAAAAAATAATCTGGCTAAACAATGGCAAAAGAAAGCCCAAAAAACTTGGATGAAATTGCCAAAAAAATTCAAATTCAAATAATCTTGGTAGAAATTTCCAGATTGTTGATGAAAACCAAATTATAGACATGCAATATGTGCTAATGTGATATTTTCTATCCAATATGTGGATGAATTTTGAAATGTAGAGCACCACTATAACATTTTATATTGCTACTTTGGCACTTCTTAGAAAATGAAAAAAAAAAGCCTTGATTATATCCTCTTGGTCTTTCATAGATTAAACAAGGTTTGACTTAGATTAGGGATGAAAGAAAAATCCCAAATTAAAAATGGTTGACCATTTGAGATGCCAAGATTTAGATACACTTTTAATCCCTAAAGTTCCTTGACTATGTTATCATCAAAAACGCTCAAAAACTGCCATTTTTAGTACAAGTATCAAATTTTTGAAAAATGTCATTTTTGGACACATGTAACCGTAGGATCTTGTATTACGCTACATTGAGAAGATGTGGAAAAAAAATCAGAAATTTTCTACTGCGTAGATTGCAAGATATTAGCGTTTGAAGTGGCAAATATCCTTTTTTAAGTCTTTGTGAAAAACCGAGCAGCTGCACTTCACAAGGTCACATTTGTATGAAAAAATGTCCAAAATGGTGGTGCTTCTTTGGATTCATTCTTCAAGGCAAGTTGGCTACATGCTTGAAAATTTTGAGATCATTTGGAATTGTACAACATATAGGGAAAAATAATAAATAGAAAGATGTAGTGAATGATTCAAAATACAAAATTGTTAACAATTTATTTATGGAATTGAAAAAGGCCAATCCCAATGGTTGCAATGTTGCAATAAAAATATACATCCTATATTTTTATTTTTTTTCAATATTATTAAAAATTGAGTAAAATAAAGGACTTCAAAGTTACACTTCATAACTTTTGACTCATTGATCAAAATGGAATGATTCAAAGCTTTCTATGTATATATAAATCTAAAAAAACAATTTTAAGTTTTTATTTTTGAATAAAAGTGATTTTTTCAGATCTGCCCGGATTGCCTGAGTTGAGAAACAAACCACATATTAGGCTGTAACTTTTGACTCATATTTCCAAATGTCCTGAAATTTAGTGCTTATGAAAGATATTCCTTGTCCACACCTTCTATAAAAATTTGGGTAAAAAAAATGGAAATCTTTAGTCACACGTACCTGCCCAAAATTTCTATGTTGCCAAAAAAAGTAACTTGGTCCTTTAGGGGTTAAGAAGTTGATGAAGCAATGTCATCTTTTGTTTGATTCTCTAATCACTTGGTGAGGAATTAGGAGTGTCTAAAATCAATAGGTTGGTCTTTTAAAATATCCTCCAGAGAAAAAAAAATAGAAAATGAAAAGACTTAGAAAAGAAAATAGGTTGAAAGGAAAAGGTAGAATTAGTTTCAAATTTTTTTATTGTATGTCATTGTAACCATTGTTTGAAGCGGTATGATAACCTCAAGAATAATATAAGATGGAGTCTGATGGATACTATGAAGAAATCACGACAATGATCAAGAAAGATGGAACCAAACTTGGAGTATTATCGCTTGGAGCAAGGCAAAGACAATGTCCAAGCATCATGCTAGCTTCAACATTGGTTCACATTATAGTCACGACTTTTATGCAATCTTTCGACTGGTTTCTTCAAAAGGTGAAGGTATTGGGCTTGTGCTAGCTCACCTTTTGACTACCTTTCCAAAAGCTCGCTTATTCATTCTTTAAAATGAACTCCCTTAAAATAACCATTTTGTTTATAAGTTATCACATGCAATTTGTTTGTAAGTATCAAACTTTGTATAAATGCACAATAAATACCATTTCTTAATTATGTAATAATCATGTCTTTTTTTATGGCCATTATAGTGAGAAATATTTTTTATTCATATTTATGCTTAACTATAATTATATGTTGCTTATAAATTTCTTTGAATGCTGGAAGGTATAAGGTAGGCACCCCCAAAATGGCACCTGACCCTGAAGCGCCATCTACAGATTGTGTACATTTCCAAAATCAGTTATGTACCTATTTGGATGGAGCGCTTTCAGAAACAAACTTTAACCCTTAATAACTTTTGCATACAATGTCCAAATGCCACGTTCTCTGGTGCGTTGGAACCTCCTTTCACTTGCCAACAAGAATATATGAAAATTTGACCAATCTAATAGTAGTAACTACGCTCAGTAGCAAATAGTGGCGGTTTTGGGTATACCCACCTTACATGCCTATTATGGATTGTCAATCCAGTTATATCCATATCTGCACTTTTACTATATTTCAGCCTGTGAAACGTTGGGTAGAAGGTCCATATTGAGTCCCTCAACCATCATTTAGTCACCTAAACTTACATGTATGTGCATTTATCCAACACTTAAAAATTCCATTAACAATAGTCTATTACATACTAGGATTTCAAATATTTTATTTCCAAATCAAAGCACACCAACACTACAATTTCCTCCAATAAGACATACAGGTCCTATATCCATGAGAATTTTCGAAAAACTCAAAGTTCGCAAGAAGAAAAAAGACAGTTGAAGTTGTCTCAAAAGACATTCAGAAAATCCATCCGCAAGACACCATGGAGAACGCCATTTCAAGGTTACATAGTTTCCAAGAACAAAAAGGTTCCAACTATATATGATTACACCCCACGCACAGTTAAAATGTAATCGCTATCCCTTCAAAGCCAGGAATGCATGTTGCGTGGAACGCCTACCAGGGCTGCTCATCAGCACAAACAACTCTTCTAGTAGGCTAAACAATCATAGTCCTGCCGAGTGTACAAGCTCATGGGTTGCCTCCTCACGGTACCTCCGGAGCCTTGTGAACTCAAACCGCAGGAAATCGGCACGACAACCCTCCGGGATCCAATTGCAGAAACACTGGTACCTCGTGAACCCAGGATAGTCACCTCGTCGCCGAAATCAACGAGTCGGCCTCAAGTCGGCCTACAAACACCACTACCAACGACATTCGCGAGACTCTTCAGAGACACGGACGTCGCCTTGCCAATTCGCACAGCTATTGATCCCCCCCTGCCCGCCTCAGTCCAGATGTAACGTCTGCCAACAAGGAACAAAAACATATAAGCTCTCCTCTCTACACGTACAACTATCTGTCTCACCGCATCAAAACAAACACCACAGGCTCAAATTGCAGAGTGACAGGCCTCTCCACTTCATGACATGATTCTATACACAACCCAACCAAAAAACACACTAAACACAACCAGAAAACTCAGCAGGCCCTCAAAGACGAGCACCTTCCACAGTCCGTCGTTCAGGTAATGCATGTTGTCCACTCCGATCCCCTTGTTGATGCTCTTGCTGGCACACCACAACAAATCACTCCCGTCAATCACATCTTCACCTACTCCGCCGAAATTCCCCCGTGCAACAATACTGCCAAGAAATCCAATACTCAACCACTGCACTACACTACAAAACTCAAGCGCAAACAACCAGGACCCAAAACCTCACATGTCGTTGGCGGACATCTTCGTGTACCCGATCGCCAGAGCATGCTCCTTGCCTTCGGCCATGATTGCCTGCGGAAACCAACACCACCACCGCTCAGTCCGCTTGCCAACTGGTCCCAGGACCACCTGAAACCAACGATTCTGTCCAACTACTCCGAAACAAAGCTAAACTACTCATCGTGCACTCAACCACAATCTCCGGCCACCTCAAAGGGAATGGAAAGCTCACCACAGGGGAATCCACCGACACCTCCGCGTCCACTTCGCCGCCCGCAGATGTCAAACCTGGGCACATGATATTGGCACCCGCCAGAACGAACTTGATAGCTCCTCGGTCCACACGGAACTTCTTCATGATTCCTGGATCTTCGAACACGCAAAACCACGAATCAGTTCACTCCACAACCAACCACTACATACCCCTCAGCCCTCAAACAAACACGCGCACACACACACACACACCACCCAATCATCCGAAAATGAAGAAACCCTAATACTCTCGCACATTCCCCGTACATTGGTGCAAAAGCCGGAGCGTCGGCATGTAAGGGCCATCCCGCACGTTGAAGAACAGCGGCACATTGTTCACAACCACCAAGTTGATATGGTTCTGGCTGGCCCAACCACACCACACCACATCAAGTCAGACAAAAAAACACAGGCAAACACAAGAGACGCAGACTTTGACCTAATTTAGCTACTTGCCCACAGTCTCCCCAGTTTCTTGAAACGTGGAATGCCGCACAGACAGCAGCTCACGGAAGACACGCATCGTCTCATGACCAGTTCCATTCCGCGGCAAATCCTTCGCCCGAACCCTAAACTCCCCGCACCAGCACCAAGACCCACGGAGCTCACCACTTGGCGACTATCAGCGGCGATTTCTTCGGCAGCATTTCGTCCAGAAGAGGCTCCAAATCCGGATACTGCCCAAGCCACGGCACCCGTCAGCGTCGCTTCCACATTCCAGAGCGTGAATTTAATGGAATGCAGATATCGAACGATCGGGACCAAAGGGACAGAGGGAAACGCACCTCATCGGCGATGTTCTGGCGAATCTTCCGTTGCACGGAGGCCTTCACTTGATTCTGGCCCGTGACCTCCTCGGACGTGAATCTGGGGAATTCCAGCACTCGGACAACGTCATTCCCATTGCAGCAGAGAACGGCAAAATACAAATACAATTCGAGGAGCAGAATTACATCGGTAGAGGGAAAGATGGGCACAGAATCATAACTTACTTCTTGAACATGGTTGCGATTTCCGAAGGCACAAACGCGGGCGAGACGAGGCTGGTGGATACGCAAGGCCAGATCCCAGT
This sequence comes from Antitrichia curtipendula, assembly GCA_951230915.1. NCBI lineage: Eukaryota > Viridiplantae > Streptophyta > Bryopsida > Hypnales > Leucodontaceae > Antitrichia > Antitrichia curtipendula. The sequence goes on from OX579636.1 coordinate 36,192,018, forward strand.
TCGAGGAGTGATTGTGAATTAGGGTTTGCGGGGAATGGCTACTGCTTTTGGCTGTCCTGATAAAACAGCAACTTTCTCCTTGCCCGTCTGCTCCAGATTGGGCGGTGTGAACGCGAAAGGTGGCGTGCTGGGATTGGAAGTAAGAGTAAACATAATCAACATCTGAGCATACTTAATATTATGAAACATAAAAACATAAATCATTTTTTTGTTGGATCTTAATATCAGCAAGTGGAAGACAATTCCAAGGCATTTTAACATGCATCATTTAGACATTAGATGAATGAGTAATGAAATTTCAAAGTACTAATTATAGACATACCAAAAATTGACAATACACTTTTTTAGACTCTTGTGCTTTGAATATGTATACATCTTGTGTCATCAATGTTTGGATTTTCATGTTGTTTTCTAGATCAAATGTAGGTGACGCATTTTGGACAGCAATGATACAATAGAACCTTTCTAAAATAATAATGTTCTCTAAAGTAATAACCTCTCCAAAGTAATATTAATTGTCCAATCCGGACTTGGGCCTTATATAAATATCATTAATGCAATGACCCTCCCTAATGTAATAAAGTCAGCCCAATCCCAACCCTATTATTTTACAAAGGTTCTACTATGATAGGTTTAGTAACTAAAACAAAACATATTGCAACGCAACAATATCAAATTGGTTTTATCAAGCTACAAGGTTCTCATTTAGAAGATGTTTTGATATCATTAGGACTTACAAAGAGCAAATGAATAAAAAATCATATGAGTGAGAACATGACACATGAAATTATGACATAGTTTACATTTGATTTAATACTATAATAGATTCTATTGCTACACAAAGGCACCTAAAAGATTTCACCAACCTATAGGAGTTCATTGAGTTATAGGTATGTCATTAGGGTTTAGAAAGTGTGTGTGGATGAAAACATGACAAATGAAACCATGACTTAGTTTGCATTTAATGTAATAGATACTATTTGTGGCTGATGTATGTGACTTTTACAATTATTCGGAGCTAGAAAGTAGCTCATGAACAAATTAAAGTACGACATTGAAGTTGAAGGACTGCAAATTTTCATCTCTTTTTTCCCAAATACTATGAAAGCGTTCAGAGTAGTGAATGGTAATAGAAATTCTTTCATTAAAGTATCATTGACTTCTCTACATAAGAATATGCACAATTAGTCAAAATACTCTAATAGAATTTTTTGTCATCGATAATTTTAGCATTTTAGCATGAAGCTCTTGATTTGAATTTTAGTCATTGAAATGGTTGTATTCAAATGTCACAAAGTTTACAACATGCGGATTGTCAACAATTATCATGTTGTTTCATGGGTTTGCACATTAATATACATTTTATCTCATCATTAGAATGCATTACTTTACAATTTATTGCATCATTACGATGCATTACTTTACAATTTATGGTTTCAAATTTTATTTGAAAATTATCAGTTAGTGTAACCATTGAACGAACTAGATAGAAACGTGGATCAATAAGGGTTATATTTTTCAACTTTCGTTTAGAAGTCATTATTAACCCCATAAGGACAAGCTCTTGATTGTGGAAATCGTCCTTTTGAGTATAATGTGAATCAGCTACTTAAAAAACCAGACAATCATTGGAGGTCAAAACTACTACAAGGGTGAGCATCTACACTTTTGTGGCTTACAGAGAAAGATTTTTTGTCATCCATCAAACACTATCTTAGTGTCTGTAGCGGCATCACACAATTAAAATTCTTCCTCTAAATTTGCATTGTATAAGGTAAACCATCTCATTGCGGTCAGAATTTGAGACCATCCCATTGTAGTCAAAATGTTAATGGTGGTGTACATTTGAGAACTCATGGTGGTTTACCTTATTCACGATTGCATTCGAAGTTTGCACATTACTTGAAAATTGCACCAAGCAGATTCCTAAGGAATTTGGGTTTGGGCAAAGCAACTGCTAAAGAATAACGTGAGCATCTGAACAACTGAGATCCTCAAAGGAAGTTGCCGCGGGAACACCTCAACAATGGCACGAAGTCCAGAGAAATTAGCCACACGAGGGCTATTTGACGGGCCCGCGGGGAATCGTACAATCGTGCCAGGACCCCACATTAAGTGCACATGTTCATTTCCTCCAATGCGCTGGTCCCCGGCAGCTGGCGGTAGCCACTTGGCAAGAAGCTTTTGGAGCTCCTTCCAAGGTGTGGAAATCAATTGTTTTGTCACTGTGTGAATTGTTGGATTAAAACAATGCAAAAGCATTCATTGGAAGACAAACTATTGTAGATGATCTTCCTTTTTCGCATAAAATTGGGAGGAAGAATAGTCGCACTTTTGTCCTACAAGGAGAGATTCTTTGTCATTCATTGGCCAGAAAACATCCTTGGCGGCGTTTATGGGTTAAATGAACCTGGGTAGCATCCTCCACTCAGTTGCAAAATCTACCGGTTAATTTCTACAATATCAATTTCTCATTGGTCTTTTGGCCAATTTCTTGAAAAATTCAAATTGACACCAACTTAAAATGCCAAGTTCAAACTGGAAATATTAATGAATATTGCATCCTTGGTTTAGGCATAGAGTCTATTTCGCATTGGCTGAAATGGGTTTTTTAAGCATATTCAGTCATATTTAGGATTCGCATTTTTATTTTGCCAAATGGATGTCATTCAAGGATTTGTGTGTTGAAGTTCTAGTGTCTTTTCTTTGCTCTTTACAATTTTGATTGTCCAAATTTTGATTGTTTATTGGAAATTTTCTCTTTTGCATTTATTGAGCTAATCCATTTTTTAACATTTTGTTCCAATTCATATAAAGATTAAAACCTTTCATTTGATTGTGTATGGTTTTCTTTGGGATTTGCCCCCCTTAGATATATAGATTTAGGTGAAAGTTAATAATTTCTACAATATCAAATTTTCACTGGTATTTTGTGTAAGGAATATTACAAAAAGTGTAATTACTATGAATTTTTTAGTGGAAGATTCTCTTCAATTTATAATGGTTATACAAAAACTTATTATTTCACACCAAAGGTTGATTGCAAGGATTGTTTGCAATATTGATAGCCGTGCAACCAATCATAATGCGCCACAATTGCTCCTTGAACTACGCCACAACTTCATGGAAACAAAACAAAAACAATCTATAGATTGGAAATGGGTGATTGTTGGAAATGGGTCTGCTATTATATTGTCAATCTTTAACTCCAACAACCTACCCATCCCATGTCAATACCCACCTCCCAAATTGGTACCTTGTCCACTTCATCTAGGCATCTTGTTCCACTTGGATATTGCCCACTAATTATTATTTCATGGTAGCCAAAATCCACCAAGTGTTGAAAGGAGGTGGTTAAAGTATCCTTCACTTTTATGGGGGCATCGACTGATTTTCAACCCTACCAAATTCTTTTTGGTTCCTTTGTTTTCAAAATGCAACCCAACTACACTGATAGGGGTTTTAAAGGGACCCATACTAATTAATTGACATTACACACTATATAAATTTCTACCTTTGTTGTACATCCATAGTTATTGAATTGTCCAGAGCTGTACTGTACATCATGTTTCAAACATCTACAGTTTTCTACTATAAATCCCTTTAATTTTTTGGTCCCCTTAATAGTTAATACCCCTATTCAGTAACTGCCGGTTTTTCCAGCAATTGCCGGGTTGGTTGTGCTGGTAAGTAGTAAGTTCGTGCCCAGGTGCCGTAACTTAACTTACTGCCGTCGGTAGGAGACGGTACACGACAGAATACCACCAAATCCATTAACTCTTACAAATGACTCAAGTTACCTCTGAAATTCAAATTTTTCTAGTCTCTCCTCGCGATGGATAAGTTTAAGAGCATGTCAAATCGATTGCAAGCATTCCGTATTTCAAAGCGAGAGCAATGAATTGTTGATTGCTCAAGAAGTGGCAATAAGAATTGTCTCACTAAAAATCGATTTGGAAACCGGATTTGCAAATCCCGGCTTGGAACAGCTTGAGATTTTTACTCTTAATCACGATTTGCGCACGATTTGCAGCCAGAATTGAAGCCAAATTATGGTTGCTCTGTGCCAACTCCCATCCCGAATACTCTCACTGACGTATGGTTTACGCAGAGCGTGATTTCTGCTTCCAGTATCCGCACTTTGCTAATCGCGGAGAGAGATTCCACAATCATCAATGTGTTGACAAAAAGTATGTCCGCCGGTAGCCTTACAAGCACCACCTTGAATACATAATCCTTGATACAAGATAGCTGATCATATAATCATTTTCACTACATTTGGAACGTGCATAGAAAATCTCCACAGGAGAAAAAAACATCATCAAAACAGTCACCCGCGCATACGTTCTGAAACAGGATGCATTTGTAATGAAAACCGAGGACTCCGATGCTCATTTACGTAAACCACACTGACAATGCCGTAGCACCGGGTAACGCGATCATTTCTCTAAGAAAAATGCTATGCATTCTGTGTAATGATTTTATTTATAGGACAAAATGAACATTCAGTTATCGATGGAGATTTTCAGTGCCGCAACGACGAACCACTGTGGTAATCATCAATAACCAGACACAGACACATGGACACAAGATTGAATTTGTAATGAGAAAAGGGACAGCTCAATTTTCGTTGAAACGCACAATGCCGCAACACCAGGTTACATGATATTTTGTTTCCGCTCTATCATGGTGATGCTCTCTGTTTTATGATTCTATTCTAGAGGTCAAAATTCGAAGGTCAAAATTTTCGATTGCCGATGGAGATTCAATTCGTTAGTTCCACAATGACGGTCCCGTGTAGTGATTGTAATTGCCGTCGTCGTCCTCGTCGTCGCTGAGTTGGGGTGGTCTCATGAGCATGCCTCTCGCCATTTCCGACACCAGGTTGACATCCTCGTCGAAGAAGCACGAGGAGGTGTTCGTTGCGTAGCTCACCGACTGTTGTTGTTCCGTGTAAGTGATGTCCTCGAGCTCCTCCTGCGTGTCGTCGCTGTCGGAGGACGTAGTGGTGGTGGAGGCACTGAACGAGCTCATGAACTGGTGGTATGAGAAAGATCGGCCCTCGGAGGCCGCGGCGGCCGCGGCCGCCGCGGCTTGAATCTGGCGGGTGGAGTAGTGACCAGGAGTGCCCGAGGGGAGCTTGTAGTAGTGGTCCGGGAAATTGAGTTGCGAGATGGGGTTGCGCAAGCACATGAGCGCGGCAGCGTCGAATGCGTGTGCCGCTTCGCATTGCGTCCGGAAACTGCCCAGCCAGATGCGCTTCTTCTTCTGCGGGTCGCGAATCTCGCTCACCCACTTGCCCCAGCTCCGCATGCGCACGCCACGGTAGTGACTGGAGGAGGATTCGCCCCCGCGCTGCCGGCTCGACATCGTCAATGGGTGCGTACTACAATTTTGATAGGGAGTGAATCGGATCAATATATTTCTACTCTTGCTCGATCGAAGCACTACCCAGTAATCCACCCGACGGAAGCAATTATTCAACACTCGCAGATTCTAAGAATTTCATCACATTACTTCAATTTAAACATCTCAATCACGATCCAGGCATCATATTCAAAGCAGAGCAATGACACCTTGCAATTTCGAAGAATCTCTTCTCGATCGTGACGGCCGTTCAAATTTCTGTTTCACAGGAAGTTCCCGAACTAAAACCAAATCCGAGTAGTTGGGTTGCTCTTTTATCCCCACACCAGCTCGATATCCTACCAACAGCAATTATTCAACACCGCATTCCTCCAAATTTCACACAATGTCGCATTACGCGCCACAATTACAATCACAGCAGACACAGAACCGCGAACGATCTCGCTCTTCAACCCCAGATCAATGTCTGTTCCATCCCAAAGACGAAATCGATCTCGTGTCGAATCGAAAGCTCTTAATCCCAATCGCACGAATTGATGTATGATATGATTATGGTGGTGAAGATGAGGATGGCTCCTTATATACGAGCGTGAGTTTATGGCGAAACGAGTGAAATTAAGCGATGGACACTGAACGTGCAGTGCTGGGCTACTGCTGGCAGCTAGCTATAGACGAGTAACAGCAAGCAGCAGAAACGTGGCTCAGGAATCATTAACCGTGCGGGGGGAGGGGCAAGTACAAGGCGACAAGCCCCCGCGAGCTTCCAGCATTTGGCTCGTGTGTTCCTTCCCGCAGTCCCGCATGGATGCCACCGAAAAGGAGCGGAATCGCTCTTGCTGCGGTAGTGGCGGTAACGGGCGGCAGCGGATGGCAGTTGAACTGCGCCGTCCCGGGCATCGAGATTGTTGGAGAGGTGGGGGCGGGGCACGCCTCATCGAACGTACGGTAGGCTAGGCGTGGGAAGGGGAATTGGGGTGCGAGGTTCGCGTACTCGGTTGCCCTCGGTTGCCCTCGACTTCGCTATCCGCACAAAAAGAGAATGATTCCATGGCGTCCTACTCAGCTTCTTCTCATAGGGAATCGGTATTCGGCAGTTCCAGCTCGTGGAGATACCTAACTTGCGAACGAGGATAGCTTCCGTATACTAAGCTCTTCTGAGACTTTAGTCAACGGTGCAGTGTGGGAGTGGGAGTCCTATCCATTCCATGCACAAAAAAAAAAGATATTTTCTGCTCCTCAAGTTTTGGGATAAATTATTTTTTTCTAGAGATTGGACTTTTGGGGTAAGTGGTTTTGAGGTCCACAAATGGCTTCCAATACTGGCATGGATGCAAAGTAAGGCTACCCTTTGTTCATGAGGATATGATCTTCTAGCTTCAATAAGTTTTTGCAAAAGTTGATTTCATGATGGATTAGAGGGGAAGGGGGGGGGGGGGGGGTCTATCATGAAGAAAAATATATTTTAACCCCAAGAGGGTGGGTTGGTCACTATGGAAATCAACCTTTCCAGTATCGTATGAATCATTTGCTTAACCCCTAAACACTAGAAGAAAATGAGGGGTTCTGCGACTGAAAAGAACAACTGCTTTTTGAGTTGTGTGACTAAATTGCGACATTTGATAATCTAGAGGTCCGTAGTTGCAGTGGACAAGTCGCATGGAAAATTAGAGTCGCAAAATGAAGTGAATTTGTTTTTCATCCGGCAACGTAGTTTGAACTTCGTCGACGGCCTTTTCTGACGTGGTCGCTTATATGTACTCGCTGCCACGTGACATCGGTCATTCAATCGATGAGTTGTGCAACTTGTTTGCGACTTATCTGTGACTCTATTGCGACTTGTTGGCGACTCATTTGCGACTTGTAGATTTTGAAATTCTAATCTTAATGATTTGTAGATTTTGGATATTACAAATCTAAATTTTATTTTAGATTTCAGATATTTAGATTTAAAAGATTTCATTGGTTTAGAAAATTATGTAATTTAAAAATTCTTGGATTTTTACAATTTGTAGAAACCTACAAATTGTTAAAATCTACAAATTGTAGAAATCTAGACCTAATAGAAATCTTAAAATTCTACTAAGGGAGTTCATTACATAAGAATACAACAACTTACAAGTCTTATATGTCTAACCTAATGGTACTCTTGACAATTGATATGGGACAATTGCTATAAGACAAATAATCAGGAAACAAATTAGAAAACGACAAGAAAATGACTACAAAACAACCAAAAGAATTCTAGAAAATTCTAGTTGTTCTCTAGTCATTCTCTAGTTGCAATCTAGTCACAGAGAAGCTTTGTAATAGTGTAGGGTTACAAGAGTGTAACAGAGTTGTCATTTACAAATTCTAGTTGTTTCTAGTTGCAATCTAGTCGTTTTTTAGTCGAACTATAGTTGTTTTCTAGTTGCAGTCTAGTCATTTTCTAGTCAAACTATAGTTGTTTCTAGTCGCAAACTAGTTGTTTTCTAGTCGTTTTCTAGTCGAATTGTGGTCAAATTTAGATAATATGTGATTGTGGTTTGCCACAGTGGACTCCACGATGCGTAGAGTTGTCCACATCGACAACTGTGATGAAAACTGGATGTAGAATACCTCACAATAATTCTAATTGTCAACTCTGTTACAATCCTGTAACCCTATACTTCATTCTACGACTACTTTGCAACTAAACAACCTAGTTGTCAAATTTGGTGCATATAGAGAGGATTACAGTTGCAAGATAGTTGCATAGTAGTCAGTTGTGTCGGACACGTTTTTCTTCTAGTGAAAGGCCCATTGTTTCCTTAGGGGACAAAATGAATTTTGGAAAGGTTCATGTGACTTCAAATTTTAATGAAACTTTTAGAAGTGTTCTCATAAGGTTAAAAACTTATTAGCTTCATGGGAATATAATTTTTATTTCAATCGGTGCCTAGGAGCAAAAGTTATGTCATCCTAAACATAATTTTCAAGTCATTGGGCAAAAAAAGAAATCCACAAAAATTTGAAATTAAATTTGAAATTCTTCTTTTCCTTATAGATTATATTTTTGTCTATATGTAAAGCTTTGATTCATTCCATTTGGATTTGTGATGTAAAAATTATGAACAATCTTGTTTTTTGGGCAATCTAAACATCATTCTTCTTGAAAAAATAACTTATAGCATTCATTTCATTATGCAATTTTCACCATTTTTCATAATTTTTTTTTTACAAGGTTAAGTTTGTTTGCTAGAACAATATCACCGTTGGAATTAGTGCATTTCAATTTCATCTTAGAGCTATTAACAATTTAGTTTTTCTTTCAATCTTAAACCTGCTTCTATTAACAATTTAGTTTTTTCTTTCAAGATAAAATCATGTGTGTTCCATAACTTATTGCATTTTAGTCCAAATGTTGGAAAATGAGTTTAAAATTCATGGAAAAAACTTAATTAAAAAAACTTTGTTTTCATCCTATCAAATTCAATAAAGTAGAACATTGTATGTAATGCGAAGGAAAAAAAAAAGTTCTTGATAACTTTGACAAAAATTGGAGATCTTTCAAATTCATAGGGGAGAATTTTTCACAAACAATACATAAATTTTTATTTTTATTTTTATTTTAACACCTAAAAGCGTTTTAGCATTTTGAGCCTATAAACATAAAAAAGGGTCAATTTAATTTGTGTCAAGAATTTTTGTTGAAACAATATACAAACAATGACATATATAATTGTAAGATCTTAATCTTAACTTCACGTAGAATACATTCAAAAAGTTTCAAATTTAAAACCCTTAATATTTGTGAGATCTACAAGCTCAAAGTAGAAAGAATTTTTTTTCCACATGCTAGTGGGAATATCTCAGCTTCAAAATTCATTGAAAATTAGAGGATGCTGAACTTAGTTTGCATTCCTTTGTCTAATTAAAATTCTAGGTGTAGAAACTAGCATACCAAATATCAAAACTAGAATTCACTTTGTCAAAACTTATGGGCTGTGCATTATTATGATTCCATTGAAAAGAACAAAACATCCCAAAAAATCAAGAAATTCATCAAAATTTCAAAAACGTCTTTTTCTACAACCTAAATAATGAATTGTTATATTATAACAACAAAAAAGTGAGGAAAAATAAATGAAAAGAAGTTATGAATGACAATTTTGTAGCCTAAAAGATTGTTTTTCATGCCATTGCCTTCAAGGGAGATTGTCCTCAAGTGTAAAAAAATTGGCAACTAATAGTTACTTACAAGTCCTTTAATAATTGTAGAAAATGACTTTTTTAAGGCAAATCACTCAAAATGCATTTGAACATACATTGGCTTACAAATTATATTTTTAAAATTATATAAAAAATATGCATCTAAAAATATAAATTTTCATCTTCTTGATGCAATAAGTGACATTAGAAGTAGATCTAGAAACAATAATTTGGTAACTTCAAAATGATATCCAATTTAGCTGTAAGTCAAAGTATTGGATGACCAAAACAAGTAGTGCCACTATTAATTAAATTCTAGGAACATATTGTAATAATTGTTAGATTGATGATTTCATGAACAAACAAATTTGAGAGCATGTAAAAGGTGGTGTCAATATCTCATACATTATTGATAATAAGAGGTTACAATGAAAGGTTGTGATCTAGGTTTTATACAACAAGAAAAGGGTTAGTACCTACAACATTTAGGATTTCTTTGGTGTAGTGATCAATGATGCTACTTGTAGTTTTTATTAGTTTCATTTAATTTATTTTTTGAAGTTGTTTCTTGTGGTTGCCAAATTTTTGTAGACATAACTCATTATTATTTTGCTTAGGGAGAGTTGGATGTTCCAACTCAAGTACTGATGAATTAACAAATCTTGATAAATCTAATGATATTGTATAGCATGAAGATAGTAGTGAGCTAGCACTCACTTAACATGTTACTAACAATGGCGGCAAGACTGGACAACTTTAACACTTACCAACTTCATTGAGTATGATGACTTGGAGACAATTAGGCTTGTAAAGTGTCCACATTTAAAGCTGTCACATAGATTTGTACACTTCAAAAGTAAATATTGCCTCCTCTTCATTCATTACGTATTGCATCTAGCAAATGGCTACCAAAAAGGTACTTAAGAAATTATGTTGGATTTTTACTTAGAGATGAATAAAGGAAAATAGAAGTGAACCAAAGTAAATGTGGTTTGGCAAGAAATGGAATACTATCAACACTTTATTGCTGTTGTTTGCTTCTTAGGAGATATATCAGTAGACTATGTTACAAAGTAGTTAATAGCTCATCCAACTACATAATGTAGCACAGAGTACATTGTTTCTCAGCAAGAATATTGGTAGAGGATTTTTTGCAATTAAAACTACTATATCTAAGGTCGCCCTAACATACTCCTCCTGAATCCTTACCGCTTTAAATTCAATCTTTGCATTTTTTAGAACTGGTCCCTAGGATTTGATTCTAATACTCCACACAAGGAAATCTAAACATTAGGTGCCTGGATGAAGATGCTTACTTGGATAACATTAAGACATGGCTTGACAAATTTTGAGGAGTCATTCAACAAGTGGTAGAAGGACTTGGTGACCCAATAGGAATAGACAAAGCAAATAATTGCATAGCAACATAATAAAGAGACCAAGGTAGGCTATTCTTGCACATATTGAACAATTTTCTTTAAATATAATGTATGCATTATAGTCAAAGAGTGTGACTAACCTCTAAAGGTCCATAAGGCTTCTACAACTACATTTGTAGATTAATCACACTCTTTGACTATAATGGCTTCTACAACTACCCATTTGTAAAAAAATTGACATGTGAACCTCACTAATAGTCCTTAAGCAACAAAGAAACCGTAGATGATTTTTTTTGTTGAAACTATCGGTGCTATCTGATCATGAAATGATTGAGTGTGCAATTTTTGGTGAATTTTTTGAGAATGAAAAAGGCATTGTGGGCCATTACTTTACATTCTCATATTTTTTTTTCTACACCTCAAAATGATTTGAAAAAAATTACACATAAATATTATGATGATATGCACATGTGAAAAAAAAGCAAAAAATTTTGAGTACTTTTGAGCATTCCGATTTCAACATTTTGATTTTAGCGTACATACAATGTACTCCCTAACCAAAGATCTTTCATCAGTCTTATAAATGGTGGGATTTTCTCAAAGATTGTGCGATTTTGTCGATCTTTTCTTCACAAGAAAGCAAAATAAGTTTTGTTTCATCTCAATACTAGCGATCATCAAAATCATTCAACATGAATGAAGAATTACAAATGAGGAATTATGCTTGGTACAAGAGCTAGTTAAGAAAACAAGGATTATGCTCAAACACCCTCGGTCCTTTAGGGATTAAACAAATTCCACCGTAAGATTAGAAAGTCGTACATACTAGGATGGTACAACTCACCATTTCACTTTGCCACTTGCAACATAAAGAGATACAAGAGAATATTAAAGGCACAATATCTTCTACCTCTGATAAATCTTCAATGCTAAACTTGGTAGAATAGTCCTGGAGATGTCTGAAATCAAAGCTTTGCATGCCCAATTCTCAAATTGTAAACTACATAGACGACCTTCTTTCATTACATTCTTAAGTTCTCTCTCATCAATATTTTGAAACCAATTTGATAATGCGAAGAGAGAACCATTGCCAATAACATCAATAACGTAATCATCATCAAGAGATTTGTTAGAGTCCTCAAGTGGATCATAGACAACATCAAGATGTAGAGGACTAGCATCAACAATATTACCAAACGCTAACAGAACATCATTATTATTGATGGAGTAAGCATTAGTGTAATCAAGACTACGACGACATATAGAAGTGTGATCAGTTGAGGGCACATCATGATTAAGAACGCCATAATCATGAACTTCTCCAATATCGTCATTCATTAGAAACTCTTTTGGGCCTTAAGAAGGCCTTCTAAGAGGCCTGTAGGTAGTACCATTATATTAGCTTTTTTTGTCTTGGGCAATAGTGAATTGTATCATGTCTAGTTGGGACAGCTATTACTTGTGATCATATCCATTATATGTTTTTTAGTTCTTCTGGAGGACCAATTTAGACTTGTCCCAAATGTTGGGAATTAGCCATTGCTATCCTGAATTAAAAATAAATAAAACTTTGATTAAAATTAAATAATTAAATATTATTTTCTAGTATGGCAATAGTCTACCACATCAGACTGCTGATTTCGGGCTAATTTGGCGCAATTCCCGCATTCCTAGCAGTCCGAGAACTTGCAACCCTTTAAGAACCCGAAATCTGATGTGTTGGATGCTATATTTAGGTGACCAATGTCGATCCTAGTTAGTGACAAAGGTAACAAATACATCCATCGTAATTGATCACTGAAGACCATTGAGTTGTCCTTACAACACAAATTGTTTATTCTTTTGCATTCAATTGTCGTTAAAATAGGTAATTGTTTAATCTCTCGCTTGGACATGGAATTTGTCAAGTTCAACGACATGGTTTGCCAACACATATACGTTTTGGCCAGAGAATACATGTCCCATGGGACTATGGCAAAATGAATGTGGACTTTAGATGAGTTGAGTGGGAAGAAGAGACCAATGATTAAGTGGTTGGAAGTCTGGAAGACAGTAAGTTGCAACTAGTGCTATATCATGGCACTCGAGGATGTTACTAATATTGTTGGAAGCTACGTGCGCAAGTTAGACTAGATCCCAAGTATGCTCCACTCATTTGTAAGGGAAGGTTTTAGAAAACCAAGCTTGTTCAGAAAGCTTTCCAAAAAGTAGGGTTGTTGGTGAGGCACATTCATATGTGGATTGATGACAAGATTCAAGTTGTGAACCTGGATTCCAACTTACCACCCAAATTACTACTTAAATGCACTAGCTAATTGATGTTGCAACAATGGGGCCAAATAATTCATGGGATCTGCAACCCCACTTCCTGACTGTTGCCATTATTCAAATGCCAAATGCTAACATGCCATTATTAGAGCTAACTATTGATCCTTGGCCTATATTCTCAACATCGTGCCTACGCAAACAAGTCTTTCAAGGTGTGTGAACAAAGCAAGGCAATGAATTATAATATTATTCATGGACAATTTAAAAATGGTTTATTTGTCCTGCAAAGGTACTATGAAAGTGGATGATGGGTTGATGCACTGCCAATAACAACAAATGAAATTACTAGTAGTACCAAAATTACAAAAGAAAACAAAAAAACTACATGAATCCAATGTCATTGAAACTACTAGCAAAGTTTGCATACAAGCAACACATAGGAATTGAGTATTGCAATAGCAGGGAACATGGAGGAATGACCAATGTGCCACGCAGAGTGACAGAGCAATCAACAAATCAATAAACAAGATGATAAGATCAATGCAAAAGAGATATTAAAATACTTTGTGAAGTTCATTTTTAGCTTACCAAATTTAGTCCTATTTTCAATAAATTTTGGGCAGGACCCACACAACAAGACGTCTTACCAAAAGGACCTCTCATCGTATGAGGGTCTCATGGTAGGGCCCTCATATAACATCAAGAAATTCAAGACATGTGAATATGGAGTCAAGATGGTGCATGGAGATGCTATTAAGTTAATTTGGTGCCAACCTCCATACCAACTCAGTGTGGATAAAATGACACTAAAATGACTGAAATGCAGCCTCTGGTGTCAGAATGGCATCCAAACAATCTGGCCCAACTTTTCTAATGAAAAGACATCCCACTATACCCCTCGAAGTCCTTGTAGATGCTTCATTTCCTTTCTCCCCTTCTTCCTTTGGTGGTGGGGGGGGCTTTTGCCTCCCACCATATTCATGTTGGAATTGGAATTCGTGTTCAATTTGTGCCCACAATCCTCCCAATACCAAAAAACATTCGTACATTTGACAGGCTTTTGTTTCATTGGTACTTGCGGTACAAAGTTTCTCCACACTCCAAAAATTTGCTCATTGAACAAAATATATGTTTCAATGCATTTCAGTAGCACAACCTTTCAAAACAGTCAACTGCAAGGTATTTGATACAACAGTGCTTTTGCTCTACTAGATTCAGAGGAAAGTCGGCTGTAATATTAACTAATCAATTTGTGCATTTCTCCTACTACCATCAAGGCTCAGATCACGTGTTTTTCATGCCAAAATGTTGCACCTTTCACACGTTACACCATAGAATTGAAGGTGACGGTAGTTCACGACACTGGTAATTCCAGACAAGTTTTGTATACCCGTAGAGATAGCCATACCGCGAGACACGTTGCAAGCATTTAAAAGACACGGAAGCTGCAACAGTACTATGCGAAAGAAAGTCTGCCAGCAATTAGCCAGTCATTAAAAACACTCTATCTCAAGGAGAGTTGTACATTGATAACCTGACGTTACAGGTCGGACACACTCACATTCAGAGGCAAAGACAATAAATTGAACTGCACATAAGCAGCTAGACAAGGAAAAGCAAAGACATTTCAAAAGGACAGTCTGCAAGAAGAGTCACAAAGTCCCATAAGTCGTTGTCGAAGGAATACTGTTACAATTGAGTTTCTCAAAATACATCAGGCAAATCGTGGAAAATCATGCGTATCTACTTATTATTTCCTGTTAACAGGCTGCATGCACTGGTAAAGAGCTCTATGGCTGGTCTTGCCGTGTGGCCCTCCTATATCAGATCTTCACCTTACAGGATATGGCTTCACAGGTATGTGAATTACAGGAATTACTACACCTGTCACAAGATAGTACCTAGAGAAAAGCTGTCTTGAGCTCTCCTGCCTTCCGCTCGAGGTAGCGTCAGTTTCTCGAACGAGATAAAGGATGATTATTGAAGAATAATCTCTATGCTGCAATCGAATTGCAGGATGCCATGCATCTAGGCCTTTTGTTTTGCTTCAAATGAAACTTCGGCTCCTTGGGCACAGTCAATTTCTTTGACGACCTGCACCACCATATGGCACCACATGAATCTTCTAGGGACTTTGGTAACCACAAATAATTGTTAAGTTTGATGGGACAGAGTCTTGATTATTATGAAGGTCAGATATTCAAATACTCTAAATCGCAAAATCCAAGGGAGCTCCCATGAACCGAAGAATGCATTACTTAGATACCAGATGCAGAAGTCGTGAGGGTACCAAGTTCTATTGATAGATGAGGCATCACCCACATCCATCCTCAACATCAGACTGACCTCATTGCGAGTCAATCTAGGCAGTTTTGCTTCATATCCGATTTCAATGGACACATTTACTATTCACTCGCAACTTCAGACAGCAGATTGCAACTCTTCATCAACATAGTCTTCTGAGTAATAAGTGACCTGACATTCAACTTACCTGCGAGGCATAAAGGGACGATCAAAGTAGGGCATAAGCTGTGCCCTGGGGACCATCTCCCGTCTAAGCCTCCGTACCTCCTCTCCCTCAACGATCTGAACATTATAAACAGTTAGTACGAACGGCCAAATAGAAGAAGAGGGTGATTCAATCGGAATACATGGAGAAGCTCTGCAAAGGTTCAAAGAGACGAAAGAAACCTGGCGTTGCCTCTCTTCCTCATGCTTCTGCAATTCCATCTGCGAGTTTCGCTCAGCAATCTGCGTCAGGCACAAATAATTAACGTCAGGCACTTGGAAGAAAAGGCAAGCTATCTCAGATAAGC
The DNA here is from genome assembly GCA_951230915.1 of Antitrichia curtipendula. NCBI lineage: Eukaryota > Viridiplantae > Streptophyta > Bryopsida > Hypnales > Leucodontaceae > Antitrichia > Antitrichia curtipendula. Next base: position 36,208,018 of record OX579636.1, read on the forward strand.
CATGAATGCTCCAGTAAAGTATGGAGAACGATGAAGATACTTACAAATCCGTCGAACTCAGCTCTTTCGATGGCCCTGACATCTGTGAATAGCTTGAATCCTTCTGGTTTCGTTTGTTCTTTTACGAGAGGTTTAGGTGGGACCTGCAAAAACAAAGAAAATAATGTGAACAACTAACCCCTGAAGGGCCAAAAGCCCTCAATTGAGCCCGGTGTTTTAACTGCTGACATATAGGGAAGTTCTGTTGACCAAGACATAAGAGTTCATCACTGAATCTGGATAAATAAAATGTGATCCAATCTGGTACATTTTTCACAGAAGGACCAAGGTGTGATTGGCAGAATTATTGTCTTCGGAAGACATAGAGATATTATTCAACGTACCACAGGCTCTTCGGTAGTCCAGGGCAAACCCTGCGCTAAGGGGATCCGCAATCGCTCCTCCTGCTCCCACATTTGCTGTAGTCGCTTCGAGAACAAATACTCTTTCACAGCCCCTCTTTCCTGTAACCCGCAGGCAATCAACAATTAGCGTCTGTAGTAGAAGGTACAATTTAAAAAAGCAATGCTTGTACCACTCTGATGTTTTGGCATCCTCATATACGACTCAATGATTCTCACAGCACGTTGCGCATGAAAACAGGATATCTGAAAATTGCGAGCAAATTACCTGCGTGCGAAGTCTGAAAGGATGCAAAGAGGTGGAGCGCTTAAGGGTCTGCTTGCGCATATGGCCTGCCTGACTCTTCGATCCGCATGTCCATGCGGTTGTTCTAGACTTTCCCGAAGTAGACGATGCCCCTCTCTCGCTGCATCCCTGTAGAGACCAGCATTTGCTAAGTAAAACAGTGTCCTACGCTGGGTATCGTTTCACTATGTTTTGCCACATGCTCCTGTCAAGAAGGTGGTCAGGTTGCACTCAAGTAAGATTTCACCAGGAAAACGAATACTTACGTCATCTTTAGTACCGTTCATGCTCTCGTCACTTACAGTTGCCCATCGGCTGCTCGCCGCCTTTGGTGGCTCCGATTTGCTGCGAAAGATCAATACATTCGATTAGAAAACGATGGCTCAGCAAGCTGGTTACTAACCTGCAGAATTTGGTATAATAAGGGTACAACAAGTTACCTGGAATATTGAGGTATCTTGGCTTGAGAACTTTTCGGTGTCGATGAACATTTCTGCCCATCTTGTGTTACTTTGTCAGTATTCATCTCAACAATGAGATCTGTCAAGACCATGGACTCATCCCACGCTTTCACCTTGTTGATGGAGGCCATTGCCTCGACCTGCAATACATGAGGATCAAAAGCACCACATCCTCCTCCAAATGATAAACCATCAACTGCCAATCGATCGTTCTTGTACTTGGCCCGTTGAATCTCCTCCTCCGTAAGCTTCACACTCTCGAACGCTTTCACAATGACATTGACGCTGCCGGCTAGAGGTAACCGAGGAGCCAGTTGCTGCACTGCCTCTTTGATTGCAGTGTCCCACATCCATTCGTCCGCCTGCTTCCTCTTCAATCCCTCTTGCCTATTCAACGTCACGGACTGGTTGCTGGCAGTACCGCTGGACAGACGCCTGCCGCCCTTCTTGTGGTATCTCCGACGTGGAGGGCGTGTGCTACTTAGCGTTTCCCTCCTGCTGTCATTTCCTTCTTCACCAATGGATCGCATGGAGAAATCACTGTCTGTTTTGGTGCTCGCACGTGCAGGGTCGGCCCTAAGCATCCACACGTCCGGATTCGTGGCACTCAACTCTTCCCCGATGCTCATAGAAGTCGATGTCGTCTGGACTACCTCATCCGAATTCTCGAGACTGCAATCTCCAACAGCATTCAGATCAAGAAGAGGGTCCACTGTTGGAAGCTCGGTACTGTCCTTGACATCTGATACCACATCCTCACCATGTGCTGTACCAAGCTGATCATCCACAGGATTGAGCAAATGTGTCTCAAGAGCTTCTTGAGGATCCAGATGCTGAGACTCTTCATTCGCGGTAGCTTCTCGAGACGATTCTCCAGCAATTCCACACACGTCAGTTTCACTGCACGATTCATGGCGTACCTCGCCTTCTATGTTGTTATGGGAACTGCACTCATGACTTATATCCTCCCCACGTATGGATGCCTTGAGCTTGGAGTTCTGTGGTGGTTGCCACCCAGCTAACAAGTGGCGCTTCGATTTCAGGTACTGCCGCGGCGCAGGGACGGCATAGTCAGGGTTATTCGCGGCACACCTTGGAGATCTGCAGAAGTGCTTGTTGGGAGAAGCGCCTGGCTCCTTCAATAAAGCAACTTTCGCTGCACTCTTGCCAAGAGTCTCAGGCGTTCCGCCATCGCAATCCAGTCTCCTCCGCACTGGAGGCTTCCCCAAGTCATGCCCGTTTTCATTGAGATTGGCAGTCTTCGACTTCACTGGCGTTTTCTTCGGCTTCACCGGCGTCACAATCTCCTTCTCCATGTTGGGATTGCAATTCTCGGTGGAGAACGTGCTGCCCATCTGTGTGGACATGGGGGCATTACCATAGCTCCCTCCTGCACCCTGAGACACAGGTTGCAAAGGCGGTTTGATGACCTCCAAAGCCATTGACAAGAACAGTCAAGGTTTAACTAATTGACTGTAAGGATTCCACGAGTTTGAAAACCCTGCACACCACATCGAAACCCAAATAAGCAGACTGGATCTCGAACTACATAACCCAAGTCCATGTGAAGTGAAGCTAGATTGTCAGCTCAACAGCATCACCCAAATACGAAGCTCATGCTCGGGTATCATGCCAAGGGAAAATCCCCACCCTATGATTACATTCACCCTGCACTCTCTCCCCTGACAGTTCGGCTCATCACAACCCCAACAACGACATTTCCCCACCCGCACACTCATATTCAAGATATGCTGATACAAAAAAGAAACAAGAAAAAAATTGGCACTCTAGTTCATGCCCGCAAGCTCTAAATGAACTCAAAATTGAAGCTCATACACTCAAACTCACAGCATGATACCAACCTCACTTCTCCACATAATTAGATTCTCCCTACATTCTCTCCCAAGAGTCTTTTGACCCAGCACAACCCCAAGAGTACCAAACCCAAAACCCGCATTCGGTATCAATTTCCAAAACCCCAAAAAGAACCAAATAAAAAAACACCCAGGAACACTCGATCCATACCTGCAAGCGTCCATTCAGTGCTCAGTCATCGTCGATCCTCCACACCTCGATCACAAATCCGCCGAGATTCACATCAAGAACTTGAAACTCCTCCTCATCGCCGGCTCCAACTGATCATATCGAAACGAAACCCAAATCTCGAACCCTAATCCTGAATTCAAATCCTCAAGGACTACAAATCCAAGAACGTGTTGGAAGCTCCGCGGGAAGCTCCACACCACGAGTTGATTTCATGTTACACACGCATCAAAATGGCTCAATTCCAACTACATAAGCTCACTGCAGCATTTGAATCTGAAGAGAGTGACAGAGATGGCGATGGGAAATGGAAGATTTGGGCTATTGCAGTGGCAGCAGGACGGGAAGCTTAAGGCAGACGACAATAGTTGGAGTGGGGCGAAGAAAAATAATACTTAGAGAGAGAGAGCGGAGAGTGGCGCTTTGATTGGTCGAGGACACGTGGAGGGAGGCCGTTGGGTGGACCCGTGGAAATGAGCGAGTGTCCGTTAAACAGTGCTATAACGGTACTCTTGGGAGACCAGCTGCGCGTTCCCTTCGGGTGTAAATGCGTTCCCTAGGAGGTTTTCCTCCGAGGTCAATCTTCCTTGATTTGGGGTCTCAATTTGGAGGTTATGCCGTCAGTCTTTTCATCTCTCATTTAATTTTCAGGCTGGACTTTTGTATTCTGTATTTCAGTCCATTTAATCCTACTGGACGTTCTGGAACTAAAGAATTATCAAACTGAATTATAAAAATTATGTGTTATTATAATAAAGAATAAAGAATGGGAACTTCTTCCATTAATATATAGACCACAGTGGAACTTCTTATAATAAGCAGTACTCTCTTAAATAATAAACCTCTCTAAAGTATTATTGATTGCATACAAACGTCATGAAAGCAAATGTAACCCTCCCTAAGATAGCCGACCCCATTCCGATCACTTAATCCCTAAATGCCCAAGGCATCAAATTTTGGTGTCGACAATACTTTGAAGTTAAATAAAATTCAACTACTATTTTTAATAGTTTATACTGCTGATAAAAAATATTAGAAGTCTAGACTCAGCATCAGAATACGATTTTGAAAATGAATGATTTTGATATTTCTATTCAAGATTTTGTGCAAAAGTATCCATTGCGATCTTGACTTTCCATAGTATTGTGGGATCTTGGAAATGAGCCTCAAAATACACTAGATCTTGGAGAAAAAATCACATTAAAAATTCATTTAAAAAATTTGTACGGTAGATTTTGAAAAGCCATAAATTTATTGGAGTTATGCATGTTAGGCCCTTCAACCTCATCTTTTGGGGGTGACCAATTTTTTAGATTTTACATGCAAAAAGAGAGCTGAAAGTTTTTCATAGTTTTAACACCCTCATGATCAAGCATTATAATCTTTCAATCCTTAAGCTTATATATTTTTATTTTTTATTTTTTATTTTTTATTTTTATTTTTTATTATTTTCTTATTTTTATTTTTATTTTTATTTTTTTTTCTTATGTTTGAATTTGTAACCTAACATGCCTAGTTTGAATTTGTATAGTTACAATTCAAAGAAAATTGGTAGAACTTATTAAAATATTGTCTTCTTGTTCAATGTAGAGCAAATTCCAAGAAGCTCAAAACAGGCCTTAGGCATTTAGAGGTTAAGCAATTTACTGCATTTCCAATATGCATTTGATGAAGGAACACCCCCCCCCCCCCCCTCTTTGGATAAATACATTTCAAGAGGGTTCTAGAATTTGTTCCTTTTTTTCCTCTCAAATACAAAATAATTACGAATTTTTTTTGTGAAGATTATGTTCAAACCATTATTGTTATGTAGGGGACTGCATTTCCAACCATAGGCTAATTACAAAATCGACCATGCTTCAATATAGGTGATAATTGTGGCTTACAATGTACATCTTGTGACCATTTTATGCTTTCAATGTACACCTCCCCGACATTTTTGTTGCGTAGGCTGTCACCTAACTATATAAGTTGTCATCCTAAACCACAATTGATCGGAAACAAAACAATATAAATAGCAAAAATAGGTAGTGGTCAGAAAGAAGTTGGCTTCTATAATGTAACTAGTCAGGCCGGTCCCCATCAAGTCTTTCTTTATAAAAGTTCTACTATATCATGGATTCTTGTAGAACATTCTTATGTCTTTCCATTGATTAGTTATATTACACAATGCCCTTTAGTTTAGTGGGGTTAGGTGTGGAATCTTGAACAAATGGTCTTTTCATTTTACATTGTTTTCCTAGGGATAAAAATCTTTATTGTATATAAGGTGAAAACACCCAAAAAAATTCGTGTATCCATTCATGACAAGTAGACTTCTATTGAAAGTGTCCCCTAAAGTGCAATTAAACCATCCTCTTGTTTAATTGCAATTGGTGGACTATTGATTGTCTAATTTTGGTTTTATGACTAAGCTATGCGATAAATAATTGCCTAGGGAGATTATTCTTTCAAAATTCATAGTAATTACATGTCTTATTGAAAAAATATATATATTTATTAAATTAATGATTTTTGATTGTTAATATTACAAAAATATCTTTTTCTTGAAAAATGTGCTTGCATCTATGTTGAATTGCTTACTTTGACATTTTTGAATGTTTTTGCCTTATATTATATATGTCACACAATGAATATTAATGGTACGAGGTGCACTTTTTCAAAACATTCATGAACAACAAGGTCGATGGTTGAGCATTAGGGCTTTAAGGTAGACACATTCATTCGTTCATCCAATTCCATCATTTAGTGGCCTTTCCAAATCTTGCATGCCAATGTGATATTAATTGTCATTATGGAATGTCATAATTAAACTTTAAAAATTATATTAATCATAATCTAAATCCCAAGACTATCTTGAACAAGGACAGTGGAGCCTCAAGGCTTTGTTTCAACTTTGGTTATAAGTATTCACAAAATTTGATTTACTAATTTGAGAGAGTCCACATCTAATGGAGGGATGATGATCATCATGTAGAATGACTACATGATCTATATGAAACAAATGAAGTACATTCACATATGTTGAAAAATCAAGGTTTATGCATGTTATAGGATGTGGTAAGCATGGTCATTAATTAATTTATGATTTTTGAACAAGGGCCCGAGTCAATTTTTATTAAGATGGAAAAAAAGGAAACTTGCAAAAATAAAGATTTGATTTTTGAAATCTTATTAATCTAAACAAATTTAGTTCTCTTTCTATTGGATTGTTGTATGAATTAACAATATAACCATTGTTTTAAATTCAAGTGAAGATCCCTTACATCAATTAAGTGAATTTGGGATGAAAGCGATTTAATTAGTGTGAACATTTTAGACAAAACTTGGACAACTTGGACAAAAATTGATGACCAAAATGAAAATTGAATGGAAATAGATGAAGATTAGATGACCATATACTATTAAAGTTGGCATTATTATTGCACGACAAACTACTTTAATTAATTTGAATACTAATCTAAAAGAAAATTGTATTTTTTTAGTAATATATATTATTATTAATTTTAATTTTAAGATTTTTAATAAATAAGTATAATATATACAATTCAATTATTTTAGTATATTATCAATTTGTATATTGTGGTTTTGAATAGACTTATTGATATAGTGGATTACCTAATGTGATTCTTTGATCAAAGCAATTTGAAAATGGTCTTAAATAATATTGAAAAATGATGATTAAAAAAATACATGTATAATTTGCAATAAGATTTATTTTTATTGGAATATTTCTTATGTAATAGAAATCAAACAACGACTAATGGATAATCTTAGAAATAATAACATTAATTAATATCTCCCTATATTATGCTGCATGTTGTTTCATAAAAGATCTAAGTGATCCCTTTGAGCATTAGCACGTTATTGCTAGTCCACATTTTTTATTTTTTTATTTGGTTGCTAACAATAGTGTTCTTGTAAATTTTAATTTAGTCTTTTTTTGCTATATTTTTGTTGTGATCTTGCGGTATTTGTGTAGGAAATTACATACTACATAATCTCTTCTAGAACATTGACGTGCAAAACACATGGTTTGTGTCAAAGTTTTTTGTGTTTGGTACCTCATTACATTTATAGTGCTAACCAATGGCTAAGCTCTGACTTTGCCCCATTCATTGAGACATTCACCCTTTTTCTTTTCTTTTCTACTTCACCAAATTAGACTTTCAAATTTAGTTTTTTCCTATAGCATGCCCCCCATATGATAAAGTTTTGATTTTGCATCTTATTTTAAAGAGAGTTAGTCATCCCTTTATCCATTTGTAGTAGCCTTCTTGGTTAGAAAATTCTTGATGGTGAAGCTTTGAATTCCTTCAGAATTTAGAATTTGAAATTAACCACCCATTGTCATCGCAATCAAATAGATTTCTTTGTTGTTTCCTTGTATTTTAAGAATTTCAAATATCATGACAAATCTTTGATTATATAGTAATTCCATTTTGGGCTTATCTTTTATCTTTTGCTTAACCTTTAAAGGACCAAAGCCCTTTTTTCCATCAATAAACATTTGAAATTGCCATTTCTATTGCAAAGAACAAAAAGCTTGATTTTTTTATTTCATATTTAAACATAGGATTTTATTCTAGGCTAGTTTAAGAATGTATGGAAGAAATTCAAAAGCTTTGACTGCATAGATTGCAAGATACTTGCATCCAAAATGAAGAAAACAAGCTTTTTGACAACTTGCTTGACTAGATTTTTTGGCTTTGAATATTTTTAACTTAAATTTTCTGTACTGTTGATTTTGAATTTCTAAGTTTTTATGTTGAATAGTTGAGTTGAAAATCTAGGAAAAAAATTCAAGAAAAAACACTTAATTTTTACTCATTAAAAAATTGTTAAGTAGAAGTAGGTTCTAACAAAAAAACTAATCCTATCTAACAATTGTTTTTGGAAAATTATAAAAATTGCATTCAAAAATGAATTCTATAGGTTACTTTTTCAAGAAGATGCTTAGATTGCCTAAAAAAATAAGATTGTCTATAACTTTCTCATCACTAGTCCAAGTATAATGAATCAAAGCTTCAAATATAGACAAAAATATAATATTTTGGAACAAAAATCACAACTATTTTAACTTTTTCTGATTTTTTATGCTGCTGTAGATAAGCTTAAATCCTTTTTGGTAAAACTAAGCTAATAATATAGTTCATTCCTAGGGAGGCAATTTAAATAGGATTCGCTTCTAATAAAACACCTTGTAGGCCATTGGAACTAAAGCCTAAGAAAGTAAATTTGTTCCTTAACCGCATGCTAATTGTTTTATCCTCACAAGGTAATTCTAATTGCTAAATTTTTGCCCCTCCACTCTTAATGGCCACAAAGATAAAGGTATTTCCCAAGTTGTTTCTTTATTTTATCATCTTAATCACTTGGATCTTTCAGTCTTTCTCCGAATTGGACTTTTGCCATTGCAGCTTGCTGGTTATTGTCTGGATCCTTGTCTCCTACTTTGGAAACCACAAATTCTTACTTCACCAATTTGGTCTACTTTCCACTCACGATATAATTTGATTTCACAAAGCTCTGACAACAATAGAACTTACAACCCTTTTTAACCGACTAGGAATTGATTTTTATACTTTATGAATTATCCAAACTTCGGTAAATTTCTTTCCTATTCAGTCTCTAATTGAGCAAACATAATTGCTTCATACACTCCAGATCTTACTCTTGTTGAGCAAACATCATAGTTACACAAACTTGCAGACACAACTTGGAATCCAAACACAGACAACATTCAAACTTTATCAATTCCAACTTGGAAGTCCTACATTGATATTTCTTGTGCATGACTCACACAAAATTAAATTAAACATAAACTTCATTCTCTCAGACACATTTCATCTTCCTACTCCGCCAAAATACTGCTCAATTCTTAACTCCAATTTGATTACTTTTAGCACAATTAGGCTTGAATTACTAACCACGTAAACTTAGTAAAAGAACAACAGATACACACAGAACTCTGATAAGTCTGACATTTTGATCACTCATCTTACAATATTAAACTATGGACTTTAATGCATACGTCTTGCACATATTATGCTGCCATATAACACACAACTAAATTGCGGAAATACACTCACACTCTTTCTCTCAGTCTGCAACATCTGAAATTGCACTTTTACACACACCAAACTCCAATGCATAAACAACCATTGCTTGAGATTCATCTCAGTATTGAAAACTTCCCATTTGCACGCAGTTCCACACTGTCTACTAGTAATTGTTACGAACTGCAATCCATTGATATGTAATTCTTCATCATTGTAATCCAAATTGGCAAATAAATTCATCGTTTACACAGATAATTTTTCTTACAACTGAAACATCTCATAGTTCCTCATTTTGACAATAACGCTATTCTCTCCCATTTCAACTTAACCCCTAAAGGTTTTTGACTATGTTTTCACCAAAACCGCTCCGGAACTGCCATTTCTAATACTAGTGCCAAATTTTAGAAAAAAAACATTTTTGGACACTTGTAGCCGTAGGATCTTGTAGTAAACTTGTTTAAGAAGATGTGGAAAAAATTTCAGAATTTTCCACCAAGTGGATTGCAAGATAATAGCGTTTGAATTGACAAAAATCCTTTTTTTGTCCCTGCAAAAAAACGGGCAGCTGCCCTCCACAAGGTCACATTTGTATGAAAAAATGTCCAAAATGATGGTTACTCTTTGGATTTATTCTTCAAGGCAAGTTGGCTACATGCTTGAAAAATTTCAGATCATTTGGAATTGTACAACATATAGGAAAAAAATAGTAAGTAGGAAGAGGTAGAGAATGATTCAAAGCACTAAATTGTCAAGAATTTATTTATGAAATTGAAAAATGCCAATCCCAACGATTGTAATGTTGTAATAAACAATCTACACCCAATGTTTTTATTTTTTTTCAAAAATATTGAAAATCGAATTAAATAAAGGTACTTCAAAGTTTATTTTAGAGTAGAGATTCCATAACTACCCTCAAATTAAGAATCCTTATAACTTTTGACTCATTGATCGGAATGGAATGATTCAAAGCCTCCCACGTACATATAAATCTAAAGAACCAATTTCAAATTTTAGTTTTTTTTAAAAGTGATTTTTAAAGATTTTTTTTTTGCTGCCCGGGCTGCCCGCCGAACAATGAAAATGACATATCATGCAATAACTTTTTAACCATGTATTCAAAAGTTACGAAAATTGTTGGACCTTAAATCTACTCCTTGGGCACATCTTATGTGAAAATTTCAAAGAAAAAAAAAGAAAAATTCCGGTCATAGTGAGCTGCCCAAAATCGCTATGTTGTCAAAAAACGGTGTTTGGTCCTTTAGGGGTTAAAACCTCATCACTTATGTCTCTAATTTCCACATTATTGTATCATTCTCAACACCAAGTTGGAACATTGTGTTTCTTCAAAAATTTCTCACTTTTCAGACAACACCATTACTACTCCTCATCTGAGTAGTTTTCACAATTTTTCTTTCTTCATTGAAATTTACACAAACTCCGATTTGGCACCATACATCTCCTCCACTCGAATAAACCACTCACATATACTTCATCACCAAATCTCACACAGGACCATTTTCAACTAGGATACAATCATCTTCATACTTCACAACATATTGACATACTCTCCATCTCTAAACATATAGACACACTCACTTGATCACCTTCTCACAAAATCTCACCAACTTGAATATACATCTCCATCAACCGATTATGACACATTCACAACATGAATATTCACACAAAATAAACAAAAATACACCGCACTACTTGGCCAGGACTTACATTAGAACTCATTGACAGTGGGTAAAAAAAATGATAGAATAAACAAGCCAAATAGAAAACAACCTGGTGATTATCAACTTGGAAATGATGATGGCCTAATTGCACTAAAACTGTCGACTTGGAATCTCACTCCAAATTAATTGTCCCAACTTCTGCAATCAATTTCAACTCGGCTTAACTCTAAGCTAATTGCCAACTAGGATTGACACCTCACAGATAAACTTTTGATCAATTTAACCCGATTTAGAAACCACCAGGACTCTACTTGAAATTTATTTTAACATCTCCTCCAGACTAGACCCAAAAAGTGCACTTTTAATTCGGAAAAATATCCACAAAAAACCCGATTTGGAACTTATACTATGAAATAATTTGCAAAACACTGAAAAACGACAACAAAATACACATCAAAAAAAAAAAAATAACATCCAAATAGTCTATCTACAATTGCCCTCGGACCTCCATTTTTGACTTATTGTGCCATAACTTTTTCTCCTAGGCACCAATTGAAATAAAAATTGTATATCTACAAAGCTCTTGGAAAACTGCACATCCTAAAAAAAAATTCAAAAACATTTGCTACAAATTGAGACAATAGGAAACTATCTAGATCCAAATTGTCTCATGAGGAAACAAATGATCCTTTAGGAGTTAATTTGTTGGGTTAGAATCCACTTCATGGTGAACCTATTGACCTTGCGTTTCTTGTTCTCATATTTTACTTACACCCTGACATGGAAACCATCCAATTCACTTACTATTTCTCAGATAAATCATTTGAAAAATCAAAAAAGTTCATAAAAACAAGAAAATAATCATCTAAAGTTGTATATTCCCAATTTACAACAGTCTAGTCTAGACCATACAATGGGGACAAATTCCCGACATTTGACCTATACTCAATAGGAGTATTAAGGGGACCATAAAAATTAAAGGGACTTATTGTCAAAAACTATAGATGTTTGAAACATGATGTGCAATCCCCAGACACTTCAATAAGGCCAAGGAGGATTGACTCCTGTATTGCCCTATGTTTTACCCCTACATAAAATACTGAATTTTTTAATTTATTGCATATGATAAAATTTGCAAATTTGGAATTTATATTTGCATTCAGAGGCCCCAATTTCGTGAAGAGGCGTGATGAAATAAAAAAAATTTAATCCGCACAAAGTAGGGACAATTTTAAATTTACCCTTTGATGGGGGCAATACAAGGGTCAATCTTTCCAGGCCCTTCAATAACTATTGATGTACAACAAAGGTAGATATTTATATTGTGTGTAATGTCAATTAATTAGTATGGATCCCCTTAAAACCCCTATCAAGTATAAAGCATAGGATCTGGTGGGCTTCTCATATTATGATTTGGACCACAAGATTGCTTAGTTGTAAAGTTGGGGTTGGGCCGGGTGCTCCGGCCTTTGCTGTAAGTGCTCTAGCTAAAAAAAAACAAGATACATTTCAAAGGAAAATAACAATCCAAATACTAGGAGAGTGCAAGTGAAAAGAAAATAATTGGAAGGGAAAGGAAGTGAGGATGAGAGCCTCAATGAGATTGTGTTAACCTTTGAAAGGCCCTTGGGATCCTTTTATACGGCTTGTGTTTAGCTTTGTAACTCTTAAATTGTGGATTAATATATTAATTGTGATCCTGACATTGTTATTTATATTCTATCATGATCATTAATTTATTTTGAACTGAAAAGTATTTGGTAAATGTTTTTTTGATCAAATGCCACCAAATACATAATATACTATACGGCCGCAAAGGGTCTTCAAGCCCTTCAAGGGTTAAGTATTGAGGGAATAGAGAGAAAAAAAAGGAAGGGTTTCAAGTTGCCAACTCGATGGTTAGATTAGAAAATTTATATGCTCCCTTTAATTGACATTAAACAATAGTTATTTGATGCCAAGCTCATAATTGTCTAAATTAGATACTAGAGGCTTTAGTTAGACACGTCGTGGGATTTATAAACCTAATGTTCTATTTTCCATGATTTGATTCCCTAATCCATTAGAAAACAATTAGTAGTATTGGAAGTCAATGGTAGCAACTTTAAATATTCCCCCAAATTAGAAGAAAATAGAAAAATAAAAAAAATAGTTTAGAAAGTAGAGCAAAATCATAGTAGTTTGGTCTTAAGGAAATCTAGGTTTGGATAAAAGTTATAATTATCTATTCAATTCAAGTGAAATTGAAACTTTGAAAACTATAGCTCATTTCAAACTAAATTATAAAAGTAAAATTGAATTTGGACCAACGAGATAGGATAAATTGATGGATGAAATTTGTTAGAACATTTAAAAGCAAAATTTCATCTCCATCTAAGTCTTGATAGTAAAGTTTGATTTAAGTGTATCTTATCATTTCAGAAAGGGCATACAATTTTCTACAACTTAGGCTATTTGAAAATTGGATTTGATTAATTTCTCTTTGAAGCATTAGATTTTTTTCAGCTCCACTAGACGGTCGTTTCAAGTCTGTTTCTAATGATGAGAGCTAGCCACTACTACCCATAATTTAAAAACAAAAAATTTAGTTTTAAATATTAAAAATTTAAAAAATAAAAAAACAAAAAATAAAAAATATTATCTAATGTGGCAGTAGTTTTGCCACATTAAATTGTTGGTTCGGGGTTGATTTGGCACAGTTCCCACAATCCCAACAATCTGGAAACTTAGAGTCCTTTAAAAACCCGAAATCTCATATAATGGTCTAGAATTTTGGTCCGTCTTGGCCAAAATTGACTATTTGCAAATATGTTATAAATTATTGTTCTAAATGACTCAGAATTGTCACAATGACTAGAAATGAGTCATTGAGGACACTTTTCAAGCATTGTCAATAGTCATTTTAGACAAAATTTTATGTTAATATTGACTAAAACTTGTAACTTATAAAGGTTACATTGTTTCAATTTGATATTTGAACCATTTAGAATTTAGCATCACAAAAAATTCTCCATAGTATGGAAGGCTAATTTGATGACTTTTAGGTCCCATGTAGGATCTAGAAATCAATGTGCAAAGAACTTGGTTGTGCTCGCTTTATCTCAAGGGTGGAGATAAAACCCTCACACCTAGGTACTTTACTAGTGGTATTTTACTAGTAATACTTTTGAAACAGCGTGAAACCTACCATACATGATATATTTCAATAAATATTAGAGCTAATAATTTGAAATTATTCAAGTTATTATAGCATCACTTTTTTAAAGCGTACTATATTACAACTATTATATAATTTGTAAATCTATTCAACAAGGGGTAGTTTAAAAGAGAAAGAAGAAACTGGCATGAGGAGCTTCTATTTTTCATTTTAAAATAGGCAAAATAATGAACAATGTCTCATTTTAGGTTATGTATGTATATAATTTTTCAAGTAGGAGTTATTGTTGTTTTATACCTTAAATCCTAAACTCTAAAATCAACCTACTTGCGGACGCATTTTGTAAGATTTTGAGAGACTAAACCATTGCATTTTAAAATGCATAAGTCAAACTTAGCCATTATAATACTATTTTAGTCGTGGCATTTTTAATTTTGTGCTTTTCTCTCCTATTGTACATGTATGATTCATTTGTATAATTTGTTTGTATGAAATGGGTTTGGGATATATAATGTTTGTAAATGTGCTATTTGTGTGGTTTGTATTCAACAATAATTAGACTATACATATTGTATTGATCAATCCTAAAATCATGTATAGATTTTTGAATTATAGTAGGGATATGTTTGAATGTTTCAAATTTTAGTTTAACTATTACAGGGTGTAGGAAAATGGATGTATCTATTGTAAAATAATAGCTAAATAGCTCCCATAATTAATAGTTTTGACGTACATATATATGGACTACAAAGTATAGTAAAGTACCTTGGGGAGGTCACTCTTTGTATATTTTGTGCACCATGTGTGGTGTCGAGTAGAAAGGCCGTGTCTTGAAAAAGCGTTGGGCTTCTAGTTGCAAATAGACTTGACCGAAAAATAAAGGGCCCCATGATTTAGTAAAAAATATATGCATGCTCATAAAACCTCCATAATCTATCATAAAGTCCCAATAAAATATCACATGTTTGTATAAAGTAGTTGGTATTGTTCATAAACCGCATAAGTTCCCTTTTAGGAAGGTCCCGCCACTAATATGAGTGTCACAGACGCTCTAGGATTCCAAATTGAGAATAAAACATTTTTCTGGAAAGCTAACAACAATATATACAAACCCTCAAAATTTCAACTCAAAATATCATATTGTCCGACTTTTATAGTTGGTCAAAGTTCACTCTTTCCAATTCAAAGGCAGATCATCACTACTCTTCTTCCAAGCCCATAACTCTTACATATAAACTCCAAACTAATTGTATGATATTTCTATAGAAAGATAACACAATAATCTACACATTTTTAAAATTTCAACACAAAACAAGATATAGTCTGACTTTTACAGCCGATTGAAGTTCTCTTTCTTCAAATCAAAGGCCACTTCTCACTACTTCGCCTCTAAGCCTATACCTTTTGCATCCTAATTCCAAACTAAGAAAATGATAGCTTTTTAGAAAGATAACATCTAAACACATACTCTCATAAAATCTCAAAGACAAAAAATTCCTCGCCTAAAAGTTATAAGCCCTCAAAAATTTTGCCCTCACACTCCATCATGAATAACTTCCACACAAAAACTCCAAATTGAGCAAGTGATAAGTTTATGGAAATCTCAAAACAGAATGAACAAGCTCACAAAATTTCATTACAAAACCTCTCATGTACAATCTGTTGTGTCTCTCTAAAACCTCAGTTTTCCTTAAGCAAACAATGAGGAGGAGGAAGAAGACCTTCCACCTTACCTTCCACCTTACCTTCCACCTCATCCTCCATCCCCTCCACCTAAGCAAATGGATTTTGGCCTTTAAAATGCCACATGGACCACAATCCATCCACTGACCACCCTTTTCTCCCTATAACTCTATCCTTATTTCCTACATGGCAACTGCGTAGCCTTCAAATCCTTTTTTTAAATCAAAAGAAAATATAAAATAAATTCCACCTTCCCATTTAACAACTTCAAATCTACAAATAAAATTTAAAATGCTTTCAACTAAAAAAATAAACAAAATAATGTCTAATGGTTGTCTAATAGAGGTAAAAAAGGTAGAATCTTCTCTATGTGGATCTTTAAACTCTCTAAAAACCCCTCTAGTTTGACAACAATCAATTGTTATTACATAGTGTATGTAAATACAATGCAACAACGTTTCTATAAGTTTGTTGAAAAATGCATTGATAATTGAAACAAAAGATATGCATAGTATAAGCAATTGTATTATCTTATTATTCTATTAGAAGGTGCTACTAAAAATGCTTTGAGCATTTCTTTGCAAAACTTTCTACAAAATCATTTGTACACGCATTAGTTCTTATGTTTTACCACATTATTTTAGCTAGAAGTTTGTGGCATATATTTATAATTCTATGGATGAAAAAAAATAATAATGTAGCATAACTTTCAACATGTATTACTGTCATCATACCAAATTGTTACATCTAAAGAAATGTTATATTCTCAAATCTTGTATAATGTCACCATACAGTTTAGGTACCTTAAAACTATAGATCGGCGCAAGTACGTCTTCTATATTATTGACTACAAATACATTTCACCTAAAAAAATGGTTCTTTAAACTTTACAAATATCTTTTAATACTATTCTCAATATCAAGTATTAAAAAAAAAAGTGCATCCATAGAATTATAAATATATGCCACAAACTTCTAGCCAAAATAATGTGGTATAACATAAGAACTAATGCATGTACAAATGATTTTGTAAATTTTTTTTGTGAGGAAATGATCAAAGCGTTTTTAGTAGCATCTTCTAATAGAATAATAAGATAATACAATTGCTTATACTATGCATATCTTTTGTTTCAAATTATCAATGCATTTTTCAACAAACTTATAGAAACGCTTTAGGAGTTTAAGTTATAATTGTATATTCCACATTTCTACAATTGCCACATAATAATTGATGAACAAAATCAAAACCACATTTAAAACATAAATAAATAAGTCATTGAGGTCTACATATATAGTACAATTAGATAATCACATTTAAATTAAATTGAAGGTCAAACATATTTTGTACATCGCATCAAAGTTTTTAATAACTTAATCACTAATGTAAAGTTTAGGGATTTAGGATTTAGGGCATAGAGTTTTTAATTTGAAGGTTTATTTGTGTGGAAAATTACCTTGAATTACACATTCATACATTAATGCTACATTAGATATTTGTAACATTGAATAGAAGTCATTGAAAGTGCATTTGTACTTTTTAGAATCCAATGTTTAATAAGATGAGGGCGGATAGGTGGATGATTGGACAGACGCCTACTATGCATTACTAGCCAACTTTTTTGTTATTTTTAATTGTAATTTTTAAAGTTTTGGTGTGTGTGACATACCATTGGAAAGGAAATTTCAAGACCTTTCTAATGGTATATTACATGCCCCTAGACTCCAAAAGTTGAAGTCACAAACAACAAAAGCAGATTACAGGCAATACATAGTGGGCGTCTACCCAACTATTTGGTCATCTACTTATCACGGAGATAGAACCTTGTAGAAGTTCTAGGTCTTTAAAATAGAAATCTAGGCGTAAAGTAAAAGGAACTTAAGTATATAAAGAAGTCAAGACTGAGGAATTTCTTAGTCTCGACAACTGCTCTTATTATTTATATGGGCAATTTCGTTAAAATGGCGGTATTCCATGTGCCATTTTCAGAGTGCCCACTTTAAACCATAAAAGCGACATCTAGGACTTGTATAGATTTCAAAGATCTAGGACTATTGTAGATTTTTGAAGTCTATGAATATTATAGATTTTAGATTGCAAAATTTGCAAAATCTAAGACCTTAATAGATTTCAGATATCTAAGAATAATATAGATGTCAGAGATCTAAAATAGATGTAGATTTCAAACCATTTCAGAGTGCACTGTCTGAACTGTTAAAAGTGCCAAACTAACGGAATATTGCCATTTTAACGAAATTGCCCATTTATATATTTTGTATTTATTCCTGAATATTTCTATATCGTGAATATATCTTGTCCTTGTTTTGTATTTCAATCCCATCCTTGACAGTAAAAAATTGGTTGCTTTTTTTTCTTCACATCAGCAGATTCCTTGTAACAAGCTTGAGCTTCTCCAAGATGTTCTTTCATTGTTGAGTGTAATTCTTTCAAATGTGTTGCAAAAATCCTACACAATAACCTTTCGTGATACAGAAAACAAGTCTTGAAACATCTCAAGCACATGTGGAATTTGAAGAACCCTCTGAAGCGGCAAAGTGCATCGAAGGCCAAACATCAAATTGGACGTTTCGTCATGGGAGAAGGCACTATTGTCAAAGCAACTGGTATTGAAGTTTGTCAAGTGCTCTTAGAGAACAACCAATCGATGATCTTGCGGTCTTTGGGACCTCAAGAGATGCAATTCTGCAACCAAAGTTCAACATTGGTGGAGATGGATGTTGGCAAAAGTCAAATCACGGAGCTCAAAGAAAATGGGGATGCTTTAAGAAAACAATTAGAGGTATATACAAGTGGATACGCCACTCTTGAATCACGCGTGAAGCGCATAGAGCTGATATTTGAAAAAAATTTGAATATTTGTGGGCGTGCTTTTTTTGACAAATGTGTGGCTACATTTTATAGAGTTGCTCAAACTTTTGGATACCTAGCAGATGGTGACAATAGTTCTAAAAGAGCATGGCGTGATTCTTCTGAGGCTACCAATTTTGCAGCTACTAGTAGCTACTCCGTGGTGATTTTTGGGAAGTCCATCTATATCACTCCTCATGTTTTGGAGAAAATGAGGCTGTTCAAAGTTTTGTTTATTGGGGTCTCTGTGACTAATGCCCATCAAACTACCTATTTGAATGTGGCATTAATTCTTTCAAAGAACACATGCTATTATATTCCACGTGTACTTGAGATGTTTCAAGACTTGTTTTCTGTATCACAAAAGGATTTTGTGGAAGATTTTGCAACACATTTGAAAGAATTACATTCAACGATGAAAGAACATCTTGGAGAAGCTCAAGTTTGTTACAAGGAATCTGTTGATCTGAAAAAAAAAGAGCAACCAAATTTTCAAGTAGGTGATAAGGTGTGGCTACTATGACGCAACTTCAAGACTTTCAAACCATGTGATAAACTTAACTACCGCAAGATTGGACCGTTTCGAATTGAAAAACAAATCAATGATGTTTGGAACTATCTGCATCCATGAAGGTACATTATGTTTTTCACACTTTACTTTCAAAAATCTATAGAGAATCCAATTTTCCTGATAGAATTCAAGCACCGCCACCTCTTGTAGATATAGATGATTGTCAAGAATATGAAGTTGAGGATATTTTAGATTCAAGGATACGACGAGGTCAACTAGAATATTTCATTTATTGGCGTGGATATCCAATTAGTGAGCGTACTTGGGAACCTACTTCAAATTTTATAAATGCACCAATGAAGATCCAAGCATTTCATCGGCAACAACCAGAGAAACCAAAATCTAGATAGAACAAACTCCTTGAAGGATCTCGGAGCTAAAAGGGAGGTGATGTTACAAAGATAGAACCTTGTAGTTCTAGACCGTTAAAATAGAAACTGAGGCTTAATATAAAAGAGGCTAAAGTATATAAAGAAGTCAAGATTGAGGAATTCTTTAGTCTCGACAATTCCTCTTATTACTTATATATTTTGTATTTAGTCTTGAATATTTCTATATCGTAAATATATCTTGTCTTTGTTTTGTATTCTAGTCCCACCCTTGACACCACCTATCTGCCAGGCGGACGGCAATGCAGATGGGAAGGTGGACAGACTATTGGGCAGTCACATACTATGCGTCAACATACAACTTTTTCTTCTTCTTTTGTGATTGCAGTTTAGGGATTCTAAGGGCGTGTAATATACCATAACAAAGGTATTTTCAAAATCTTTCCAAAAATATATTATGCGCCCCAAGAATTCAAAAATTATAATTAGAAATGACAGAAGAAAGTTTATGGCAGTACATAGTGGGTGTCTGCAAGGTCGTCCACCCGTCCAAAAGGTCATTTGCCCGTCTACTTGTCTACCTGTTTTTTTGAGTCTGTGGACAATCCCAACAGACAAAAAAGTCCAAATGTCATGGGGCATCCTGGACCTCGCGTTTAGATTTCCTAACAACCCTAGGCTTGAATTGCACGAGACAATTTAATGATATGATAATTTTTTTTAAACTACAAAAATCCTTTATTCATAAATGATTGAAGTTTTGCCACATCAAAAATTTGACGTGGTCAAAAGATTGGCATGTCAGATAATATCATTTAAATATTTTTAATATTTTTAATTATTTAATATACTAACTAATAGTACATTAGTAGATACTTCAGGGAATAGGCCTGAAATGGCCCTCCTTTGGCCTCAAATTTCATCTAATTATCTACTAACTAGAATGAATTTTAATATAATAATAATACATGTCAACAGTTCCAAACTCTCATCTAATTATCTACTAACCAAAATAAGTTTCATATAATAATAATACACGTCAATAATTCCAACTCTCAACCATGCTCTTTAGGCAAATGCATGTTGATTGGGCATATTAGTGACTTATTAATGCCTAGCCACAAAGACTCCTCATATCCGATTGGTCTCTCTTTAAATCTCTTATATTATTGTAAGTTGATGTTCTATTATTGGAACTCTTTTTTGCAATTGCAAATAATGTTTATGCATGCTATTGCAAGGATCATATACTTTATTGTTAGGAATTGTGTTATAAACACATTTTAAGGCTTATTTTGGTTTTGTGTTATCATTTAGGATGTTGTGCATGTAATGGATTTTAGATATTTTTAGATTTGTTTTGCTTTGGATGTTTCTAAATTTGTTGCATGGTATTTTGTTGTTAATGGCATTGTTGTGCAACATTGGAGTTGTTTAATTTTTATTATTTGAATGTTGTATTTCTAATTCATATGTTGTGTTTGTGTCTTTATTCTTTGTATTTGCCCTTTTTCAATTAATTTTTTTCTTATAATGAAGTAAGGTTCTAGAAAAATTGTCCCTACTTTAGAATTGTAAGTAATTTATATAGGGCATAAAATACCATGAATTAGAAAATTAGATAATGATAGGGACTATTTAATTGGTCATGGTCATCAAAATATCCTCCAAAATAAAAACCTTGCTTGCACAAGATGTATAATAATCCACATGGAATGACTTCTCCCACATTATGTACTTGAAAAGTAAACCAAAATATGTAAAAGGATGAGCAAAATTGCTCCAGAACAACATTGGACATCAAATAACTGAATTGGCCAAAAAAACACTGCAAAGGCAAAATGTCAATTGTTTGACAATAAAAAATAAACATAATTTAAGAAAGGAAAGGAGTGGCCTTTTATACATTTCCAAAAGGCTTCTTCCTCCTCATTTATTTACTAGAAGTTTTTAGATTTAGTTGTTTATTAGTAGTAAAAGTCAAATTTGTTGTTGAACTAAATGCTACATGGATTGCGCCATTGGCTTCAAAAGGTTCAAATTAGCATAGAAGACCCCTATCCTTCATTTGCTTCTCGGGCGTTTTTTGAAAGATCACTACTAAATCGACTTGAGGAGGAAGATAATCATCAAATTCAACGTTGAAACACTACTAAAAACCAAGGAAATAAATGACTTGTCCACAATGACTATAGTAGTCATTTTTTTGTCTACAATAACTACAAATAGTCATTGTGGATAAGTCATTTATATCCTTATTTTTTGTAGTGATATCATAAGATTGAATCAATATTGTTGTTGGCACTATTGAAGATGGCATTGCCATGATAAATTGACCTCAACATGACATTGTCCTCATTTAAGCACAAGATGAGTTTGATACAACTCTCGATCTTAATCTTGTTCTGATCTTTATCAAGTTTGATTTCTCTCAATCTTAATCATGTTCAAATCTCAAACATTGCAAAAATGACACCAAAATGATAACACCACAACACCGCAAAGAGAAGGGAAGAAAAGTTCACCAAACAAAACGCTACACAATGTCATTCCAATCACAACTTCAAAATATAGTCCCAATCCAAACTCACAACATAGGGCTCAAAATACAAATTCTAACCCCTATTCTAACTTACATTATATCTCCAGTTACAAGCACAAGAAAGGTCATATTTGTTATATTGAGACTTTTCGTAGTCTTTTTTTTTATCTTCAACTCGAGGATAAACCGCTTTATCTCTTTATTGGAATTTTTTTTATAAATAGGTAACAATACCAACTTTTAGAATTTCATTATAGAATCACTATTTTAGCATTATTTATTTTTGGATTCAATTACTATTTAAAAAAATGAATTTTCCAATAACTAGCATTCTGTCTCAAAATCTGCAAAAAGTCTCAATATAATGAATATGAACTTAATCCCTAATGCAGGTTGGTCACTTCGTCTACAGTGCCCGTATCTGACGAGAGATCAATACGATTGTCCATAACTTCCACGCAAATCATAACATTGTTAACCGCGCGACTGCACTCCCTGTGACATGAGGTATAATCCCCCTCTGGATGCCTGGGGGGAAATTTTAGTTATAATTGAGTACATCCAATTGGTTTGGAGATCCCTGTAGCTCTGACAAGACCATATCGACGAATGGGGGGTCCTGATATAGGGGGAGCAAAAGGGGCCCCCCCGCTGAAGGTTAATAATGTTATGAATTGTCGTATGAAGCTGGAAATTTTACTGAACGTTTAGTAACATGAGTGGATGAAGTGCTGAAAATTTCAACGCCTTTCAAAAAGCGAAAGTACTCCAGAAATTTTTGTGTATTGATTCAGCTCTCGAAAGTGGTGAACAATATAAAGTATCCCAGATATAGGCAGGCGTGGGGTTTAACTTACTACACATGTCGCTTTACAAGTAGTCCAGGAGTTGTGCCGTGCTTGTTAGGCCGGGAATACCATGCATGTGAGGCCTCTGATCTGTCTGTTTTCCAGTCACTTGGAAACAGGGAGGGCCGGTTCCTATGAAATTGTACACCAGGACGCCTCGTGCAATTGCCACCGTGGGCCAATGAGGACAAAAGGCTCAATTATACTATAGTTTTCCTATCTTCAGCTGAAGTTCAGAGGCCTAAAAAGCCGTTACGGAGGGCTCATCCACTTCACCGACTTGCCACATCTCATTTAAACAAACAAAATCAATTCAAACAAACTAATCACAAATCTTATTCTTAGTTTATAGGGTAATTGATGACTCTAATCTCTCACAAAGCAACAATGTCATCAAGTCTTGGACTAATTCGGTTTACTAGAAGTGCCCCCCCGTGCAGTGCACTTGGAGCTCTGAAAGTAGTAGTGCATTCACATAGTATTATGGTAACAACACACCTATCGCGAGTCAAGGACTACTTCTAGCATACCGCAAAGAGGAAAAGTTCGTTAAAAAAGCACCTGCTGTTGTAAGGATAGAAGTTGGTCACAACTGACAAGGTTTCGACTACGCAAAGCCTTAATGGGTGGGAGCAATTTCCTAACCGTCTCTGACCAGACTTGAAATTTCAGCACGAGTGGGCAAGAACATCTCAGCAGGATCAAACAAGATGAGAAGTTTGTCAGTAAGTGAAATAAAACCAATCTTCCAATATTCAAAATATCTCACGAGTAGAGAGCGAGTGAGCTTGACAAAGACCAACCGATAACCTTGGACCTGGGTTCAAATTAAGAATTATGAAAGAGAGTGTGCAAAAGAAACACCTTAGTAGAGTTGATAAGATTCTGTAACCTTGACAACTCCTCGAATGCCACAGGAAACATCTTGGCCTCCTTAATTAGGGCCTCTAAACTCGTTCTCTGTAAAAGGTGAAACTCAAAATAATCACAACCAAGCAGTACACTCTACCCAGTTTTTTACCAGCCTCGTTGGAAAGGGGGCTTAAAACGATAGTGAAAGACAGACAATAACGTAATGC
This sequence comes from Antitrichia curtipendula, assembly GCA_951230915.1. Lineage (NCBI taxonomy): Eukaryota > Viridiplantae > Streptophyta > Bryopsida > Hypnales > Leucodontaceae > Antitrichia > Antitrichia curtipendula. Next base: position 36,232,024 of record OX579636.1, read on the forward strand.
ATGCTCAGGAAGCAAATCTCAAATTGAAAGACATGATTGGGCATCTGATGAAATACTTCAAACATATAGTAATACATGGTAGACTCCAGACACTACAACAAAATGGATGTTTTATGACTGCAAAATATGACTGCAGTGAGTCGTAAAATCTCAAAATGTGACTTCCGCAGAAATCACTATAGATGACGCGCGATATGACTAGGTCTAGTCATTACCGACTAGTCATATTTTTAATGAGTCATATTTGTAGTCATCTAGATTGAGAGTATAATACGTCATATTTTGCCAACGTGGCGTATATGTTGACTACCCTTGAAGTTTTGACTTTCTCTTGAGCTGCCCGAGCAAAAAAAAAAAATCCTACGTGGCATATGACTCTATGTAGCCATATTTTTGGCTGACGTGGAACATGACTACAATGAGTCATATTTGGGTTGACATGGCATATGACTCTATGTAGTCATATTTTTGGCTGACGTGGAATATGACTACAATGAGTCATATTTGGGTTGACATGGCATATGACTTTGTACAGTCATATTTTTGGTTAATGTGGAATATGACTTTTGTGAGTCATATTTTCTATTGATGTAATAAATGACTCTTATGAGTCATATTTTTTTGTTGATGTAATAAAATGACTTTTATGAGTCATATTCTCTGTTGATGTAGAAAATGATTCTTATAAATCATATTTTCTATTGATGTGGAATCTAACCCTCATGAGTCATTTAAAAAAAATGTAAAATATGACTGTTGTGAGTCATATTTTTGGTTAATGTGACAATTTCTATGGAGTGTTACTAATAATTTAATGATTGAATGTAGTCATATTTAAAAAAATATAGAGTTACATTTTGGTATGATTATGAGTATTATGTGACAATAGCCAATCATATTTTGGCCAAGATATATTGTGAAATATGACTCAAGAAAATGAAATTCCATATTAGTGAGAGTTGCATTTCTTAGATTTGTGTGTAGTTTGTAATTGGAATGACTTAGGTTTATAAAATAGCTTATGTCATGAACTACAATCATATTTTTCATACATTCAAAATGAACATGACCCATTGCAATCATGCACCAACATGGTTTAGCAACTAAACAAAAGACTCTATCAAATTAAAAACAAGTATATACAATTTTTGAGACGCACAAGAGATACTTACACTCAAAAAAAATACAAGAAAGAATGTGACTCTTTTCAGTGACATTTAGTAGTCATTAATACAAAATATATCACAATGACATTCTATAAATGTATATTCCCACACACTTATAGGACCTATATTCCTTACAAAGATGTAAAGATGTTGCTTTTTGAATGTTGTAAGTAGCCTCCAATAACTTTATTCCAGCTTCTGGTGCCTACATATACAATCCACAAGGTTAATTTCCAGTGAATAAACAATATAGATCAACCTTCAAAGATTTAAGGCAACAAAAAATATGTAGTATAAATTTAAGATTTAAAAAAAAGTCATAGCTAGTTAACCACTATATCTTTAAAAATTCAAAATAATAAAGAGAAAAGAATAACACCATAACTACTATATTTTTAAAAATTACAAGTAAGTAACAAGAAATAATGACATCATAACCATTATTTATCTAGAAATTACAAATAGACAAGAAAAAAGAATAATAATAGTGATAGAAGAAACAATAAGCAAAAGATAATAAGTGCTAAAAGGTAAGATGCTACAAGATGCAACAAGAAGTAAGAAGAAGCTAGAATTAAGATGTAACAAGAAACAACAAGAAGCACAAATTAAGATGCAACAAAATGCAATAAATAACAAGAAAAAGCAAAAAATAAGATGCAATAAGAAGCAAAAAGCAACAAGAGCAAGCAAAGAGTATAAACTAAGAAACAACAAGAAATATGAACAAAGAGGCAACAAAAAACAAAAATTAAGAAACAAGAACTAAAAAACAAAAAGAAGCAAAAGCTAAAAGGTAGCAAAAAACAAGAACTTCAAGGCAATAAGAAGCATGAACTAATAAGCAACAAGAAGTAAGAATTAAGAAGCAAAAATTAGGAATAATTAAAAGGTAGCAAGAAACAAGAACTAAAAGACAATAAAACTTAGGAGACAACAAGAAGCAAGAGCTAAAAGGTAGCAAGAAACAAGAACTAAGATTCTAAAAGGCAACAAAACTTAAGAGACAATAACAAGCAAGAACTAAAAGGTAGCAAGAAACAAGAACTAATAAGCAACAAAACTTAGGAGACAACAACAAGCAAGAGCTAAAAGGTAGCAAGAAACAAGAACTAAGAAGCAACAAAACTTAGGAGACAACAAAAAGCAAGTGCTAAAAGGTAACAAGAAACAAGAACTAAGAGGCAACAAAACTTAGGAGACAACAAGAAGCAAAGAAAAAGAAAAAGAATCAAATGTTGCACTTTGAAGGGGAGGTACAAAAAACGACGGCTAGGGTTTCAAAACCCTAAATTGGTGGCGGCTAGGGTTTCAAAATTCTAATCATGTGACTTATTTTAGTCATGCGCATGACTTGTTCTAGTAATGTGACTTGATATAGTCACACAACTGACCAAATATGACTATACTAAGCAACTAAGCTATTTTAATAATCAAATTTGATCCAAAGTGAATACATATTGACACTACAACTTCACAAAATGCTTAAAGAAAAACTGGAAGGCCTTAAACACCTACAATTATAGAAAAAAAAAAGTGGACAAAAAGTGTGGGAGTGAAAGTATTTAATAGAGGTGCTATTTAAGTGCATCTTTGAAATAAAACAAGAGATTATCCTTTTATAGTCTAAGTATATCCTTGTAAGAACATCCAAACAACCATCTTTTAATTGCAATACAAGCATACACATGCCTACAGTGAGCCTCAATCTTCATATGAATAATTTTGTGACTCATATAGGGCCTACAGAGACCCTCTAAAATGTGGCTTATATGACATTGTTGTGAACCTTCCGAATAAATAAACAAACTTCAATACAAAACATGTGTGAGTGTTTTTACTATATCCTTGAGATAAAGCATGCACAATCATGTTCTTTATTGTTGAGCTAAGTCTTAAGTTGGATATTTAAGTATTATTCAATTGACATTCTAATCATTGAACAAATTTTTTCTAATGATAAACCATAAGTGATTTACATCTTAATTAAAACTGACAAAAACTATAAAAATTAAAAGTTTGAGGTGGTTTTGGATGGTTTTGGCCAATCTAAGCCAAAGCTCTAGTCTTCCAAATCCAAATTTCAAATTTCAAATTTTTATAAGCTTAAATTGTAGAATGTTGCATGCCTATTCAAAAATAGTAAAATCTTTAAAGTGGGATATTTTTAGCAAAAATTATGGATAGATAAAGTTCTATCTTTTATATTTTTTTCAAGACTTATCTAACATTTTCTTCTAGCCTATAAGTCTAAATTAACTTTTGCTTTTAAGATTGCATTATAAATGTCACCTAAATGTAAGGTCCCTTTCTAGCTTGAATTAGATGAATTTTGATGTTTTTAATCTAAAATTAATGCTTTTGATTATCTGATTTCATTATAATCTATTTTCCTTATTTTTTTATTCATATTTAAAAGTGTGATATATTCTAGAAAACCTTTAAAAATTACCTAAACGATTTTGAATTCAGAGTTGGATTTTAATAAATTCTTAAGTTTGAGTTAAACTTCTAATTTCTAATATAATTACGGTTTCTACCAAAAAAATAACAAAGTGCCAAATTCAAAGACATGCCTCAGAATCCATTTCCACCTCATCCTCATTTTTCAACATGCATATTATAGTTGTATCATAAGGCCTACCTTAATTCATTTTTGTTGCGTTTTTTGTATCTTTGTATACAACTTAATCCCTAAAGGTCAAAGATTATGTTTTCACCAAAATCACTCCAAAACTACTATTTCTAATACAAGTACCAAATTTTAGAAGAAAAAAAAAAATTTGGAAAAATGTAACTGTAGGATCTTGTATTAAACTAGTTTGAGAAGTTGTCAAAAAAAATTCAGAAATTTCTACCATGTAGATTGCAAGATAATAGTGTTTGAATTGACAAAAATCCAGACAGTTGCACTTCACAAGGTCACATTTGTATGAAAAAATGTCCAAAATGGTGGTACTTCTTTGGATTCATTCTTCAAGGCAAATTGGCTACATGCTTGAAAGTTTTCAGATTATTTGGAATTGTAAAACATATAGGAAAAAAATAGTAAGTAGAAAATGGTAGAGAATGTTCAAAACATTAAACTGTTACAAAATTAAATATGGAATTGAAAAATGAAAACATTGAGTGTAGAAATAAAATGGAATTGAAAAATGTTGAAATTAAAACTCTACACCCAATGCTTTTATTTTTTTTCAAATATATTGGAAATTCAGTTAAATAAAGGACTTCAAGGTTTATTTTAGAATAGAGATTCCATAACTACCCTCAAAATAAAACTCTTCAAAACTTTCATTTCATTAATCAAAATGGAATGATTCAAAGCTTTCCTTGTACATATAAATCTAAAGAACCAATTTCATATTTTAATTTTTTTTTGAGTGATTTTTAAAGAATTTTTTTCAACTGCCCGGGCTGCCTGCTGTCCAATGAAAATGACATATCATGCAATAAATTTTTAACCACATACTCAATAGCTATGAAAATTGTTGGGCCTCAAAGCTACTCCTTGGGCATATTTTGTGTGAAAATTTCAAAGAAAAAAAGAAAAGAGTTTCGGTTGTAGTGAGCTGCCTAAAATTGCTAAGTTGTCAAAAAATGGTGTTTGATCCTTTAGGGGTTAAATAACGACTTTTACAATAAGGTGTATAAATTCTATCCATGATCAAATTTTTTTCCTTTCAATATATTTCTTTCTACTTCTCTCTCTTGATTTTTTCCAAAAAAATTATATATATATATTTTTTTTTTCTCTTTTTTTGAATTATTTTAGAATTGCACTCTTTGATTTCACTTGCTACTAATTAAATTTTTTTAATTCTAGGAGTCAAACAATTGTAATGACATAATCCTCATAAGTGCTAAATATGTATCTATTGAAGACCTTAAAATTTCTTTTGGTCAACTATGTATATTACAGTCAACAATATTTATTTAATACAAAGTCAAAACTCTATAAAGGGGTCAACTTAGTCTCTAACTATGCCCAACAGCCCAAAGCTTTAAGTAGCAACTTGGAACTTCTACTTCTACTTCAAACTCTTAGACTTTGAATACAAATGGCATTCCTCACTTGCTCTTGCTTTATGAATACTCAAGGATGAATTTTTCTTACACTCTTTTTTTTCTCTTTAAATTAGATTTTATTCAAGCTTCAAGTATTTTTTCTAAATCCCACAATCTTTAATCTACATCACTAATTAATTGCATTAGATTTCACTTTGTATCAACCAATATAATTAGCTTTTAATTTGTATAAGCCACCATGTACAATCAATCAACATAATTAGTTAATCTGCTAGTGCAACTAATTTGTTATTGTACAAACTAGATGTGGATTCATGTCCTCATGGCTTAAATTATTTGTTAAACAATATTCCTTCTCTCTCATTAAAGAAATCAACAATCTCTATATTTGAACCAATATTTTATAGGATTATCTTTGTCACCAAATATATATTTCAACTTGAAAAAAATTTGCCATAAAAAACCAAAACATATTTAGTATGCATTTAGAGATCCTTTTCCTATGCTTTCCAACAAAATAGGCTAGGAATGAATCCATGTATTGTCTCATGTTGTTAACTGTGTCACTTTTCTCTACTTCCTTTGTAACCCCTATGAGAAATTTAAATTTATTAATTAAAATATAAACATATGCCACTCTAAATATTTGAACACAAATTCTATAATAGGCACAACATACAACAACAACAAATTTTTAATAGGCATGAAATAAAGTTAAGCCTACACCCTAAGGAATGAGATCTACTACCAAAATACTAGAAGGTCATCTTAGATTGACCCCTTTTTCCTTGGACTATCCAAAAAGTAAAAAAAATGACTCCCCCCTCAAATACGACTAAAGCAAAAATATGACTAGGTGCTCTCCAAATATGTTCCCTGTCCAAATTTTCCATCAGTTGCTCCAAAAGGAGATAAAATGACTATTAAAAAAATGTGACTGCAAAATATGACTCCCCCCAAAATATGCCTACAAAATATAATTCAAGCAAAAATATGATTGATTGCTCTTCAAACATGTTCCTTGCTCAAAAAGAAAAAAAAATGACTATGAAAAAAAATGTGACTACAAAATATGACTATGAAAAAAATATAACTATAAAATATGACTTAAGCAATAATATGACTAGGTGCTCTTCAAACATGTTCCCCGCCCAAATTTTCCTTGGGCTACCAAAAACAAAAAAATGTCACTACCAAAAATATATGACTAAAAAATATGATTGACACAAAAATATGACTACATAATATGACTAGACGTTCCTTAAATATGTTCCCTATTGTTCCCTATAAAGTACTTAGTTGTTCCCAATGGACGTATACTATACGCCCACGAAGTACAAGGCCAAAATATGACTGGCAGTCATATTTTTTTCCAAAATGTTGGCCTCCCAAAATATGACTGCCAGCAGTCGCCAGTCATCCCAGTCATATTTTTGCAGTCATAAAATGCAGGTATTGTTGTAGTGAGAAGACGAAAAGGAACTAAAAATGTAAGTATCAATACCTGCTTCGAAGGCTCTGTTAAGGTGAAAGTTCACGATCTTCTGTTGCATATATCAATTTTGCAACTTCAAACCTCATTTGGCACCAGAAACAGAAACCAATCAATCCTTATCACCGTCAAAGAAAATTAATGATACGCAGAAATGTGATTCCCCTAGCATTGATCTACAAAAGAGAAAGTGAAGTCACCATTTAATTTATGATCCAGAAACCATGAGAAGTGAAGTCTAAATAACAACAAAACAGAAAATGTAGGGATTGCGTTAACTTGAGGGATAGAAGAAGGGGCTCAACACATGACACTGGATTAGCGCCCACCAAATGTTCAACCACACTAAAATATACTTTAGGAAGTCTTTCCTCCATAATCGAGATACTACACCTAGCAACTTCTTCAGCCCATCTGTGTGCTGCTGACAACTTTCGCTCGACAATCCTCAGTTGCATCCAAAATACATCTCGACAATCAATGTCCCAAAGCAATTCAGCTAATAGTTGAATAACACTCACTAAAGACGATGCAAATTTGCAACAACGGAGCAACTACGTGCGCCCTCCTTGCTCCATAAACCACCGCTGCAGTACGCACTAGCCCCCAAGATCGCTCTCTGCTTCTGTCTTCGAGAAATCTCCACCCGCCATGAACAGATTTTGATAACCTAAACCCTCAATCGCAGCAACACGACTCTCCCGCTCTGTGCAGCACCTCACCCGCACTGATTGGCGCTTCGAAGCAAAGAACTTCCAGTCTATATATTCCCGCACAACAATACAAACATCCATTGCGTTCCACAGCAGCTATGAAGATCATCTTCTTTACTAATCCCTTGAAAGAAGAGTTGGTTTAGAATTCGAGGAAACGTCTCCTTCATCCACTCACCAGACTTCGTACCTCTAAAATGCCATGAACTGGCTGAGGCGGTTTCACGTGACTTCACAGAAAAACGTACTCTAAGGACTATTCCATATAGTAGAGCGCCTCGTACAATGCATTGTATTCGGGGCAATACGCCAAAACACCCCTTTGATGAAGTAGGGCTGATGTATATTGACCTAAATATTTATTTATTTTTCTCCTAAATTTTCTTCGTTACCTTGCCACCAATTTTTTATTCAAGTGTATTTCCATTCAGAATGCAAAATCACACCGAAATACCATGAGTCTGTGAACCGTAGGCTAATTGTGCCTGTTACATGCAAAAAGGGTTAATAGATAGTTATTTCTGGTACTTGGTTTGGCAAACTAATCATCAGTCAAGAACCATGTTGAATTGGCTTGCCCTACCAAGCTTACCTACTCAAGATACATAGTTTCCAATTAATGAACAATCCCCCAAAACCAATTACTTAAAACTAATAATGGTCATGAGCACATTTAAGCTCACACCACTCTTATAAATGCTACAAAAAAAAATGGGTAGGTGACTTTCTGATTTGTGGTTACATGAGTTTTTTAAACGATTCTCTATATACTAGATCCATCATCACTAGAAGAAAAACGTGTCCGGCACAGCCCACTACTATGCAACTAGTGTCCTATACAACTATCCTGCAACTGTAATCCTCTCTATATACACCAAATTTGACAACTAGGTTGTTTAGTCGCAAAGTAGTCGTAGAATGAAGTGTAGGGTTACATGATTGTAACAGAGTTGGCAATTAAAATTACTATGAGGTATTCTACATCTAGTTTTCTACATCTAGTCCACTGTGGCAAACCACAATCACATATTATCTAAATTTGACCACAATTCAACTAGAAAACGACTAGAAAACAACTAGTTTGCGACTAGAAACAACTATTGTTTGACTAGAAAACGACTAGACTGCAACTAGAAAACAACTATAGTTTGACTACAAAACAATTAGATTGCAACTAGAAAACAACTATAGTTCGACTACAAAACAACTAGATTGCAACTAGAAACAACTAGAATTTGTAAATGACAACTTTGTTACACTCTTGTAACCCTATACTATTACAGAGCTTCTCTGTGACTAGATTGCAACTATAGAATGACTAGAAAACAACTAGAATTTTCTAGAATTCTTTTAGTTGTTTTGTAGTCATTTTCTTGTCGTTTTCTAATTTGTTTCCCGATTATTTGTCTTAGAGCAATTGTCCCATATCAATTGTCAAGAGTATCATTAGGTTAGACATATAAGACTTGTAAGTTGTTGTATTCTTATGTAATGAACTCCCTTAGTAGAATTTTAAGATTTCTATTAGGTCTAGATTTCTATTAGGTGTAGATTTCTACAATTTGTAGATTTCTACAAATTGTTGATTTTAACAATTTGTAGATTTCTACAATTTGTAGATTTTAACAATTTGTAGATTTCTACAAATTGTAGGTTTCTACAAATTGTAAAAATCCAAGAATTTTTAAATTGCATAATTTCCTAAACCAATGAAATCTTTTAAATCTAAATATTTGAAATCTAAAATAGAATTTAGATTTGTAATATCCAAAATCTACAAATCATTAAGATTAGAATTTTAAAATCTACAAATCTACAAGTCGCAAACAAGTTACAAACAAGTCACAAATGAGTCGCCAACAAGTCGCAATGGAGTCAGATATAAGTTGCAAACAAGTCGCACAACTCATCGATTGAATGACTGACGTCACGTGGCAACGAGTACACATAAACAACCACGTCAGAAAAGGCCGTCGACGAAGTTCAAACTACGCTGCCGGATGAGAAATAGATTCACTTCATTTTGCGACTCTAATTTTTATGCGACTTGTCCACTGCAACTACAGACCTCTAGATTATCACATGTCGCAAACTAGTTACACAACTCAAAAAGCAGTTGCTCTTTGCAGTCGCAAAACCCCTCATTTTCTTCTAGTGCATGTATGAATGTAACAAGTTTGAATTGATTCACTGATGCTCCTTGTGGTGATGATTTTAGATCGTCTTTGGTTAATTTCCTAATTGCCAAGGTATAGTCACCACTAATTAAAACTTGCCATAATTACTTTGAAACATAAATTTTTTTGAATTGGATGTTAATGCAAGCAAAGAGGATTCCAATGTACTTTAGCAAACAATGTTTAGAGATTGTATAAATAAGTTTAAAATTTTGAAAGTGTTATCAATAGGTGTACCAAAAATCAACACTAAGCTTTCATATGCATTCATACTCTAAATGTGTACATCTTATATCACCAATGCATAAGTTTTAGTGTAATATTTTGGGTCCAAATACTAATGTTGAATTTGGATAATGATGATTATGGGTGCACATACCTTATTTGGGATGGGTGAAAAAACGTAGATGACCAATGGCATCAAAATTAGGTGGGAACTGTAGGCATTAGTAGTTTGACTTCTAGTTGTGTAGACCTCTCATGGTGAAGTAGCAAAGTATTGCTAGACTTGCACCTTTCCATATTGAGATGTCCCATATAAATTATCCTTCATTTATGATTTTGACATATTTAAATCTCATTTTAGTGAAGTGTCTCAGTTTGATAAACACATATTACATTTTAAATTTAAATTTGCAATTAAAGTGAGCTTGGAACTTTCAAAAAAAACAAATTCAAAAAACAAATTTCAAAATTATTTTCAATTTTTTTTCAATTTTTTTTTTGTGACTTAGTCACCCCTAGAAACCTCTCTCTGCACTGAGAGACCCTTTTGTATTTGAAGCTTGGAACCTTCCAAAAAAAATTCGAAAAAAAAATTTCAATTTTTTTTTTTTTTTTTTCCCGCTACTTTGTCACCCCTAGAAACCTCTCTTTTCGTCGAGAAACCTTTTGGGTTGTTAGAAGCTTGGAACTCTCAAAACTTTTTTTTCAAAGACAATTTTTTTTTTTTTCCCGACTTCATCACCCCTAGAAACCTCTCTTGCCATTGAGAGACCCTTTTGGGTGTTAGAAGCTTGCAACTCTCAAAAAAATAATTCAAAAAAAGAACTTCAAATTCTTTTTCAGTTTTTATTTTTTATTTTTTTTCTGCAACTTTGTCATCCCTAGATACCCCTTTTGGTACCAAAAGACCCCTTGAAGAGGGTGGAGTTTAGGTCTCTCAAAACTTGTTTTTTCAGAAAAAAGATTCAAACTTTTTGGGGTCCTTTTGGGGTGTTTGAAATTTGAGACTCCCTCAAAAAAAAAATTAATTTTTTAATTTTTAATTTAATTTGTTTTTTTTAATTAATATTTTTTGTGTATATATGTGTGTAGATTCTATCTCTCTGTGTGTTAAGTCTTAGAGTGTTCCATACCTTTCTTGGGAGATCTAGAGGTTGGAACATTCTAAGACTTAACACACACTATAGGGGGGGTATCTACTGCATGAGCCATCCGTTACCTGTCCAAAATAAAAAATTTCCCTTAGAATCCCTTCAAGGGCTTGAGCTTGAACAAATGTTTTTGCGAGAAGAAAAAAAATGGAGCTCAAGGTGGGTTAAAACTATTGCCCGCATGCGCATTAGGCCAAGTGCGGAGTGTGTGATGGCTACGCTCCCACAGTCATAGGTCTACGGTAATAGGGCTGAAATTTTATTATTAATATAAAAATATTGAAATGTCTCCACTTTTTTCTCTATTGGCCTCAAAAATTTCAAGTTTTTTTTTAGTCAACGCTTTGGGCTCACAAAGTGTACGCTCACAACTCCTAAGCTCACATTTTAAGGCTCACAAACTAGCGTCGCTGCCAAATGCAATAGCAAGAGTTAAAGTGCATTTCACTAGTTTGCTAAATTTGTATATTGAGTGGAAAAGAAATGTCAATGAGTTTCCTAAATCAACAATCCATTAATACATTAGGTGTTTAGTGAGTTCTTTGAACTAAGATCCTGAAAATGTGACTCCCCCTAATATGTCCCTCTAATTTAGAAAACACTTTTACAGTCTAAATTGATTTAGGACTTCATATTTTAATTCAAATTGATAATATATAGATTTTTAGGTGTCGCATATCCAATGATTGAGAGCATGATTAAATTCTATATTGTCCCTTGAATTATAATTATTCTTGTCACCAAGAGTTTTGAAATTGACCATCATGTAAGGTTTATGGTTGTAAATATATTAAGAATTTTTTTGACTGAAGTTGAACGTTTCAATTTTTCATCCAGACATTTTTGTGTGAGGTTCATTTTGTACCATGGTTTTATCTGAGACAAAATTTCTAGAGAACATTCTTATAATATTTTCTATGCTTGATAATGCATAAGGTAATCATATCCTTCACCATTTGTCCCCCCAAAACATGAGCTTTAAAATACCCTCATGGTAGGTGGATTTCTTGGTTTAGCTTGCAAAAAGAAGCATCTACATGAAACCACTTTTTATTAGTGTTTGTATACAAGTTTATGGTTTGTGATGAGTGCTTATAGAATCTTGTATGATTTGGTTTTGTCACCATTTGCTAATTACAAATGAATGCCGTGGCTCCCTAATGTTGTAATGCAAATTTGGAACAAGTACTTCACTTTTATTTCACTTTAATAGGAGAAATTTGTAGTCCAAGTGCAAGGTAAGTGCACTATAAATTCACTTGAGAAGGAGAATATTTTCCTAGTGAAAGTTACAATGTGGCTTAGGATTTACACTAAGAGTCATGGTTGCTTTGCTCATGTCCAATTCACAAAGACAATCTCATGTGGTGGACGAGATGGACGGCATGCAAGCCATTACAGAGATGCAAAAACTTGCCACAAAGAATAATTGATTAATTAGAATCATCTATCCAACAACTGATGACTTAGGGTTGTTGTGTTTAATACATTTTTCGGTTTTGGTGACATGTTAGACGTCTAAGGGCACGTGTCATAGTTGTTTAGAGACATCTATTAGCCCTTTTGTTGTCTAATAAGGTAATCAATGTTAGCTAAGACAAAGTCGGAAAATAATTTTTTTTTTTTTTTTAAATTGAAAATTTATTTTTGAAAAAAAAAGTTTTGAAAGTTCCAAGCTTCAAACAGTCCAAAGGGTCTCTCGGTGCCAAGAGAGGTTTCTAGAGGTGACCAAGTTGAAAGAAAAAAAAAAATTAGACTTAAAAAAAATATAGACAAAAGAAAAAATTGAAAGTTCCAAACCAAAAATCCTCTAAGTGGTCTATTAGTACTGAAAGGTGTTTTTGGAGGTAACTAAGTCGCAAAACAAAACAAAATAAATAATTTTCTTTTCTTAAAACTACAAAAATAATTTTGAGATTTTAAAACCTAATAATCCCTAATGGGCATTTTGGTACTGAGAGAGGTTTCTGAGGGGATGATGTAGTTGTGACAAAATAAAATAAAATGAATATAAAATAAAGATTTTGGAAAAAGTGTTTTAAAAGTCTCAATGTTCAGAATCTCCAGAGGCCTCTTGGTACCGAGAGAGGTTTATGGGGGGTGATAGAGTCATAACAAAAAATTCTGAAAGACTAAAACAATAAAAACAATCTGAAATAAAAAAATTTGAGAGTCCTAATCTCCAAGTCCCTCAAGGGGGCTTTGATTCTTTGGGATGATGGAGTTGCAACTTAGAAAATATAAAATATATTTAGACAAGTCAAATGAATAAGGTGTTTGGAGAATATCTGAAGTCTCCCAATTTTATTTCAGGACAATTGATATATTTTCTTTAGTTCACTAGCTGTAAAGATCCTAAATTCCTAAACCACGGTAATAGGTCTAAAATCCAAACAACACACTAAATACCTCACAACTTGAGGCTCCCAGGCTCTCGGGCTCCCAAGCTCACGCTCCAAGGCTCACAAAATAGCCCCCCCGTTGCATTTGGCTTCAAATTATTAATTGCATTTTTTTATGTGGAACATGCCAAGCTTATGACACTTTTAGAGCTTTGTGTGATTCCAACTTCAAAACTCATAACTAATCCCTCAAGAATCCCCAAAAGATATGAAACAACTTCTAATAGATGCAAATTTCATTTTTCTTTCAAAGAAAATTTTCTTGAACAATATTGCAAGGGATCCGACGCTCCAAAAATTGAAAAAAGTTCTAAATCCCTAAAGTTTCTTGGATCAAAATTATTAAATATTCCTGAAATTGCCAAAAATATTGCTTTATTAAAATAGATTTGTTAATCAAATGTTTTGACTTTTTAGAATTTACAGCTGTAGAATTTTATCCTTGACTACTATAAAACTAATGTATTTTGTGGAATAAGACTGAGCAAAGAGCAACATAAAGATATTTTGAAGGTTGCCTAAGCTTTTGATAATGTGTCTTTGTTAAGCTTTTGAGCCCCAAAACTCAAATTCTATATTGCAAAAAGATTTAAAGATTGAGATTTACTAGTAGAGGTCTAAATTAGGAAGAAGTATGCAAAGTTGGCTATTAATAAAAATTAGATTCTTTCTAAATTTGTTTGATTTTCCAATCTTAAAAAATTAAAAAAAAATCCAATATTTGATACTTCACTTTGGATGCCCCAAACACCAAAAAAACCATTCTGGATATGAAAGAGCTTTAGTAGAGGTTAAATAATCACTCTATACGTCCATTTTTATCCCATAAACAATATTGCAGCCCTTTTTTAGCCAATGAATGACAAAGAAGGCTTCTATGTGGAACAAACGTGCAACTATTCATCCTCCAAATCTTGTGTGATAAGGGAGGTTTCTACAATAGTTTGACTTCCAATGGTTATTTAATCCCTAAAGGACCAAACTTCATTTTTTGACAATATAGCGATTTTGGTCAGCTCACTACAACCTGAATTTTTTCTTTTTTTCTTTGAAGTTTTCATACAAGATGTGCCCAAGGAGTAGCTTTAAGGCCAACAATTTTCATAACTTTTGACTATGTGGTTAAAATGTTATTGCATGATATGTCATTTTCATTGGTTGGCGGGCAGCCCGGGTAGATGAAAAAACTTCTTTAAAAATCACTTTTTCTTAAAATAAAATTTGAAATTGGTTCTTTAGATTTATATATACATGGGAAGCTTTGAATCATTCCATTTTGATTAATGAGATGAAAATTATGAGGAGTTTAATTTAAAGGTAATTATGAAATCTCTACTCTAAGATAAACTTTGAAGTCCTTTATTTAACTCAATTTTCAATATTTAAAAAAATAAATAAAAACACTGGATGTAGATTGTTTATTACAACATTACAACCGTTGGGATTGGCATTTTTCAATTCCATATTTAAATTTTTAACAATTTAGTGTTTTGAACATTCTCTACCTCTTACTACTTACTATTTTTTTTCTATATGTTGTACAATTCCAAATGATCTGAAATTTTTCAAGAATGTAGCCAACTTGCCTTGAAGAATAAATCCAAAGAAAAACACCAATATAGAGTGGTTTTGGTAAAAACATAGTCTTTGACCTTTAGGGGTTAAACCAAAGATTCACACAACACCAAAATGGATGATTTTCACGGTCACTAGTCTGTCCTTGAAGGATTAATAATATACCAAATTGACCTAAATGCAATCAAATACATGTATTTATAAAAAATATGGAATACATATAATGTAGTCTGCTCTAAAAGCGACCAACCTCTTGAAACCAATCTTATAAAAATTTATTGAATGGACATGACATGGTTCTTAAATGGACCTCTTTAGCCATTGAAGAAATCAAGAAAAAATTATTGTTCATTGCAAGAGCCAAACAATGTTGTTTAGATCATTGGCCTTGATTTTCTCAAATCACTTTAGAGGTTTTGGGAAGACCTAGGGTCACAAATAGGTGTGGCCTACATCAAAAAACTTTGAACACTCACAGGTAATTCAAAAATGCTTCAAAAAATATAAAGTCACTATTATAAAGTCTTGTGTTACATTCAACATCTATTTTTCTTTTTGTGAAAAATGAGCTCAAAATATTTCTATTCACGAAAACTTATGAATAAGGCGGACCAACCCTTAGCCCCTCACCGCCCAAGGCCTAACCATGTCAAAAAACAACTTTCTTTTTCAAGTGTTATAAGTCTAAATGTGAGTAAGGTATGAAAATCTCAACCGTACAATATTGTAGTGTGCATGTTGTAGATGGTGTAAATCAAATTTGAGGTCATTTGACCGTATAGATTGAAAGATTATAATGTTTTAGTGTTGAAAAAAGATGCTGAAATTGTCCTCAAAACACAATTCGAGGTGAAATTCGATTTCTAAACCTACTCAAATGAAAAAACTTTGAACTAAAAAGTGATTCAAAACCAAAAGAAAAACACTTTGATGGGAAAAAAAAATCATTCAATTGACTCATTGCGTTTGCAAAATTGTTTTGAAATGTCAAAAAACAGTGAAAAAAGTAGCAAAAAATCACATCTATTGCTGAACCTACCTCTACTAAAATGACTCTCAGTCAATCATGACTTCTTGGATTGGTATGAAATTTTTACTACAAGAACTAGACTAGTATGCGCAACTTTTCCAATAAAAATTATTGAAATCGAACCTTGTTTGAAGAAGTTATAAGCTGCCAAAGTTCACTGTAATGCAGAAATGTCTATATTTTGAACTTCGAATTGCTCCCAAGCATTCGAAACAACTTGGATTGACATGAAAATTTTCCCACAGTAAGTAGACTTTATGGGGAACAAAACCCAAATTTTTTTATTGAAAAATAACATTTGATGAAAAAGATACAAGCCCCCGAAGTTGCAGCCATCTCAATGCAGTGTGGTGAACTGAAATTGAATCTGCGAACTTCGAATGGCTTCTAAAAATCCAATACATCTTAGATAGATCTGAAATTTTTACCACAAAAACTAGTCTAGCATGCGCAACTTTTCCAATAAGTTTTATTAAATTTGGACACCGGACGCAAAAGTTACAGCACTTTGAAGTTGACTGCTAGATTGTGTGAGGCCACTTTTGGGCCCCTTGGGCGGTGAGGGGTTAGAGGGGCGCTTTTAGAGCATACTACCTTACCCCTGCCAGGGAGAATCAACCCCTATATTGCCCCATTTGTTATCCCTGCAGAAATCACTGCAATTTTTTATTTGCTGCATATGATAAAATTTTCAAATTTTGAATTCATATTTGCATTTAGAGGCCCCAAATCAGCTAAGAGACACTAGGAAGTACAAAATTTAAGTGGCACAATATAGAGGGCAGTTTTTACATTTACCCTTTAATGGGGCAATACAAAGGTCAATCCTCCCTGGCCACCTTACCCCCGTCCCTGATAACCCGTCGATGATTCTCATCCAAACGATGCCCTCAACGGCAGCGGTGTGAGTGGACCCACGACTTCCCAAAAGGCATGGCTGCACATCAAAGCCCGCTCGATCCGTGAAGAGATGGCGAGGCTTGTGGAGCTTCCGATCTGCCCTTTTCCAGGGCGCCATTCATGTCCAACCATCAACCTCCGATCACAAACTCGCGACAACCCAACCCGGACTCACCTCATCCGACCCCTTCTCCTTGCACTTGCAGTTGCTGCTTCTCTTGGCTTCAGCATTGAATTTGCAGGTACTGGAAACTGTAACGGCGAGTAGGCTTGAGTTCTCGTGAATTCGGTCGCCATGGCTTCAGCTAAGGTGATGGACCCGGAGAAGTTGAACGAGAATGTGAAGAAGACGGTGTACGCCGTGCGCGGGGAGCTCTACTTGCGCGCTTCGGAGCTTCAGAAAGAAGGCAAGAAGGTGGGTGGGTAACAGAGAAGCGTTTGCGGTAGAAAACCAAATGTTGGGAAATAGGATTTCAGCTGCGATCACAGAAATTGGGGCTATTTGTGAAACATTCTTTAAAGGCTTGCTGCTGCTGCTGCTGCTGCACCAAGAATCGTAATCAAATGTGGACATTAAGTTTGCATGCTGGCGTGCCAGTAATAATGTAGTGATAGGAACTGTATGGGAGTAGCTGAATGCTTCAGAGATTTTAGTTTAAAGAGACGACCATTATTGGGACAGTCATGTCTAATGCGGATGCCAATTCTCAAAGTAAAGGGTGTAGGCTTTCAAAGGCTAAAGAATGTTTTGTGTTTTTTTGTGGGATGACAGATTATCTTCACTAATGTTGGCAACCCACATGCTCTTGGGCAGAAGCCCCTCACTTTCCCTCGTCAGGTGAACGCCTTCTTTACCCTCTCTCCATCGACCTACAATTCGTAGTTACGGGGATCATCGTTGGACTAGAACGTACTTTTTCAAAGTGTTTCATGTTTCATGTAGCGGAGAGGAGAGGTTGTTGAGCTCAATTGCACTGACAGGATATTGAAAAAGAAAAGAAAAGAAAAGAAAATTCGAGTTCAGCAGAGCGCGGTCGAATCAGGAATATTTGGCTAACGATGGTTCAATTCGGAGTGTTCTGCATAATGGTGTTCGGCAGAGCCAGCTTTCTGACCTGTAATGGATGTTTCGTGGGTCAGGTTATGGCTCTATGTCAAGCGCCCTTTCTTATGGACGATCCTCACGTGGGTCTGGTGTTTCCACCCGATGCCATTGCTAAAGCAAAGCGCTACTTGGCGATGACCTCAGGGGGTGTTGGTAAGTAATGGTTTTCTCAATTACTTTGATCTGAATGGCTCCATTTGATTGAGTATAATTGTGCAAAGAGCAGAATCAAAGTCTTGCAGGAAGTGAATGAGGTCCTTGCCGAACTTAAACATTCCCCGGAAAGTGCAAAATGGAGATGGTGCATATTTTTGCAATCAGCATCAGGAGAGAGTTGAGATTGCTCTGCATTCTATAACACTGGGTCGATCAATACGCTGCTCTTGGAGAAGGTTATTGTGCCGGTACTATGGATTCACTTAATTGTCGATATCTGAGATAATGTAAGAGATATAAGGGATAATATAGGGGTCATTATATCTGATATAATATAAGGAAACATGGCACTGCAACCAGGAAAGACCCCTCGTCTTGAAACATGGAATATTTTATTGGCGCGGATGTCATTTGACTGATTCCCCGTCTTTATTATTTTTCGCGCATGAGCAGGGGCTTACAGTGATTCAAGAGGACTTCCTGGAGTTCGACAAGAGGTTGCCGAGTTTATACTGGAGCGTGATGGATACCCTAGGTGAACCTCCATTGCTCACTGATTTTAGCGTCCGAGGTATGCACAACTTTTGTAGATTTCTTATGCTTTGAAGGCCAGCTTCTCACAATTGCGTTTGTCTGCAGTGATCCAGAGAATATATTCCTCACTGATGGAGCCAGCAAAGGTGTTGCGCAAGTCCTCAATGCTCTCATTCGTGATGAAAAGGATGGGGTGAGTTTTGAAAAGTTTGAACTCTTTCAATAGTTTGACCTTGGATCAAGTGTGGGAGTTCAGTGCGAGCGCTCTTTATCTCGTGGGAAAACGTTAGCCGATGTCCAAACTGTGACCAGATGAATTTTGCTTAATTCAGAAGTTCAGGTGGCGGACATCTTTGTATTAATAAGTGTTGTCTACAGTGCTGAATTCGTCCTGAATTTACTTGGTGTCTGCTGTGTAATGCAGATTCTGGTTCCCATTCCACAATATCCCTTGTACTCTGCAACTATCCAACTTCTAGGAGGCACATTGGTGCCTTACTATTTGACTGAGGAAGACAGCTGGGGAATGAATGCTAAAGATTTGCAGAAATCTGTCACCGAGGCTCGTAGGAAGGGAATTACTGTAAGCTTGCTTTTACAAAGCTCTCAGGTGTTGCGTTTCCCGGGTGGTGCAAGCTAAGTCACAATAGCTGTTCATCTGGTGTGGGAGTTCTTCTGGGATTCTAATGGTTTTCAATATGACACCGACACAATGAGTGTAGGCCAGGCGGATTCTATAGGTGCATAATGATCTGAGCACATCATATTAGGTTGTAAAAGTAGATGAATATATCTTAGTCCCAAAATTTTGATTCTATGCTCAGGGACGTTTTTTGAGTTGTGGTGGTACATGAAACTCCGAGAGTTGATACGTTCTATCTTTATTGTGGATCTTGTCATGCTCAGGTGCGAGGATTGGTATTCATCAACCCAGGAAATCCAACAGGTCAATGTTTGACTGAGAAAAACCTGCGGGAAATGATCGAATTCTGTATCAGGGAAAGGTTGGTGCTGATGGCTGACGAGGTTTACCAGCAAAACGTCTATCAAGATGAGCGACCCTTCATCAGCGCAAGAAAGGTACTGTGTTCGCAGTAGTTGTGGGTACATAAACTGTTCTTACATAAGAGTTTGTCAGCATACTGGATTTTGTTTGTATTTTGAATGAATAGGTTTCACACTGTACTCTCGGGGGGCGTGCAGGTGCTTATGGGGATGGGCCGTCAAGCCAGTTCGGACCTGGAACTGGTTTCATTTCACACAGTATCTAAGGGTTTCCTTGGAGAATGTGGACAGCGAGGCGGATACTTCGAAATGACCAACTTTCACCCCAAGGTTCCTACTTATCATCTATATGCCCTTATTTGGAGATGCACGTCCTCCAGATTGTTTTTTATTTAGCAGTCCCAAAGAAATTTTCCTTTCTAATGTTATGTTCACTCTGTCATTCCCTTAGTTCTTTTAGGGGTACTTTTAAAGCCTTTCAGTTGCGTGAATCTAGATGAAACTCGGGAAACTTAGATTCGAAATGAGCTTATCCTTGTGTACGAACCTAATTTAGGCTCCTTACATGTGAACTAATAGTACCCCCCACTACTCAAATAAAACTTCTCATGGTAGTCCTTGGATGATTATCTCTTTTAACGTTATGGTTTTATTATCCAGACTGTGGACGAGCTCTACAAGATTTCTTCAATTGCTCTGAGCCCAAATGTCACTGGCCAAATCATGGTATGTGTCCCAAGCGGTCTATAAATTTCTTGTATTTCTGAAGCCTCTCGTCTTAAACCAATATTTGCAGTTTCGTTGATACTAAAGTAGACATTGGATTTGTTTGTAGATGGGTTTGATGGTCAAACCTCCTAGACCAGGCGACTTTTCATATCCACAGTATGCTGCTGAAAGGTACTCATCCAATTTCTATGGTTGTTATTGGCCTAGACTGAATTTTTTCGGTTGCAGTGCTTCTTCCTATTAATTTCAATCGCTAGGGCGACTAGTTTGGGGCAATAGCTTGTTTGTTTTTCGACATGTAGTTTAGCAGGCGTCTACTAACTTCTGTGTCTCTTTTAAAAACATTTGACTTTTCTATGTAACGGTGCCTTTGAATTCTGATCATTTGTTCTGGGTTGTTGTTTCAGTGAAGCTATTTTGCTGTCCTTGAGGAAAAGAGCTCACATCATGACTGACGGCTTCAACGCGTGTGAAAACGTTGTCTGCAACTTTACTGAGGGTAATGAACCGAACCTATTTTGATTTATTGTAACGTTGAAATCTTTGAGCCATTGGTTTAAAAGTGCACTTGGTTAGTTGCTAATTTTACAAAATAGTACGTCAATCTTTTGAACGTCAATCGGGTAGCTACGAAACCAATTCATGAATGCAAAACTGAAAATCTTTTCTGACTGACTTTGGTCCTTTTGTCTGAATAATTATTGCAGGAGCCATGTATTCGTTCCCACAAGTAATTTTGCCTAGAGCAGCAATCGCTGCCGCTAGGCAAGCAGGCAAAGCTCCTGATGTTTTTTACTGCTTGAGACTTCTAGAGGCTACTGGAATTTCTACCGTACCAGGGTCAGGCTTCGGTCAAAAAGACGGGTATACTTCTCCTCTGGTCTCTCTTCCTGTTTCAAGTAGCGTAAATGAGATATTCGCCACCCTTTGTGAGTGAATATTGTGCTCTAGTTCATAACCCTCTCCTATTGCTTTCATCGTTACCTGGCGCATCGCGGTTGGAGAGAGTGGGATCCAGAGTCATGATCTCGTCCCTCATTGGAAATCCAGATTTAGTTTACCAAGATACTGTGAGAACAAGTAAGTTAGTGTTTTCAAGTAGCCTGTTGTTTGAAGCTTATCAAGTTTAACTGTGCTTGGCATGGAATGGCGTGCAGGACCTTTCATGTTCGGACAACAATCTTACCATCGGAGAAAGACATGCCTGGAATCATGGAAAGTTTCAAGAAGTTCAATGACGACTTCATGGCTAAATTTTCGGACTCTAAGTCGAAACTGTGAGGACCTCTCCCATAATACTGGATACCAGACTTCGTTGTCGATGCTTTTAGGCGAATTCTCCTTCATATGACGTTCCCTTGCTCTGGTGGCTGAATCATTTCGTCTCAAATGAAAAAGAGGTGTCATCGATGCAACTCTCTGCCGTGTAGTCTTTGTAATCTATTTCCTGCTGGTGCACCTTCAAGGGAGGCGTCTATTATGAGACTCTGAATAGATAACTTATATGTAGCATAAGAAAAGAATCAACAGCAATTGATTTGAGGCTAGACCATTGTGCTCCTGTGAGATGTTAGAGTCGCACTTTGCACCTTGTAAGTTAGAGACCCTGGTTTCAACTGGTTGCTTCGTTCCTTTCGAAGGTTGGAAAATCAGGCTATCTCTTCACGACAACATGGAACTTAGTGTGTTCTGAAACATTCGTACTGAGCTGACTCTACTTAGTTTTCCTTCAATCCTCAAGTGTGCAATTTACATCGCCTGCAAATACACTTATTGTCCATGTCGATTGAAGATAAGTCTCCCTAATAAAAGGACTGTTTTCTCCGCCGTCTGGAGATCACTAAACGAAACAGTATGCACATGCACCGAAGCATTTGCAGGTTGTCTACGTTGCCTTACCCAATATTTGGGTGTTTAATGAAATTTTAATGACACTTTACTGCAAAATGCAGTAAAACTTAACCCTAGGAGGGCCTGAAAGCCCTTTGTGGCTGTATAATAAGAATATGGTGGTATTTGATCAGAAAAACATTGACCAAAAGTTGTTCAGTACATAGTAAATTAATGATCATGGTAGTACGTAAATAACAATGAATCACTGTTCGTATAGCAAACCACAATTGAAGAGTTTTAAGGCTAAATACGGGTTGCATAGAGGGATCCAAAGGGCCTTGTAAGGGTTCATACCAGTTCCATATGTTGAAATATGTACTAGTGTATAACCATCTAAGACTACTTAAGTTAAAATCAATTAGTGTGAGGGTTTGAATAGTGTGAGATCATTGACTTCACACTAATTGAATGATTTTTGGAGGGTTGTGATGGTTGTGAGGTTGATAGTGTGAAGAATTGGATGAAAATTTGATGAAAGTTGTATGAAAGATAGATGAAAATAGGATGAAAATCATACTATCTAAGGTAGTATGAGAATAATTTAGACCAAATTATATGGATTATCAAGAATACCATGAACTATTCTATATAATAATATCAGTGCACTTTACAGCTTCATACAATTCCAAAATTAGTGAGAGTTAGTATTATTATTGATGGCTTATTATTTGAATGAACTTAAAATAAATAGTATATATATTCATGCATTTTAGACTTTCACCATAAATAAGGTAAGTTATTGGTATATAGGGCAGTAAATTGTAATGGCATTAGATTCTTTAATATATATATATATATATATTCATGCATTCTTAAACTTTGTTATAAGTTTTGGTCTACAATTATACAATCAATTTGTATTTTATTCTACAATTAAGTAGTAGAGAAGCTTGTCAATTTTGCTAATAAATATACAATTTTGGAAAGCTAATAATGAATTTTTTGAAAAGTCTCATGGAAATTAACAAAATGCTCAATTATTTTGGATTGAATTAATAAAATAATTCTTGTTGAATACCTTACACTAAACATTGGAATTTGTTATATGTTCTCAAATGGTGCATATCTTCACTATATAAGCAATTTGCTTTTTCATTTAGAATCCTAGGATCAATATACACTTTCTACAACTTTTAAGTCTACTATCTAGAATATATACATCAAGCTAGTAAACTCTAAAACCAACCTTCTTAACAAAGTTACTTTCAATGGGATTAAGAATGGATACCTTCAATTTTTTTGCAA
This sequence comes from Antitrichia curtipendula, assembly GCA_951230915.1. Lineage (NCBI taxonomy): Eukaryota > Viridiplantae > Streptophyta > Bryopsida > Hypnales > Leucodontaceae > Antitrichia > Antitrichia curtipendula. The sequence continues at coordinate 36,255,551 of OX579636.1, forward strand.
TTAGTGTGAATACTTGAATTCAAAATTTTAAAAAATAAATATGATTGTGTTTGATGATAAACTAAACCATACAACATTTGAAAAGCATATCTTCTACATAATATGTAATATATACATAATTGAATAGTATGCATAATAAACCTTATTAGCAAGGTTATTGCAAAAAGAAGGAATAATTTAATCTGTAAAAACCTTTAGAGATGGAATCATGAAAAAATGATTCCTACAAGATATTAGTTTTGAAAAATCCCATGTTAAGGAAGTTTTTTATAATCCATTCAAATTTTAATTGAAATTTCTAGAAGTTCTATAGGAGATCTTTATATTGGATGAAGATTATTTTCTTAAGAATTTCCCTCAATACAAAATAAGTCCCTTGAATAAATGCTTTTTTCATCAAATATATGTAAAGATCTACCTTTCTTAGTGATTGCAAATCAGCAAACAAATAAAATTACATATGATAATTATACCAGGTTGCAACAATTGAGCAATGTTCCTATCAATAATTAAATTGTTTAATTTTTATTGGATCTTGTTGCAGCATTTTATATTTTTTTTTAATACTTTTTTTTAGATACCAGGTAAAATAAAACTATAAATTTTTAAAATGTTGAATATAGGTGTACTCAATGATGACCCTAGTCTTTCATGAATAGAAGCAATACATTTTTGGAAGAAATGTGTTGGAATTGATTTAAGAAAGGGGTCACAAAAGGGGTTGCAATTATGGATGTACTATAAGTGTAGTGCAAATGAACTCAAGCATATTAAGTAATTGTACCTAATTTCAACCACTTTCTGAAATCAACCACTCTAGATTCTTACTTAAAATGTACTCTCACTATTCATGAGAATCCATGGTCGACTTTAGAACCACCAAATTTTCAGCACTTAGAAAATTCATAGTTTATTCATACATTGTCCAAAAAATGCATTTTAGGAGAATGTAGAACCCCTTTCAACTACTAACAAAACCCACACAATAAGTTTTTCAGTATAATGATGGAAACCAATGCATAGGAAAGGAAGGTGTAGGCCTGCCAACTAAAATCTCACAAATAAGCAATTTTTAGTTGTAGGCCTGCCAATTCCCATGGCCAATCAGAACTAAGCTTACAACTGGGACCCATCGGCTGAAGACAGCCTCCCTGGTGCGGTTGACGTAATTTTTTTGCGGGCAGTGAGAGCAATTACCCAGGACTGCCCTGCCCGTCCAAAACCCAAACGCAAATAGGGTTTAACGCTCACCGAAAGGTTTGCGAGAGGATGGTAGCCATGGCGGGGAAGACGCAGCTCGCGGTCACGAAGAAACTTGGAAAGGAGTTGCTTGAGTCACGAGCTCACGTCAACAACGCGCCTCTCCTCCTGGCCACTCTCGCTACGTCTACGAAGCACTCGCAGGTTTTGATTGAGGCGCTCCTATCTCTGGAAGCATTTTTCGTTCCATTGGTGAAGTCAGGGGAGTTTACCCCTGCGGCTCAGAGGACTGCCAGCGAGGCTTTGCAGGACCGGGATGGCGATGGTGAGAAGGAGGACGACGAGATGGCCAAGGCGGATGCTATTTACAAGAAGTGGGTCTGGGATCGGTATCGGGAGTTTCTTAACACTTTGCTGCGCTGCGTGGCTCGTCATAACCTAATGCCGGAAGTGCAGGTATTTTTTCCAGAAATTCATTCTCTTCTGCCCCGGAGACACCTAATATCAATCGCCGCTTTTGCCATTGAGCATAGTTCCTGCTGGTCAATTCACTTTCCATTTTTTTTATTGAGATTCTTGTTGATGAATGGAAGAGGATTACAACGTATCAAGGAATGTATTTGGATACCAAAAGCGAACGTTACGAGGTGTCAAAGTTTTATTGGTAGATTTTCAAAAATTGCTGCTTCTACAATTGGTATACTTTGATGAATATTTACAGTAGCGGAACAAGTGGCGCTTCTGGTGACCCTGCCTTGATTTGTTCGTTAAGATGATATGTTTACTTATTGCACTTCGATGCACTTATTTCTTCTGTTCAGTAAATCAGTTCCTTGTTGAGCCTCTCACTTCCTGTTGGGCTTCAATTGGCAGAATGCCGCTTTACATGCTATAATGGAGCTAGTGCGGGTTGAAGTGCGGGGAGAGTTCAATAATCAGCTGTATTTGAAGTTGTGCTCGACACTCGTGAGTATTTTACTCTTCATGCTTGCATTCGCAAATGAGAAATGCACTCAAAATTCTGTGCTGTGTCATAGCGGTGTTAAAGTAGGTTTCGAATTCTAGTCAATTTATTCTTGGAGGGTTGGTACTAGTCAGCTTCGTGGAATTATTTTGACAATCTCAAATTCTGAAACTTTTCATGGTATGGAACAGTTAGACTCTGGAAAAGTGGGTGTTGATCAGGGTTGTTTAGGGTTTAAGAATTGCAGTAAACGTTAGGTAAGAGGTATAAGGGTTCTGTTCTTGCAGGTATGTTCGAAAGCCTTCAACAGTGATCTTCTTTCAGTTGTTGTATCACGTTATTTCAAGTACTTAGACGTATGGTGAGCGTCTGAACCACTCTCTTGTCCAGTCAGAAATCCTGTTGTCCGAAAAAAACAAAGTGATGTTTGGAGTCCTCATGGTAGCTCTCAGTTGCCTGAAAGCATCCGCAGGCATTTTTATTTAGTCTCACAATCATTTTTGTTATTATGCTCTTGTTATTTTGTGTTCCAGTTGTTCGTTTTAAGAGTATTAGTCTGTTTTAAAGTGTTGATGTCACTGAGTTGCGTTCGGTGCTCTGTTCATGCAGTTACTACACTTATTCTAACATGGAGAAGATAGCCGTGAAAAAACTTTCGAAAAAATTAGCAGGTCAGCTTTTATTTGAGATAATAATACAAGCATACTGCTTGGGATTATCACCAATCTTGCTATCAGCGAGCAGTCTGCTCAAGAACTGACTGTTTAAAGCTGATTCCTGAGTGTTCTGATTCGAGCAGGGTCTGAAACCATCTCTAGTGACGATGAAGATGACAGTAGTCGTAATTTTACCAAGTAATTTTCCCTCTACTTATGTTCTTTCACTCGTCTTTGGTTCAATTTGAAAGTATTTCTATTTTCTAATATATTTCTAGTGTAAAGCAGCTTAAGTTTTCCGATCCATATTTGAGAACGTTCCTGGAGGAAATCTTTGCTGTTCTATCTCTGAGGATGCTTGGTCTTTAGTGATGCCTATTTTGGTCTTATTCCAGCGTACACAGCATGGTGCGTAATATGTACGACGTTTTGATGAATTTACCACCACAACTGTCTCAAGAGAATAGCCCAACGGAACCTGAGATTTGGAGTTTATCTTCAGGTTGGTGCTCGTAAATTGATGTCATTTTTACGGTATTTGACTTTTGAGGATGTTTCGAGGATATGTTCCTTTCTCTAAGGAGGAAATTCAATGATCTAATTGAGGGATATATATTTGTGTTCATCAATGCCCGTGTAAAGGTATATTAAAGGATCTTTCACCTGAACTTGGTAGGACGTTGATTACTTCCTTTTGCAGCTTCAGAAGGTGGGATCATCGCTTCAGGAAAGGAAGAACCAGGTGAAAGCTTTCAGGTTGGTTTCAGTTAACGTTGACGATATTGAAGACAAACGAGTGGATGTGCAGGTTTGTCTTTAGCAGCTTTATGATGTCCCAGAATGTTAATACTAATTGTCATAAGGCGTCTATTATGCAGTACTATAACGACAAGAAGTGGCAGCGGAAGCGAGTGAATAAAGCATGGCTTGCCTTTTTGCGTCTTCCCTTACCATTTGATGTCTACAAAAAGGTGGGGAGCTTCTTCCTTGAGTAGCTTGTTCGAGGACTGTCACTGCCAATGTTGCCAATCTCTTGAGGGATGTTTTGTTTTCAATAATCTACCACCTCACACATTTTTATATTTTTTTGTCTACTTGCATGAAGCTGGTTGTGGTTACACTCAGTATTCTGTGTTGTCATCACGCTCAGGATTAGAATAAGGCTGCCGCTCCCACACCAGTCTTAATCCTGACCCTATTTCTGATGGGAAGAGAATGAATGCCTAAAGTTTTTTCAGACATCTATCTTGGACGTTCATTTGTCATCTGAGAACACTTGACGTAAATCTGCAGGTTTTGGCTCAGCTGCACAAGCGTGTGATTCCCTTTCTTTCAAACCCAATCCTTCTCAGGTAACCTGGCTATCTTCTGTATTTTTTTCGACATTGGTTCAAGTGTACATCTTTTCTTTAGCTGATTTCCTATTTGGTTGAAGTCTTCACTTGCAGTAATTGTAGGTCTCCTGCATTACTTTTGCTCGACTGTGTTGAATCTCTAAAGTGTTGCAATGTTGTGTGATCATCAGCTCTTGTGATGTCTGATTGATGTTCGAATGATGTTTGCAGTGACTTCTTGACGAACTCTTACAATGTGGGAGGCCTTATAAGTGTGATGGCTCTCAATGGGCTCTTCATTCTCATAACAAGTCATGGCTTAGAATATCCTGATTTTTATAACAAACTCTATGCTCTGCTTGAGCCATCCATATTCGTCGCCAAGCATCGAGCTCGTTTTTTTGAGGTGTGATGCCCTTCATATTCCTACTTACTATTTATTATGCACCTGCTGAAGTGATGTCCAGTGGCGGAACTCTATGTGTCTGATTTCATAGTTGAAATTTGCTTCAGACGTGTTGAACGTAAGATCGACAGGTTATCTCTATCATGTGAGTAACGACTCGTGGCTGGTGTCTTCCAGTTGACAGATACTTGTTTAAAATCAACTCATCTTCCCGCTTACTTGGCGGCTGCCTTTGCAAAGAAGCTTGGTCGACTGGCACTCTCTGCTCCACCATCCGGTGCTCTTGTAGTAATAGCTATGATCCACAATCTTTTGAGACGGCATCCCTCCATCAACCATCTTGTACATCGGGTGAGCCATGCGTTCGGAAGGGCTAAATTTCATGAGATTTTTTTTGTGTTGCATTCACGTAGAGTGCGTCTGTCGATGTCATTTACTTTGACGTTTGGGATTTTAATATCCTAATCTTGAGGAGTTTAATGAATGCTAAAATTAAGTGACCAGTGAGCAAGTGTCTTGTCTCTTTCACTGACTGGGTATTTACTTTTCTAGGATGCTGCTTCCATCTCCACTTCAGAGGCAAAGCGTGGTGCTGATCCGTTTCTAGCCTTTGAAGCTGACACTGCTAAGTGCAATGCTCTGGGTAAGTGCATAATTTTTGCTTCGCTTGTTATGTGGTTGTCATGTAGTTCAAGTTGTCTATTTTTTCCTAAATGTGCTTGAAAATCCCTGCACGAAACTGATATGTTCCTATGTCATTGACAGAAAGTTCCTTGTGGGAGATTGACACGTTGCGAAATCACTATTGTCCGGCAGTTTCCAGGTAAACTGCCGTGTTCTCTTTTCATGTGGTAGCATTTACCTGTGAGATCAGTAGTCTTGTTTTGTGTGTTTTCATATCTCCAGTCACAAGAGTATGGCCATCAAAGCTCTTGCGGGCAGCAGAAGATTCCTTGAATATGTACTCCAGTATTTTCCTAGGCCTTTTATTCCAGAATGATACACTTCGTTCGATATGTAGAGAAATCTGTTTTTTAACTTCGTAAATATGTGATTCTGCTTTGCAGGTTTGTGGCATCGTTGGAAACTGATTTGACTGTAAGAGCAAAGACTACAGAAGTTGGTATATCGGACTTCAGCTCAGGATCGTACACAACAATCTTCACAGAGGAAGTAAGGGACCCTTTTTTCTAGTTTGGCCGTTCCTTTTGTGTGGAGACACGGATATTTATTAGAGTTTTAGAATTCCAGTTTCTTGAAGTTAGTTTTGGTCATACGAAAGTAAATACCAAGGTGTTCTGTCCGCATTTACTTTCGTTGAACTATCAAGCATATTAACGGTTCTTTTTATTATTATTCAGGTGTCAAAGAGACTGAAGGCGGTGCCATTGGCATTTTATCAATCAATACCATGCACTCTGTTCTCTGAGAAGACCGAGGACTTCGTTGGTTGGAGGTTTCTGGATAGCCCCATTGCAGTACAGCTTACTGAGGAGGAGCTGCTCAGCAAGACTTCATCTGTTGGGCTTGATAAAGCATCAGGTCAAGTTTCGATTACCAAAAATATTAGTGATATTGATACTGTGACTAGGGAAGATATCGTTGTGCCACTTCATAGAAAGAAGAGGCAATCCAAAAGTGGCAGTGAGATCGGGATTGTGTCCGAAATGGATAAAACTCTCCCACTTTCCAAGAAAAAGAAGTAACTTAGTGAAGATTCTTGGTATAATTCTGTATATTGTAAACTTGTTTTGAAGTTTTAGAAACCAAGTCTAGGGTTGAGTTGAAGCAATTCTATACACGGATGTAAAGGGAAGGCTAGCCTCCCTTGCATGATCTTGTGGGAAAAACAATTTTGATAATTGGGGCACTGTTTTACAAATGTGAAAGATATTGAAATAGTTTTAGGGCCTAAATGCGTACCTAAATATAACACTCCAAATCTAGCAGTATGAGAGCCATCCTCATTCCAACTGGTATATTGGCCCTCCAAATTTATTTCTCACTTTCGATTGGTGTATAATTGTAAAACTTGAAATTTTTATCAGTGGAAGTGCATCCAAAAGCACTTCAATTACACACAAGAAAACTGAGAAAACTGAAATTTTGATACTTGACAAAGAAAATAAATCATTTCAAAAGCTAGTTAAAAGAAAAATTATAGTGGTTTTGACTAATCATGGTTACCAAAGCAAAATTTTGCTAATGGTAATGTGGAGAGCCAATGGCAACTACCAAACTAATAATGTAATGATGGTTGGAGAAGGTGGAGGTAGATTGATATTAATTTAACTAATGGATCAATATTGTATTTGCTATATATGTATAGTGGAATATGAAACTTTTTTTCATTGTATAAAAAAAATTATCTGCATGTTATCAAAAAAATTTATACCATGTATCAAACAAGAATTTGAATCTAAAATAAACTATTGGTTGGTTTAAATTCTAGTTTTTAATTTGTAATTGAGGTCAATTACAATGATTTTGCTAAATTGTAGAATTGAGTTAAATAGAATTTTCAGTAATGAAATTCTTGAAAATGACAATTGTAGTCTTCTAGTCTTGTGTATTAGTCTGCCAAGATTTAAGAGTAGACCTAGCAAACTAATCCATAATCCATACTAATTTTTGTTAAAGTTGAATTTATTTCTCTCTTTAAACTAAATAAGGTAAAATCATCTAACTTTGACCATGTTACTAATTCAATCCCATTCAGATACTTGCCAAAAATATAAACCCTTTGAACATAGGATAGTAGGGTCAATTTTAATCTCTTAAAGATTAGGAATATTCAAGATTTTTAATTGTGAGGATGTATTATAAAATGAAATTTAAAATAATAATTTGATGATAACTCTCAAACAATAGTTGTCGAATATGATCTTTAGAATACATTTATATGATTAGATCAATTAGTATGCAAACCAATATTTTTCAATAAAATTTGAAGACAAAATTAAAAATTCCTTCTATAATCAACTCTAAATTGAATATTTGTGTTTTTTACAAAAATATTTTTTCCTTAAGTTTAAAATATTAAGCTCTAATCATAGTGATTTTTGGTGATTTTTATTTCACTTTTTTATTCAAGTTGTTTTTGAAGGGTCATTTTTTGAATTGAAAAAGTTATTTTTTGAGGGTAGACCAATCAATAAACTTTAAATTAAAGCATGTTTGCAAAGCAAATTCTCTAGAATCTATATTTTACAAATGTTAAAGAACTAACATAAGAATCTTTTATAAAATTGATGGATGAAAAAATGCATTTTCGTATATTGAAATGTGTTTGTATTAATTTGTTCGTGAATGCTAAGTTCTTAAGGGGTTAAAGAACGTCTACAATTATTCCTTTGCAAGCAAAGAGAATCAAATATCCTCTTTCAATTGTCAACAAGATTCAAGAAAAACAAAGACAATTTACTAACAAAGAACCATACTTTAGATGCTTCAAATACTTCAATCAAATGCTCCCTAAATTAGATGTAGTTATTGCATACAGCATGAATATCTTCTAATTGCTCAAACATCCAAGATTTGGATGGTGAACAAATTATTTCCATCCAATATTTTGTTCCAATACCTTCTATTTATTTCATCCCAAGCAATTCCAAAAGTTAACCGTTCTTTAAGACCTACAAGTGTGCCTTGTGCCATTGCTATAATATACTAAATTTAAAATTAAAAAAAAACTTTCTAATTTTGTAGTTCTTAATAACTTTAAAATTCAATAACTTTCACACTGCATGTCCAAACACCAGGAAACAAAGCCCGTGCATCTTTCCTTGCCAAAAGATTTCTAATGGTATTAATAATGTGACTAGAAGATGCATGGTTTTGGAGATCTCACTCATCTCACAAACAACCTCTCTTAATTCCTATCCCCCCCCCCCCCCTCCCAAAGGCCTTTTTTTAGCTTCTAGGAACTTGTTCTAAATTGAACAAAAAGCCAACATTTTGATAAGTTGTATCAATCTTTTGGAATTGTAACTTTACAAACTCAAACTATACATATTAGAAATCCCACAAAAAAGGAAAACATAATAATATCACTTATGAATTGAAAGATTATAATGTTTGATTATGAGGGAGTTAAAATTGCAAAAGTAATTTGAAGTCTTTCAATCCTCTTTTCAAATGTCAAATCTAAAAATTGGTCACCAAAAAAATATGAAGATAAAGGGCCGAACATGTATAACTCCAATCAATTTATGGCTTGTTGTGTAAACACAAATTGCCATACATGACACATTGAGTAGCCATCATCAACATCACATATAAATAAATAAATCCTATCTACAATGCATCATACATATACTCTCACGTAGTTTCATCCTATGTGGATGGATGTTTATGTTAAAGAGTGTTGGAGCCATTGGCACAAACATTTCCTAACACAAACATCCATCCATGTGGGATGGAACTACATCCAATGTGGCATAGCCCTTGATGCCATGTCACGTGACAAACTTCTTAAAATCTACACTAACAACTTTTTTAAATGAATTTCTCATGTGATTTTCTCTCCAAGATCTAGTGTATTTGAGGCTCATTTCCAAGAGCCCTCAACACTACGGAAAGTCAAGATTGCAATGGATACCCTTGCACAAAATCTTGAATAGAAAAATCATTTTCAAAATTGGATTTGTGATGCTAAAATCAAACTTCAAAAAGAATTAAAAAAATATATAAACTACTAAAAATAGAAACTTTGTAAGGTTTTATTTAACTTCAAAGGATTCCCGACACCAAAATTTGGTGCCTCGGGCATTTAGGGGTTAAGGTATGAATTTGATGAAATTGGGAATTCACTACATTCACACACACACAATCCACCGACCCTTCACAACGCACGAGATCGGGATCTGAATCTCCAGATCTACCCTTGTCGTAGATATGCGGTCGCAGTCCACCCCAGACGACGTATCCGACCCTGCGTATGCCGCCTGACCCAAAAGATGTCTCATATCCGTAGATCTCAACCCTTCCGTTGTCGTCGCAACGACGTTCCATCCAGGTAGCACGTGCCTGAAATCTAGATCTCCCATAGATACCAAGGACCCGCGGATGTGGCTTTTGTTTTTGCATCCTGCAGTTCCAGGAGACAGACATCGTGACTCGTGAGTGTTGAAGCGGGGCAGGCCGGAGCCATGGCCGCCTGCCGTCGAGTATTGCACGGCTTGCGCCACGCGCAGTTGCTGCTGGTAAGAACATCGATAAGCGCAACAGGTTTAGTGCAGCGCAACAACAGTGCGGGCGGAGCATTCGGATTTGGTTTTGCAGGAGTGGAAACAGAGTTCGGAACATCCTCTTCGTCTTTTTCTTCTTCTTCTTCTTCCTGGTGTTGGCAAGAGGAGCGATGGTCGTCATGGCGGCATTTGGTGCCGAGGAGAGAGCTGCACGGGACGGCGTGGAGGGCGGATGGAGAAGAGGAGGAGGGGAAGCGGAGCGGAGGAGGTGGTGGGGTGAAGGAGGCAATGTACAAAGTGGCGAATGAGGAGGCGCGCAATCTCGTGCAACAAGTGCACTGCACGTCGCTCAAGAAGCGGCTACGGAACGATCCGCGCGATACCATCGGCTACGAGGAGCTTCTGCACATTTGTCGCACGGTGGGGATGGCTTCGGATGACGCGGAGGCGGTGAAGATGGCGCACGTGTTCAATGAGGCCGGGGTGGTGCTCACGTTCCGGGACAAGGTCCATTTGCATCCGGAGAAGGTCAGTAAAGGCTTTCAATTGAGGACTTTGAGAGTTTGTGCCATGGCATGAGAGGTTATGTGCATTTCAGTGCCTGCAAATTCAGAATCCGGTGGCGCCATAGATTGTCAGGTCATTGCTTATCGGATTCCCTGAAATTTCTGATTATTAGATACTGCTGCATTTTGTAGCGAAGTGTGTCGTCGTTCTTATCACAAAACGATGTCGAGAGCGTTGCCGAGAAAAGGGTTATGTCTCGTCGAGGAAAGGGTTTAAACCCCATTCAAGATTCTTAATCTGTAGCAGGGTTTGGTGCACAGGCTGGTATTGCGTAATTGGGATGGGAATGCTTACTCTCTCTGTTGATTAGTGAGAGTTGGATGGTATGAGGGTTTACATGAATTCCATTACGTGGAATTCAAAATCAGCTTGGCCAAGCAACGTATCTCCGCTTCCCACGGATTTTCATATTATAACTTACAGATGCCTTGATGTTTCTGTTCATAAAATGCCACCACCTTTGGTGGCGAAGTTTTGCTTCGTTCTTAGCTCAAGACGATGCTAGGAGTGATGCCAAGAAAAGCTTAGGTCTTTTTGAGGAAGGGGTTTAACTCTCATTCGAGATTAGTAATCTGGAACAGGGTTTGGTGCATGAGATGGTTAACATAAAGGGAAATTGGGACGTGACGTGCACATTTCAGATTGCAGAGCTTGTGGCCAACGTCCTCCCCTTGTCGCTGCTGGGCGAAGACGATCAACGGAGAATGGAGTTGTTAGCGTTGACGAAAACGAAGGACGAGATTGACAGAAAGGCTCACAGGCAGATGCGCGCTGTCCTGTGGTTGGGCTTGTTTGGCCTAACGTTGCAGGTGCTGCTCTTCTTCCGGCTTACGTTTTGGGAGCTTTCGTGGGATGTGATGGAGCCCATCGCGTTTTTCGCCACGGCGAGCGGCCTCATCTGCGGTTACACGTACTTCATGTTCACGTCCCGGGATCCCACGTACCAAGACTTTATGCAAAGGATTTACCACTCCAGGCAACGGAAGCTGTTTCGGAAGAAGAATTTTGATCTCAAGAAGTTCAAAGAACTTCAAATGCAGTGCGAATCCGGGTGGAAGCCCTTGAACAAGAAGATACTGGAGGATGCTGATTGAAGAGGAAGCCTGAAAATGGGTAATCTTCCCGTACTGTCCCCTTTGATTCTTTCATTTCTTTCATATTAGGTCAAATAATCTGACTAGACAGCGTAGGGACATTCCACCGGAGTTTCTGAACTCCGAAACGACTATGATGAAAACTTCTATTCATTTGGGAGACAAAGCGAGGTCCCGTTTGGCTTTAGGCTGACAACAGAAACCATTGCATTGAATCCACCACACTTTACACCCACTGGGTGCTGTTATTCACCCCAAATCATTTGCTGAAATCGAGCACACATTGTTGAGTCACTGCTCTGTGACCACGATGACTCATATAAGGTTTGTGCCATGGACTCGTTCCAGGGGCTTCTGGTTTCTGGGCTTGGGTTTTGTAAGCCGCTTCACTCTGTCTTTTCAGGGTTGTATGTACTTTTTGAACAGTTATTTTGGACCTTGCCCTCACTATCTTCAGCTCTTTAGTCAACTATTGCTGCATTTCCTCACTTTTTAGAGAAACTCCGGAACCTATCGTTCTGGAAATGTGGGCCTCCTGAATAGGGAGAGTCACTTTACCGCGAGTTTTTTTTAAGCATCCACGTGTACATTTGGGGTTCGTTCATATGTGCTTGGACACTTGTCACGTGAGACCATTCAAAGATTGGGGTTGACTGGGATCCATATAATCCATATAAGACAATTTTTGTTCCCTGCATGGGTCTCCTTTTCAAGGATGCAAAAAGGACCCATGTCCCATCGGTAAACTTACAATGTTATGCAAGGTCACATATACTTAATCTATAGTGTGCCTAGGGTAGTATTGAGGGGGTGGGGGTAAATGACATGGTTCTGAAATGTTTCACAATTATTGGTGCTGATCATTTTTGTCTCAAAATGACTACTATGTGGACAAACAAACCATTTTAGAGCCTTGAATGCTCATTATACAACTTTCTATTGTAGTTAAAAGAAACCATAGTCTTAATCTATTATTTGAAAGTGATTGTATCTATGTTTGCATAAGAAATAATTTAATCATTCGCTCATATGAAACTACGCAAATCTCAATTTTAGTGATAATTGGACAAGGCATTTTTAAGAGTATAATGTTTGTATAAAACATATTTCAAATACAAAAACAAGATGTTTATAGGTGCTCTAATTTTATAAGCAACATGTATGAAAGATTTTAGCATTGATGGTGAACCAATTTCAAATGGTGCACATATTTAATAGCTCGAAAATGGCACATTATACATGTGCATAAATTTCCTACAAGAAATTTAGTAATTTTTAAAGCTCATGAATGTTTGGAATGTTCAGTGCTCTTAAATAAGCTATAAAAAATACATCTACTTACAAAGGGAATAGGGTCAAGATCATGGTTTGGAAAATCGAAGATATAGAGGCCTTTAATATAGTAATAGTGCAATACATGATACATTATTTGAAAAACGACATTATTTGTCTTTGAAATACCTCATTGTTTTGAAAGTTATATGGTCATAGATGTCTATATTGTGACTTCTTTTTTAAATCATCTTTAGTAAATACCCCCCAATCATGAGCCTTCTCTTTATCTTCTTTATTGCTAGGGTGTGGGTTATAACCAATTTTTTTGTCATATCTATATTTCTTTTCTATTGTTCAATCATTTCTTTGTCATGATATAGTACTTACACAAAGAAGATGCCTCTATATAATTATATATTTGAAAATTTAGTAAATCTAAACCACAATTTAATTAGCACATATTTTGAGTACAAATTCTAATCACATATGAATTCCATTCTTTACCACCTATATCCAAATGGATTTGTTGCTAACCTGGTTTTCAATTAGCAATCAGAGGCCAAAAAGCAACCACCCAAAAGGATCAATTAGCAATTTAAATAGTATCTCTTCAATGTGCATGGTTGCATCTATTGATGAATGAAAAAACAACTCACACTATTGAATTATTTTTGAAAATACAATGAACCATCAACTAGCACTAATATCTATAGGGTTTAGGTTAGGTCATGCAACTTTGGCACAACTAACATTCTACATTAGAAAGCATGTAAAAAAAAGCAATGGCTCCTATTTGTTTTGTTTAAGAGTAGTCATGTTGAAGTATTGTAATCAAGTATTCTTTACTTTTCAAATTGACACTTCTTAGTCCCTTGGTAGACAAAGTCTCCAAATTGTATTCCTTGAATGGTGGAAAAGACATATTTAATTGAACACCATATTTAGTTAAACACCATGTTGAGCTTAAGTTTTTATTGTCTATTCTTCAAAAATAGGAAGAGTCACATTAGGAAATTGAAGATGGGAACCCAAATTAGATACTATAGTGCTTCTACATGGTGAGCCAATTAGGAGACACATAACCTTAATATAGTGACTCTAAATTATAACCACCCTATGTCACTGGCATAGCTAAAAAAGTTTATTTTCAAGTTAACTTTAGCTACAAAATCCTTAAATTGGCATAAAATATAATATTTAGCATAGATCATCAAAGTTGGAGAAGGTTTAATAGACCATATAGTTCAATACAACTTGTTCCCTGAACTTGTTGAACTGTGCCACACATACCTCTGTTTATATTCACGATGAACATTCAACAACATTTAGGACTTCCCTTTTCTACTTTGTTTCCCCTTCAAGTGAAAACAATCAAAATTGTTTGTATACCCATTCCTTACAAGTAGACTTCTATTTAAAGTATTCCCAAATGAGCAATTAAATTGTCTCCATACTTAATTGCAATTGGTGGACTATTGATTAATATCTAGATTTCAATTTTATGACCAAGCTATGTGACGGTTTCAATAGCCTAGGAAGCTTTCACTTTGAAAATCCATAGTAATTACATGTCTTATCTTCTTTTCTTTATTTTTCTTTTTTTCTTTCATGATTTACAATTGTCAATACTTTGAAAATGTCAGTTTTTTTCATGATTAAGGTGCCTCCAACTATTTCTTGAAAATTGCTTACTTTGACGTTTTTGGATGTTTTCTCACCTTCATGTGTTTTTCAAATTTCTTCATCCACTCTCAAGTCCACCAGATGCAATGGCTACAATAGTTTGACCCTGTCATGAGTAAGGTAGTGGGCTCTTCGCGTGACCTTTTAACCCCTAAAGGTCTTTGACTATGTTTTCACAAAAAACGCTCCCAAACTGCCATTTCTAGTACAAATACCAAATTTCGGAAAAAAAACATTTTTGGACACATGTAACCGTAGGATCTTGTAATAAACTAGTTTGAGAAGATGTGGAAAACATTTCAGAAATTTCCACCGTGTAGATTGCAAGATATTAGCATTTGAAGTGACAAAACCCCTATTTTTGTCCCTGCGAAAAACCGGGCAGCTGCACTTCACATGGTCACATTTGTATGAAAAAATGTCCAAAATGGTGGTAACTCTTTGGATTCATTCTTCAAAGCAAGTTAGCTACATGCTTGAAAAATTTCAGATCATTTGGAATTGTACAACATGTAGGAAAAAAATAGTAAGTAGAAAGAAGTAGAAAATGATTCAAAACACTAAATTGTTAAGGATTTAATTATGGAATTGAAAAATGACAATCCAAACGATTGTAATGTTGTAATAAACAATCTACACCTTGTGTTTATATTTTTTTCCAAAAATATTGAAAATTGAGTTAAATAAAGGACTTCAAAGTTTATTTTAGAGTAGAGATTCCATAACTACCCGCAAACTACCCACAACTAAAATTCCTCATAACTTTCATCTCATAAATCAAAGTGGAATGATTCAAAGCTTTCCTTGTGCACATAAATCTCGAGAACCAATTTCAAATTTTTATTTCTCTAGAAAATGATTTTTAAAGAAGTTTTTTTTGCTGCCCGGGTTGCCCGCCGAACAATGAAAACTACATATCATACCATAACTTTTTAACCATGTGGTCAAAAGTTATGAAAATTGTTGGGCCCTAAAGCTACTCCTCGGGCACATCTTGTGTGGAAATTTCAAAGAAAAAAAATAAAAATTCCATTCGTGGTGAGCTGCCCCAAAATGCTATGTTGTCAAAAAATGGTGTTTGGTCCTTTAGGGGTTAAGAGCTGATTGCATTTGGGGGGAAGCTAAATTTCTTGAAACAATTTTCAGTAAATTTTCTTAGGAAGAAAAATGGAATTGGCATGCAACCCAAGTCGTTTCATATTTTTCAGTTGGGCTTTTATGGAATCAGTTACGAATTTTTGAAGTTGAAATGCAGTGGTCACTAAAAGCGCCCCCCTCTTTGAAATGTACATTATTTGTTGGTACATCAAAGAAAGAAAAATGTTCCTATGTGTTAAAAGGAGAATTTGAGATGACGGGCCGCCTGGTTGGTGTTGTCTTGGCAAATCAAAATGGGATGGCACCGCCCTCCGCAGCACCTCATGAGGGATGGCGGCAGTAACGTCCTCATTAGTCTGCAAGTTGGTGTCACATGATCAGGGTTGAGTGGGCAGACCGGTTGTACTGCATGATAACTACCGTACAATTTTTTTAAATGTACAACTGAGAATCTGAAAAAAATTCATTGTTGTTAATTCTAAATATCCAAAAATGACTCTTGAGAAAATTTAGAAAAAGGAACACTTTTACGCATGAATAGAAAATCCAAAATCAGGAGTGTCTAAAAATTAGAAAAAAGGAAAGTGCTGAAAGTGAAGAAATCCAAATCAAGCTTCCGAATTGTCGAACTACGAAAACTACAAGATTTCAGCAGGAAGGTGTTGAAATTGACCTACGCCTATGGTATTGTGCCTTGTGTCGATGCCACAATCAAAATAAAAGTGAAAGTAGTTTTCTAATATCCTAATTCATAGAAAACTTTGAAATTTCATAACTTTCACACCGTAGGTTGGAACACCACGAAACAAAGATCGTGCACCCCTTCTTGTTGAGGAGTTTCCGACAGTATAAAAAACGCAACCGGTAAACACATGGTCGAAGAGTTCTCAACGTAGCAAACAAAATAATCAAAGCAAGCAAACAAATAATGTAACTTAATGGATGGATAATAATATCTCTGTTTGGAAATAGTGTATCAATTTCAATGCAATCACCTTTGAGAATGGATATACTATTTCCAAACGGAAGGAATATAGTTTACTGTTAATTATAAAGACAAAAGAAATAATCGTAAAGTTTTTTTCAGTTTGGACCAGGGGTGTCAAAGGAAGGCTTATCTAAGAATAGTACAAAAGAAATACAAGAACAAATTCCATTAGCCTCCAATTTTGGTGCTTCAAGGAGTTTCACCTTGTATTTTTCGCAAACTCTGGCACGCTCCTAGTCCTTCATTGCACACACTTTACGATTATCTGTAACTTCTCAATGAGATGAATTACTATTAACCTTGGAATGTTGGGCTCATCACCGTAGAAATCATCTTTTGGGGTACTATATAAATCATTTGCTTAAAAAAATCCAACAACATTTATTGGAGGTCAAACTAAAGTGCAAAACTTTCCCTATTCATTTATACAAAATTCCGTAGATAAACATCTACACTTTTTGTCTTTTATGAAAAGATTTTCTTTTATCCATCGGATTGACTTTGAGGCCACCTCATTATTATAGGGTTGAGGTAGGGAATCCATCTGGACCACGAGCCTAATTCAATGCAAATCTATATCCTTTTGGCACATTCTATAAAAATATGTAATAGTATTGCACATCATAGCATATACCAAATTTCCATGATATTCTGCTTATTGGAATATAATAATTGCCTTTCAACTCTAAATTGAGTAAAATGCCCCAATTTTTGATAATCTCTCAAAGAGTTGAAACCGAGTAGAATCTCAAGTTGAAAAGCTTTGTTTCACCTATTCTTTAAGAAAATCATTACAAGTTTCAAAATCAAATTTTAACCCAAAAAAAAGAAGTGCAATGAATGCTAAACTACTCTACACATAAATACTATGTTTTTGATACTATATAAAATCTAAAAATAACTATTGCGGCTTGTATTGAAATTAATGATGTGGATGTGACATCAATAATAATGTACACAATTTTATTTTGGTCCTTTCCATTGTGGATTACCCTGGGTCAAATTTGTTTAAAAAATATTCAAAATATAATTAAATATGGCACGTAATGAAATTTTTAGAATGGTGTAGAAAATATTAATAAAAAATAAGTTGAATCCTACTGAAAACAATCCGATGAAAAATGAAAAATAATATATATACCACGGTGATTGTTTTATAAATGTAAAAAATCCATGGAATACATAAGCTTATTAAGTTTAGTCATTTTTCTTCCCTTGAAGAAAGACTCTATTCATTGAAAGGGATTGAAACTTAACCAATCATTTTGCTTACTTACTGAAGTTGGGAGGACCCTACTACTAAAGGTCACAAAAGATTTGGTAAAGCCTGAGGTAAAGCCTTGAGTACTAGGGTAAAGCTGTGAGGACCTTGTTAAAGGTTATGAAATATTTCAATTTTTGTGAAATGAAATCCCAAAAATTCTAAATGGAGTTAATGAAAGGATATTCAACCTCAAAAAAATGATTTCATATGGGGTCTAATGAATTTGACCCCAGTGTATTAGGCTTTGAATCCTCTTCATGTGAAGTTTTGCGCTACAAAGTTTTGAGGTAAAAGAATCACTATGGTGGAGAAATAAGTCTAGAATCTAGGGGAATTAATTTTTAAAAGAAAAATCAAGATTTTCATTCTTTAAATTATAAAAAAGAGTAGAAGTACAATCGAGATGAAAAGAAAGCCTAAATTGTTCATAACTCTAACATGGAATTGAAATGCATCAATTCTAACAATGAAATTTTCCTAGTGAGCAATCTCAACTCTATAAATTGTTTTTTGGAAAATTTGTAAAATTCAATTGAAAAAAATAATCCAATAGATAGTCTTAAGAACAAAGTGCTTCATAACTTTCGCACCAATAACCAAAATGCAATGAATTGAAGTTTTCCATGTAAATAAAAATATATCCTATGAGGAATTAAAATAAATATTTTGAGTTTCTATGATACTTTTTGTTGCTCAAGCTCAACTATTTTTACTTTGGGTGGTACAACTCTTGCTCCTAAGCAATGATTAAATTACAAATTTCACTATTGTAAAGCTAATTTGTTCTTCTATTTTTTAAGAAAAAGATTAAAAGAATCATGCTTTAAAGAGTGTAGGCAAGTATCTAAACTTTCATTTGTCTCCAAAGGAGACAAGGTTCCTGTGGTAGAAGAATATTTAATCTTGGACCATTTCTTAACCCTAATGGTCAGAGACTATGTTTTCACCAAAACCGCTCCAAAATTGCTATTTCTAATACAACTACCAAATTTTAGAAAAAAAAACATTTTGGAAAAATGTAACTTATGATTTCGTAGTACACTAGTATGAGAAGTTTTGAAAAAAAATTCAGAAATTTCCACCATGTGGATTGCAAGATAATAGCATTTGAATTGACAAAAATCATTTTTTTTCCCGGCAAAAATCCAGGCAGCTGCACTTCTCAAGGCCACATTGGTATGAAAAAATGTCCAAAATGGTGGTTACCCTTGGGAATCATTCTTCAAGGCAAGTTGGCTACATGCTTGAAAAATTTCAGATCATTTGGAATTGTAAAACATATAGGAAAAATTAGTGAGTAGAAAGAAGTAGAGAATGATTCAAAACACTAAATTGTTAAGAATTTGAATATGGAATTGAAAAATGGCAACACCAACCGTTGTAATGCTTGTAATAAACAATTTACACACAACTCTTTTTATTATCTTCAAAAATATTGAAAATTGAGTTGAATAAAGGATTTCAAAGTTTATTTTAGAGTAGAGATTCCATAACTACCCTCAAACTAAGACTCCTTGTAACTTTCATCTCAAAAATCAAAATGGAATGATTAAAAGCTTCCCGCATATATATAAATCTAAAGAACCAATTTCATTTTTAAATTTAAAGAAAAAGTGATTTAAAAAGAAGTTTTTTTAGCTGCTGGGGCTGTCCATAGACCAATGAAAATGACATATCACGCAATAACTTTTTAACCACGTCATCAAAAGTTATGAAAATTATTGGGCCTTAAAGCTACTCCTAAGGCACATTTTGGATAAAAATTTCAAAGAAAAAAAAGAATGTAGTGAGCTGCCTCCAATCAATATGTTGTCAAAAAATGGTGTTTGGTTCTTTAGGGGTTAAAGTGACATTTATATTTAGGTTCATCCTTAACCCCTAAAGTCCCATTGTCCCTTTAGGGGAAAAAATGGATTTTGGACTAATTCCTATAATTTCAATATCAGTCATGATTTATTGGGTTTTTTTGAAGATAGAAAAACACATTAGCTTTCTGAAAATACAATTTATATTTCAATTGGAGCTTGGAAGGAAAAGTTATGGCACAAAAAGCCTTTTTTTTTTTTAGTTTGGCAGGTAGAAAAAACCCTTCAAAAAACCTTGAAGTAAATTTTTTTTTTTTTTAATGTAGATTATATTTTTAAGTACATGGAAAGCTTTGATTTATTCTATTTGGATTTGTTATGTGAAAGTTATGGACAATCTTGTTTTTCGAGCAATTAGAGCATCTTCTTGAAAACAATAACTTATAGGATTCATTTCTAACCTCAATTTTCACATTTTTTCAAAAAGAAAAGTTTCACAAGGTTAAGATATCTTGTTAGAAAAATCTCACCTTTGAGATTAGTGTATTTTAATTCCATCTTAGAGCTCTTAACAATTTAGATTTCCTTCTATCTTGAACCTACTTCTATTTAACAATTCTTTAATGAGTGAAAACTAAATATGTGTTATTTGAATTTTTTTTCCTAGATTCTCAACTCAATTCTTTATCATGTAAAATTAGAATTCCAAATTAATAGAGCAAAAATTATAAGTTATAAAGGTTCAAAGTCAAAAAATGTAGTTGAACAAGGTACAAAAAAAGAACATATTTTCCTTCCTTGTTTCCTTCAAATGCATATATCTTACAATCTACATGGTTAAAGTCTGTGAAATTTCTTCCACACATTCTTCCACTATTCTACATTAAGATCTTCCAATTAGATATGCAAAAAGAATATTTAAAATATTTTTTTACTCTTTACTATAGAAATGGCAGTTTTTGAGTGTTTTTTGATGGCAAGAAGGCCTAGGGGTTAAAAGATAAACATATGACCTTGAAAATCATCATGTTTCATTACCATGCAAATCATTGGCTCAAGAAATAGCAAAAGCATTTATTGGAAGTCAAACTATTGTAGAAGACAACCCCTTTTCACAACAAAATTCCAAGGATGAATAGTTGCACTTTTGTCCTACTAGAAGGGATTCCTATCATCCATCAGACACCAAACATCCGTGTCAACATTTAAGGGTTAATAGTGTATACCATACGTAAAGGTCTGATTTCGCACTTAGTTGCTGAAATTGTTGAAATTGAGTTTCCACGATTCTCAAGGGGCCACGTCAACTCACACCATTCACAAGATGACATGTGGCACTTTTTAATACAAAAATTATTTCAATTCTGCCAAATCTGACCTTCACGTAGGTTACTGCAGTGCTTCCATAAGCAGTGTTGCTCAATAAGATTGCAGAAATGTTTTGATAAGAAGCCTGTAGCCACAAAACCCGAAACCCTCAAAGATATTGGTCAACTGAAAATCTCAGCGACTGTACAGAAATTAGAAATCGTGCATGGCAGGTTGAGTCAGCTTTCGAGAGTCTATGGAAAAACCCTTGAGGATAGCCTCTCTGTCATCGTTTGTAATAGCAGTGAAATACCATATATTACAAAAAGAACAGAACAGAACAACCAAAATCTACCTTTGAATTTCATTATAAATCTTGAATACAAACATACATCAGGTGTACCTCACACCTTATTTACCAACTTCAACTCCAGTGCATCACCGGTCGCACAGAGAACAGTATATCAACTGAAGAGTCCACTTCGCCTACAACAAATCAAAACCTGCATAGAGGCCTTCCCAGAAGCAACGAGTTTGGGGTACTTCTAACCTGGCTGAAACCCAATGACACATCTGAGCACCTTCCGAGACATGAATATTGAACAACCAGGTCTTCCTTGTATATACCATCAACCGCAGCAAGCACTTCTTTGCACAGCAGCACCACCGCCAGCTCCAGTTCCAGCACCAGCAGTCCCTCCATACCCAACCTTGATACCGTATGACTGCGAACACATCATTTGCAGTTCAGTATATATACTCTCACTTTAGCAAAACCAAAATATGAGTTGGAATGTGTCCAAGAAAAGGAAAAAGAACACATGAATGTATTACAACAAACCTGGATTCTAAAGTTTTATAGTGATGACACTGCAATCTAGCTTACCTCATTAGAAACATCAAAAATTCCCTCCTCAATCTTCTGATAGATCTTGGCTGCAGTGTTGATGAATGCCTGTTAAAAAAAATTGAAAGTCAGTTAGAGAGCTAAAAGAGTGACAAATAAAAAAGATTGAGCAGAGCAACGATAATCAACTCACGTCTTCAACATTATGGGCAGTTTTTGCGGAAGTCTCCATGAACACCAGCCCGTTCTCCTTGGCGAACTGTTCGCCTTCTTCGGTGCTAACTGCTCTCCTGTGCGCGAGGTCACACTTGTTGCCAATGAGCATGATGGTCATATTGGAGTTGGCATGTTGCCTGGCATCCTCCAACCAGCTTGCAAGATGGTTGAACGTTTCTCTCCTGCAATGTTTAACGAGGATGTCAACAAAACAATTAGCATGAACAGTAACAGAGTTAAAAAGAAACCGTAGATTTTTGAGGAATAACTCTCATCATCTTCAACTAAACAGCCACCAGAAGAATACCTGGTGATATCATAAACAAGCAAAGCCCCTGCAGCTCCCCGGTAGTAAGATCTCGTGATGGACCGAAATGATTCTTGACCAGCCTGAGGAGCGAAAATACAGGCCAATTCCTTATTTAAAAACCCTATATTAACATTGAGCAAGAAAGCTATTTAAAGCAGATGGATCGTACCCTAAACTCCAGTGGTTGAGATTAAAAAGCCTCGAAATATTTACATAGACATAAGAAATAAAAAATGGTATTCTACAAGTTCGTAAAACTCAGCGCCAATTCGATTCACAGCATTAAAGTGTGAATTTCTCCTCTCCGTCCCAGTGTTTGACCGAGTCACACTTTCTGCGAGAGAAGGAAGAGGAAGAGATTACCGTGTCCCATATTTGCAGCTTGATGGGCTTATTGTCGATCGTCACCATGCGAGCCCCGAATTCCACGCCAATGGTCAAATCATGCACGGGCTGAAACCTCTTGTCCGTGAATTGCAACAGCAGACACGACTTCCCAACACCTGCGTCCCACCAAAATCAACAGAAATCAGCGGTGCCCTACCTTCCTAAACCTTCCGACAAACCCTAACCCCAAAGAACAAAAAACACAAAAGGATCCCACCTCGTACGGAGCTCCGAAATTCGCTGGGGAAAAAAATCTACCTGTGTCACCGATAATGATATACTTGAACAAGTATGCGTACGACATGGCGCCCGAGTGATCGTTGTCGCCCTGGCCTTCGAATTCCCCCGCGTTCGAATCGCACCGCCAGAGAAATGGCTCGAAATCAGAGCCTGTGAAAGTGGAGTGTGAGAGGGAGGTGAAGAGAAGACTGGACGTGTGAGAGGAAGGCGTGCGAGGTAACTTTGGAGATGGCGGACGATTGAGCACACAGCAAGCAAAACGATGTGGGAGAAACGACGAAGCAAAGACACGCAGCTGGTCAAGATGCGAGGCTCAAGTGCAAGGAGGGATGAGGAGGGCCTGTTCCCCCGTGTTTAGTTCCCGTGTTCCCTTCCTCTAAGGTCCATTCCGGATGTCTTACCTTTTGAGAGTGAGGCACAATTTAACCCAACTACAAGCGGACTTTCATGTTGCGTCGGAATTGGAAATTAATTATTAAGTTTTTAGAAGTTGAAATTGTCTTTGTTGAGTTTCATGATGCTTTCACATGCACGTGCATAGGCAAAAAATACATTTTGTAAGTAGCTCTCAAATTGAGAAGCAAGCATAAAGTTCAAGTTCACAATTAAAATTTTTTTTTTCTGGAAATCAAAGACTTGCCTTCCCGACTTCTAGAAAATTTTAATAGCCAACAATTTATGATTCTTTTCTTGCAACTACTACACACTTCTATGTAAAATTCTGGATTTTTAATACTTTAATACAAAGATTGGAAGTCATAAATCAACCAAATCCTATGCATGTAAGTGCCTTCCTAAAAATGAATTAGATAAATTTTTTTTTACTTTTGTGTAAGATTTTCAACAACAATTGTATTTGTGCAAAGTCTATTGCTCAAGATTCATATTAGATATCAAACCACTATATAAATAATTATATGAATGAATTCTATCTAGCTACAAGCTTCAACTAAGCATGATTTTTTTGCCTATATTTAATCGAAGTTTGACATATGTACACTCAATATTTTGGTTGTTTTGAATATAAAGGTTGCAATCTATTATTAAGGGTCATGATTATGTGTTTTTTTCTCTCTCAATTCTCCCATTTTAATAAGTAAGTGATGTGACCTCCTTAGAATCTTTATATTATTATTTTCAATGGATGAAACGCAATTCAATTCCATGAACATCATAAACAAAGGAATTTTTTCATTTTTCCATAGAGTTTGCCACCTAAAAACATTACCATTGGTATTTTAAATTTGAATCTTGAAACAATGTCTTGAGCCTTGAATAGGATTTTTCTATATGATTAGTTCAAGGAATTGTCTCATATACAAAAGTAGACATGTGATAAATTTTCTAATCCCTTTTTTTTAAACCAATTTTCTAAAAATTTGGTGCCTTTTGGGCAGCTATCACTCATAATCTTGTAGTTTTCTGATACAAATACAACCTTAAGGTATGTTTGTACTTGGTGTGTTAAAAGTGTTGTTCCTAAAGGTCTTAGGAATAGGGGTAGTCACACCTTCTTCACTCCGCACTTAGAGAATGGAGAACAAAGACGTGGCGGCTTAGGGTTGGCTTCATGTTGACCCTCCACGGTAGAATATTCTTAATTAGTTATATCTTCCACACTCCTAGTCTTCACCTCCAAAGGTGAATAATGGGAGTGGTGAAGACTTGTTCATTTAAGTATATTCTCCATCTTCATGTTCATCCTACGTTCCATGTCAAATGTTGGTCTCCGATTCTCCACTCTCGTTTTCCAAACAACTTTCGGGGGTGTCACACCTTCTTCACCCACTGCGGCTCTCCATTGGCTCCTTCAATCCCTCATGAACTTGTCATTTTTCATTCTCCAACAGCTTGGTAAAGAAGGTGTGACTACCCCTAATGAATATAGATCTGCTTTTGAACCGGATTCACATTCCAAACAACACCTCTAACACCAAGTGCGAACATACCCCTGGTAGAACAAAGGGATGAAAAGCAATGGAGTAGGGATGAAATTTGGAATCCTCAAGATTGTTGGCATCCGTCCGTCAAGTTGACGGATGCTCTCTGTCAACTGAAAGTCCTCTCTCGCCGCATACATTCATCCAAGTCGACTTGTGCTGCACAGTACAGTTCTCCAATCAGTACCGATACTCTCAATAGTCTCAATATACCTACCGTTCACCTCCGAAACGAGCTTTGCCGGAAAGCGAATGTCGTCACTTATTAGTGCCGACTGGGGGACTCACCTAGGGTTTGCTGCTCTGTTTTTTCTCCCCCGTCAATGGCGATGGCGCGATCCTTTGAGTGCTCCGCACCTTGAAATTCGTGTTCACAGCGGGACGGGCATGTTGATCTCCGTCGGAGGATGTGGTGAATTGCGTCTTCTCTGACCACGTAAGGGGGTCACAATCACAATGAGGGGGGGGACGCTGAGCATCGCTGCGAAGACGAAGAAGCTCGATGTGGACAGTCGGTTGTCGTTGAAGTATTACTACCGCACCGCGGACAATCTCCTCAAGCAGGTGCGCGAGGGGATCGCTTAGGGCGTTTCGTGTCTTGCTCGGCCTCTTGTTCGGTGGATTGAAACTGTGCTGTGGTGGTGATGTGTAGGCTCGAATTTATCGGGACGAGGGAAATGACATCGATTACTACATTTTGCTGCTTCGATTTTCCAGGTGAATCGCCTTAGTTTCGAAATTTCGGAGAGATTTTTAGTCTGTTGAATTTTATTTACTTTTCAGAGTCGGTATCTGGATTTGTCACGCAGCTAGAGCGGAACTAGAAGTAGAGTTATTGAATCCTTCGATTCCTTGTTTTCTGCAGCTTGGTTTCTGAGACCATACCGGAACATCGCGAATACCGACTATATGCAGGGGAAAACAAAGACTACAGAAGGGTAAGCCTTGCAATCCTTTTTGATGTTCTGAAATGTAGCGGACGTTTGATAATTAGAAGAATGAGAACGTGAATTATCCGCAATCCTGTATTAAGTTCTTCGGATTTTATCTGGAACTGCAGAGATTGCTAGATGTTATTACAGAGCTGGAGAAACTGAAGCCTGAAGTTCAGAAGCAAGTTGATCAGTATAACAGAGCTTTTCGCGAGGCTTCGTCTCCTGCTTCGTACAGCGCACCATCTTCATATAGCTCGCCTTCCTCATATAGTTTGCCTTCTTCGTACAGCGTGCCGTCGTCATACAACTTGCCTTCATCCGGCAACCTAATGCAACTTGATACTGGAGTGGCATGGCCTCCTACCAATAGGAGTCAGTCATTCTCAGGGAGTGTTAACCAGGACAAGGTATGCAGGATACATTTCGTGTTATGTGGAGCCTCGTATTTGGATTTGGTCTGCGATTGCGCTGGACACGAGGTGTTCTTTGATTTGGAATTTCAAACCTTTAAGCGATTGAGGAATAACGCATTCGAATGTGAGCTGAGACAACTTGATCATGTGGTGCATGCAGTTTAATGGCTATGGAACACGAATATCAGTTCCAGGTTATGGTGATTCAGGATCTGGATACAATCCACCAAGTTCGCCTCATATTAACGCTCATCTGGAGAATGCATTTAGAAGCTTGTGAGTACCTTCTTATGCATGGCTGCATCGAACCTAGTTCGCTATAAATTTTGAAAGGGGTCGTTCCTATTTCTGAGTGGGTTTGTGCTAACTGATATACATATATCCTTCTTTATGATGCGGATTTGTGTGCTGGACTTGGGAGTTGGTAGCGATTCTAGATGTTGTGGTGCTGTCTCCTGGTGATTTGAATTGGTTCTTGCTCAATTTACGGAAACCGTGTAGCGAATGCATGTGCCCGCTTCTGTGAAGCTATCGGAGTATGCAGTCATTGATGTGGTATACCGTTCAATAGTATCTTCTGTAGCTGCATTGTCGTTGGTCAATAAATTTTCGTGTTTATTTGGTATATTTAGGTCCTTGAACATTCCGAGACCTACCGAGGAAACACTTTCCAGACACTCTATTCTTGGACCAAATTCACAGCGACCGCGACGAGAACCAGCACCCCTTAGGGTATGTACAGGTCCGAGCGGTCTTGAGGTTGCATGAATGCTTTAATGTGGGACTTTATTTTCATCAGATGTAAATTACGTTGTCTGAGGCTTGGCATTGAAATGAGCCTCATGATTTTCTTGTCATTTTCAATATGTAGGTACAGTATCCAAGCTATGTCGATACCACACCAATTGAACTACCAAGGTTTGTCACATAGATTTTTGTATTGTACTCTGAATTCTGAAGTTATCGTCATGCAGTTTTGTGGTCGTACTTAAAACTTGAATATGTCGTCCCGTAGCTGCCATCCTTGTAGGTTTTTGGTCAAGCAATTTAATTGTTATTACTCAGTACTGAACTACTTAATGGTGATTTTTATATTTCGTTTTTTGTTTCTAAAAAGTAGACATTCTGATGTTTTCCATAATGGCCATTTGGAGTGAAGCTTTATCCAGGATTGGAATGTTCCTGCTCCAGCTCCAGCCTCGTCCACTAGTGCGGTTGCAACTACAAGTGTGGATGTGTCTTCATCTATTGCCTCTCTGGTTTCTCTGTCGGAGCCTGCGCTTGGGCCCAGCTCTGAATCATCTCTTACTCTCGATGTAGCGCCTCCAGTGAAATTGATCAGACAGCCTTCGCCACCTCCTATTGCCGCTCCTGTGCAGACAGTGCAAGCTTTACATGACACCCATGACCACTCTCAAACCCAGCTGTCACCTGACCTGGTGGCGGATCCTCGTCCTGGGGAGGCACAAGCTCTAGACGGTGATCTTTCCAAGGGGCCTAAGCACTTGCATATAGTACGCACCTACAACAGTCTTCGTTGTTGCTTTCTTTGGTGTTGATTTTTGACTCGCCTTAGCAGAGTGCACAATTGACTTAAAACGCCAGAGTCAGATTTAGCATGTAACTACTGTCGAAGCTGTTCTCTTGCTCATGAAGGCTCATCCTTTTGTGTGACGGTTTTGCTCCAGTCTACCAAAATGATGGAAGAGTTTATGCGGTTGGCCAAATCCAATACTACTCGCAATCTTGAGACATGTGGCGTTCTTGCAGGGTCTTTGGTGAGAATATCCCGTGCATTTGCCATCCATATAGGGCTTTGTTTTACTGATACAGAGGCTCAGTCTGCTCAATTGTTGTGGATGTGATATTATTTGACAAGATCCTGTTGAATTTTCTAAATTAGATCGTCTTTCTTACCTTGTTTTGCAGAAGAAGGGTATCTTCTATGTTTGTACCCTGATCATTCCAAAGCAGGAATCCACATCTGACTCTGTACGTGTTCTTATTATTATTTTGTTTTCCTGATGTCGTGTCGTTATAATATGGATATTCGAATAATGGATATGTAGATACCTTGTATGCCTTCATTTACGCGTTGGTCAGTTTCATTTGTCCCTTGGGGAGTGCAATAGTGTTTGGTGAGGTCTTATCATCATTGATTATTACCATTACCATGAATTATGTGGAATATTCAATTAATTTCTATTTCTTTTTTGGATTGGTTTGTGACAGTGTCAGACAGTTAACGAGGAGGAAATATTTGATTCTCAAGACAAACGAGGTCTTTTTCAACTTGGTTGGATACATGTAAGAAGAAACGCTTGTCTAGTTTGCTGGAATGTTTCTAGATGGAAAATTTAATCAATGTTTTTGGCACCATATGCCTGTTATTTAGCATGATAAGATGAGGATGGGGTATCTCTCGGCTCCTTGTGCAGACACATCCATCACAATCGTGTTTCATGTCCTCCATCGACCTCCATACGCATTACTCATATCAGGTTAGTGAGATCATCAACGAGGTCTTCAATCGGTTACTTTATTCCTTTGAATATGATTTTCGTCATTTTCGTTGGTATATAGTATTCATAGTCTATGTGAACGACGGTTATCTTATCAGAGTTTAGGAAACGCATGTTCTTATTGTCATCTGTAACATTGAGTCCATAAAATTTTGTTAAATTGAAGTTTAGGATCGTACAGGACTAAATGTGGCAGAAAACGATCTAGTTCAGACAGACCGTTAACAGAGTGTATCTTTAGAGTTCTGTTTGAGATTTTACTTGTGAGTTTCACTTATCCGTTTTGTTGTGTCCCACAGATTATGTTGCCAGAAGCTATTGCTATTGTGATGGCGCCAACTGACAGCTCACGGTATGTCATAATGACCAGTTTTTCTGTCACCGCTGATAAGGCTCGATGGATGTTGATGCAGTTCTGCTGAGGAGAGTGTTTAGGATCTTGAAAAGTCTGATAAAGATGTTGGACAGTGATGATATCTTGTCAATGCTGGTGCTGGAGTTCATATGCATATTTTTTTTTCAACAGTCGGGCGTGGTGGCACAAGTAATTACACAGATTGACGGATATATGTTAAGTTTCATGTGACTGATGAAAGTTATACACCGCTTATATATACAATGGATATGTTGATAATTTTTTTATCTATTTGTGCAGAACTTATGGTATTTTTCGCCTGGCTGAACCTGGGGGTGTAAAAACTATTCAACAATGTCAAAGGCGTGGTTTTCATCCTCATGAAGATCCCCCTGGTGGAGGTCCGATATACGAGCACTGCAATCATGTTTATATGAACCCAAAACTGCAGTTTGATGTCATAGATCTACGTGCATAGTCATAGATCTGTTGTACACAAGCCAATTTATACATTAGCCTGCAACTTGGCAAATGCTTTACTCCAGGTATTAGTGATTCTATGTAGCTGCTCTGTTGCAGTAGTTTCTTTTCTATCAAGGTAGAGGTTATCTGTTTCTTGTGGGTTTCTTTTCGTGGCTTCATTTAGTGCGTCTTCAAGAAGTCTTTTCAGTTCAAATGAACTTTCTTCTAGAGGGTCACACTCAACCGGTGTATCAGCTATTAAAGATTGTCATTTCTGCCCCGTAAGAAAGGGTCAGTTTATGAACCTGTAATTATCATTTATTCCAGATTTAGTGGTGATCGAGGTTCTAACAATCTCACTTGAGTGTTGGGGTTGTCTCACTCTTTCTGCAAGAGGACATTGAGCTCTGGGGAAATCCACCATCACAAATTACCCCCCTCATTGTTTTCACATTGTTTCAATGTTAAGAAAATTGCTCAACTGAATTAATGTTCTAATGTTGTTTTGTTATTCTATCAATATGATATTGCAAAAATAAATACTTTGTTGGTTTTGAACTAAGTAATTGTTTCAAACTAAATTAAAGTGGAATTACACAAATATTGAAAGAGTAATTGTTGTCAATGAATATACATTAAGTTAATGTTGATGTATTATTGTTGCAATGTACAGTACATTGTGTCACAAACTTCAATTTAATCTTTTCATCAATGTTGATTCAATATTTTGATAGATGTTGATCTTTGTTGCAATGCATATTGTGTCAACGTAATTTCAATTTCCAGTAGAAGCGTTGAAGTAGCCATCTAGAAGCAGCCGGCGTCGATGCTCATACAATCTTGGTCTTCTGCTCTGACTCTAGACTTCGCCTTTATACGATTTGCAAACCTTTTTTCATTGAGCATAATCCTCCAGGAAGTGAAAGTGCTTGGAAGACTGAGTATCTCGGGAGACGCAAGCACAATGGTTTCGTGTTGCAGGTGAATACTGCATTGTGGCCGATCTTTCGGGTGTTTGTTACCTCTTGTTTTGCAGTGTTTAATTTGGACAGTCGCTTGTTGATGTACTGTACGTACGTTTCGGCTTGCCTTGAGTGTGCTGGTGTCGGAAGGCGCGTAGGCGTTAGTAACTTGAGATGGAATTCCGATTTGAGAGGTTTCCGGGATGCAGAATGGATATTACTAAGTCAGTCGTGCAGTTTGCTGTGATCTTGGTGGAGGTCGGACACGTCTCTATGATTATGTGTAGTTTGCCTATTTCTGTACTTGTTTATCAATTGAAATTGGTTTGCTATACAGGAAATGGAAACTTTTGTCAAGATCGCCTTGATTGTTTAGTTACGGATTCAAGCGCGAGATTTGTCCTGTTTACGAGCTCGTGCGAAAGTCCTCCAAGGCTGATCTTTCGAGTGTTTGTAACGCATTCTTTTCACAGTAGCTTGTTGATGTACGTTTCTGCATTTTCGAAGGCTCGTGTAGACTTTTTGAGGTTTCCGCGAGTGAGGTGATGAGATAGAATGCCGAATTTGTTCGTGAGAGCGTTTTGGGACAGAGAATGGAGTAGTAAGTCTTTCTGTTCAGTTTCCGATTTTCTTGGATTTTTGACACGTAATTGTGATTTATACAAATATCTGGACTTTTATTTGGAGGGAATTTGGTTCGCCATGCAAGAAACGTAGACTTCAATCGAGGTCATCTTGTTTCTTTCAAGATAGCCTAGTGTGCCCTGTGTCGTTGCCACAGCCCAAATAAAAATAAAAGTAATTTTCTAATTTTCTAATCCATATAAACTTCAAATTTCAATATCTTTTCTGTCGTGAATCCAAATGTCAGGAAACAAAGCTCATGTATCCCTCCTTCCAACAGTACCAAGAATGTGACTGGGGATGCATGGTCCACGAAGTCTCACCTTAACAAATAAAACAAACAAACAAAACAAACAAATAAACAACCTAACTTAAGGTATGGATTTGGTCCAATTTGCGCACGTCTGTTTACATGAACATTTCCATCTCTTCAGTGGACATGTCTGCAACATGATTGAGTGGATGCATATTTTAAAGAATCTATTATGGAAAGTGACTAAGTTTGGAGTAACGTGGGCTGAAGAAATCAATTTGTTGTTACCAAAGTTGAAAATGCATGGTGACAGAGAATTGGTGGCTAAAATAAAACATCTACTACCTCTGTTTCTAAAAAAGACTCATGTTTTCTTTGCAAAACACAAAAGAAACATGGGTCTTTTTCAGAAACAAAGGGAGTACTTTAGAAGCCTCTCAATCCCTAAATGACGGATCCATAACCACTGATTTTAAGCCTCACTACCCATCACTCATTTTGCTGCCATTTTGCAACTAGATATGTACAAAAATTTGTATATTTATTTTACAGAGATGAAATTACATGTCTTCTTTACTTCCCAAAAAAATTTAGATTTTTTCATAGAAAACTGATTTTTTTGAGAATTTTTGTAAAAAATGTGAAGAAAAATCATATCAAATAGAAAATTATTTCAAAAAATCTGAAAATTTCACCATGTGTGATATACTAAACTGAAAAACATCATTGTATAAACTCAATTTTCATGTCATTCTATAATTACAATTCAATAGACATTGAAAATGCATCCAAAATTCAAATTCAAATATTAGGAATTATTTCAAAATTCAAATTGGAGTAGAAACTAGAGTAGATGACCTTTGTTTTGTTAGTTGGGCTTAAATTCAAAAAATATCATTTTTGTGAAGAAATTTCAAATTTAGAGCAAGGAACAACTTTCCAAAATACACTAAAATAGCATTTTTTTGTAATCCGTTTTTTTTAACAGCTTCTCATCCACATGAAGACAAACATTGGTAAGACTACAAACTCAATTGGATACTCTTCATAACTCAACATGAAAGGTCAACAAGGAAAATATGGATGAAAAAATGCTTCCAATGAGCTATAAAGTAAGATTTATCCTTGAAACTGATTCACATCACTTACAACCATTGACTCACGGATGTCCCTTGTCTTTCCTGAGGTGGAATTCTTGTCTGCACAAGTACAAAGTTATCCTCTCGTATTTGCCCAAATAGGTTGCTTACTTTTACTTTGTTGGAGTAATAAGACATTTTGAAATTGTGAGGATTAATTGTGTTCTTTCTTTGAAAAATGAAATCATTGTATTTGATATTTCTTCCTTGTTCCTTGTTTTTTTCCTTGTATTTTAACTCCTTGCAAGGTTCTTACTTCATGTCACAAGTCATTTGCTTGATAATTTTTATAATTATTTGTGTTGTATATTTGAAAATGTAATTTAACACTTTTAAGATGGATAATTGTTTTAGTTTTCCATAGTTGTTTGTGTTACATGTTTTTGCATGTAGCTTGAATCTCCTATGCTAGGATAGAAACATGGATAAGGAGTTGAATATGGTGAAGGTTTTAGAGGCATGTTTATACATAGCTTGCCCATATATGCATTGAATCATCATCCTTCAAAATGACACTTTTGACCTTCATAGAGAAATTCACATTGAATTTGATGAAAGCTTTGAGCTTCCAAACTACAGAGGGCATTGATACTAAAGGTTTAGAGACATTTGCACTTCAAGTCAAAAATAAAAATAAATTGGAACATTTTGAAAATTGAAAAATGTTGAGCTTTCTAAAAGTCACACTGTACATACTAATCTCAAATATTTTTGAAATCTACAATACTATGACATTACCAAATCTTTATTGGCTTTAGAATTTAGAATTTTTTTTGTGTATACATTATATCAATAATGAAGTAATATTGAACCAATGTAAATTGAATCTCTTTTAGAGTTTTTTATGATGTCATTGTCTCCATATTAAAGTTGTATTGAACTAGTCCTACTTGAAACAAAAATAAAGTAATACTAATAAATTATAAATTAGATTCATATACAATTGATACTTTGACAAGCTTCTTTGCTCCAACATTGAATCAATGCCATGGCAATATTGATCAAACTTATCATTGAAACAACAATCTCTTCAACTTGAGATAGTAATGAACACTATAATTGAAACCAATCACTTG
This sequence comes from Antitrichia curtipendula, assembly GCA_951230915.1. Classification (NCBI taxonomy): domain Eukaryota; kingdom Viridiplantae; phylum Streptophyta; class Bryopsida; order Hypnales; family Leucodontaceae; genus Antitrichia; species Antitrichia curtipendula. The sequence continues at coordinate 36,289,063 of OX579636.1, forward strand.
TTTTAACATCAAAATATTATCAAGGTACTTTGTTATTTTAGATGACATGTAAGTTATTATTGGTATTGTTTCATTTGCAGTTGATTTTCTACTATTGTTGAGGACCTTCCGCATTGTAGTACAAATTTTTTTCTTGTTATAATCACCTTTAAAGACTTGGATTTTCTTACTTCGAGTTTTAATGTAGCAAAAAGATATGTACATTCTACTACCCTTTATATGACACCCTCTAATATGACAAATTCTATATTGTGACAAGATTCTAAAAAATGGATGTCTTTGGTACCAAACTCAATAGTGTGACTATTACATTCATTGATGTGACCTTAATGGATAACAAATCATGTGATAATATAGAGAAGCAAACAAATTGTTGTGTTGCCTTTAGGATCTGTCTTTTTGAAGTACCACTATTGTGTTTTTCTCACCTAGAATGTTAAAAAATCCCAAATGTGGTAGTCACCTTGGTGCAAGTCTTTCAAGCATTGAAACTTGGAATGCTAATTTTGTAGCTCTTGTCCTTTGGCACTCATGTTAGAGGACATTGAATTTTTAATTCTCATTTTTAATTGTTTCCTTGATGTAACAATTGCATGCTAATTCTAGAGTACCACCTCCCCAATGTAACTACTATGGCAAGGGTAAAGGTAGTTATTATAAGGGGATCATAATGTATTTGAAAATTTAAAGAAACTTTCTATCCTTAAACATTAGAATAATTGACTGCATGACAAAAACTCAAATCTTAAAACAAATCAATGGCTCAAATCTTTAATATGCAATAAGAGATTCAAAGTTTAACCTTAAAAGGATAGGGCCAAAAACCACTCTTTTTTACTTCAAAGTCCTCTTTATATGCTCCTATATTGCACTACATATGAATTAAAAAAATTATATTTAATTTTTTAAAGATACACTTGTCTTCTATAAGTCATAAATATTTCAATTTTTTTTATTGAAAATTTGAATTTATTTAGATATTTGAAAAAAGTGAAAAAAATTCATATCAAATACAAAATATACTTAACCATGTAAAGACATGGAGGCCTAAAAGTAGGCGATAGATGACCTTCAAGATTATTGTAGAAATTAAGAATGAACCAATTGGTCCAAATCATTTTTGAGTGACTTACCTTGGTTATAGGCAAGCGTCCTTCCAAAATTAACCTTCAAAGACTTGGTAGGATGTTTTATGTCCTTTGGATGATTTCAAATGACCTTTCTTCAATTTAGGCACAACTAATGAAATAAAATTATTAAAGTATAGTTTCTACTCCAATTTAAAATTTTAAAATTTTCCTAAAATGAATTTTTTTTTGGGCACTTTGAGCTTTATGCCTATAACCATAGAAATCATAGCCTATGAATTGTTGGCTAAGAAAAAGAAAAAACACTCATTGGAAAACAAACTACTGTAGAAGACCTTGCTTTTTCACACAAATTTTGGAAGATGAATGGTTGCTCTTCTATCCTACATGGAGACCTTGCTTTTTCACACAAATTTTGGAAGATGAATGGTTGCACTTCTATCCTACATGGAGAAATTCTTTGTCATTCGTCGGCCAAAAAACATCCTCGGGTTAAGATTACTATAGAAAAGAAAAATGCACCTATTGAAATGATAAATGAATCATTTTTGGTAGAGTACCTTGGTCATAGGTCTTTTCTTTTCAAGGATAGAAGTTTCTAAATAACTTATTATATTTTTTGTTTTTAAATTCAAACCCGGTTGAATAATGCTCTGGTAAGTGATAGCCATTGCCTCTTCAGCGACTCTCTTCTTGGTAGCAGTGTTTTTTTTTCTGGCACTTAAGTGCCAGACTCTAGTGTCGTGGCATGGTAACAGTGGTTTAAATTTGGAGGGACCATCTCCCATTTCCTGCATGGTGTACTGCTACAGTGCAAAAAAAAAACCCTGCTTGGTAGAGTCGTGTTGTGAGGTTGTGCTTCGAAATTCATTGTGTATAACAGCATCCAAGTACCAAATTTAATTATAAAATCAATAAGTTTGATCATCAATTTAATTGTGAAAAAATCGATTGTAAATACATCAATCATCCTGTTACGATTGGATTTGAAATACTCAAGATGATGAGGACCAAAGAAAATAGGGATATAGCTCAATAGCAAGCAAGTCCGCTAAAATCTACTGCAACTTTAGCAGGAAAATAAAAACAGAGAGCAGGTTTCAAAAGCTAGAGTTACGTAGCTTACTCCCTGTGCCCACAACTCACCAATTGATCAATGAAACAAAGCCTTCGGAGTACAGTTTCCAGAGGCTCTTGCAAGAAATTGTTACAATAAAATTGGTCAAGACTCTAAAATTTAGCACCTAAGGACTCCAAAGTTCATATTCTGGATGCAGAACAGAGCGCCTCTGAGCAATGTTTTGTCCAAATAATTTCTCACTCAGCCAAAGTAATACTCTAATCCTTACAAAACAAACCTTCCTCTACAACCAATTTGATAAAATTAAGGCAAATAACATTACTATACAAAGATATAAGCAAAAATTGCGCAAATTTTGAGAAAAGGATTTGGGCATTAAAGAGTTGAAGAAAGAAACTATGATAATGGCCGCACCTGTACTGTACAGAAAACTAACGAATCAGTCAATCAGGCAAAGTCATCATCGTCATCCTCGGACACCCCTTCGGAGGCACTACTCTCATCTGAGGCACTACTCTCATCTGAGGAGTTCCGCTTCGAAGAGGCCATGTGTCGGCTGGCTTTGTGGACAATCGTGATCTTGGGCCGCTTCTTGGGAGGAGCGGGGGTGGGAGTCCGAGGTAATACGGTGGCAGGCGACTTCCGGGCACCAGGAGGGAACCCACGTAAGGTAATGGAGGCTGGAGGAGGCGTCACCATCCCATTGCTGCCATTTGAGCTGGGCTTGATGAATCCGTTGTTGGTGTTGTTGGTGCAGGAGGTCAGGCTTGCTAGTGCGGCCTTGGGGGCACGCAGCTCTCTGGTCACGCGAGGTGCGAAGGCCCGCGCAGTGAGAGATGGGGTGGTGTAGAGTGATGCTGAGCGTGGAAAGGAGGTGATGGGCGTTAGTTTGCCATCAATCTGGCATGTGAAAGTGAACGAAACCTGATACACAGCACCGTCAAATTACAGGATTAGTGAAAGAGGTCCGATGTTTATGACGAGACAAGAAGATGCACAGCACAATCGAATTACAGATGTGAGTTCAACCCTTAGAGCCTTCGTGCCTGAAAATAGACAGTCCACTTTTCAAAGCTACCTTTCAGAACCTACTTCTGCTGTTCAAAAATGCAGGGCATGGGTTCTTCTTTCTACTGGTATATTTTGTTACCTTCTATGATTCAATTTAAACTCTTTGGATTAGCAGTTGCTGCTTTTGGCCACTTGGGCACTTAGGATTAACGAGCTCCAATGTTAATGACAAGATCCAGTAGACTAGACATGAAAAAGCTACATAAAGGGGGGCCATAGTCGTGTGCTACCCCCTTCCCCATCTCAATAAAGGGGATGTGATATTGTCGGAGTCCTCCAGTTAGCATTTTCAACAAATGCATCGAGACAAAGAAAGCACAAGAAATATTCACTTGACCCTCCATTTTTGTGCCAAGAGTATACGAAAGAATTGCAAGCAAATAGAACCGAAATTTAGAATTCAATGAGTTCAATGTATTCCACTGTGAACCTCTTCCAATTTAAGTCCGTACCTGGTCTTTGGAAGCAGCCTGCAGTACGGCATCAGGGACGGTGGAAGAGTCACTATGATGAGCCCAGCTCAATAGATCTTCCTCAGCAGGTGTCCCAATCTGAGAAGGCAGTTTGCTAATGTTAATCGGGAAATAGAGCTTTGCATAGGAAAGGAGGGTCCATAGACAATACTAGTGCATACGAGAGAACAGTACTGTCTCTGACTATTCTACTTGAAAGTTTAGGGTGCACACCTGTCTCTCCCATGGTCTTAGCTTTCCTGAGCACCCCGCCACTTTAGCAAACTCGCCGACGTCCTCAACAGTGCCATCGGAGGTATCAGGAGAGTCAGTGATTTCCTCAGAGTCGGCGTCCGTGTCACACCGTTCACAGGTTATCGAATCATGTGTATCAGACCTGTGCGTTTCAAAGTTAGCTAAAAATTATAAACAGACCACGCCAAGGGACCGTATGGACTTGACCCTAGTTCATGGTCTGTTCGATATCGATACCTGATGTCTTCACGGAGCGTGAATAGGTCTCTGAGATCATCTGTGGATAGCATGTTCACCTGCACACGTTGATACCAAGCATTTGTCAGAAACAAACTTGATGGTCATTTACTCAGAGTTACTAAGAATCAGAAGAGTTGCACTTTGTTGGCTCTAGAACCAAAGGTGAGTCGGTCAGTTGCATCAAGCTACATCTACAGTGAAGTGACAAAGCTCGAGTAGATTCTTCTGTAAAGTATTTGTTGCTCCAGTACTCAAAAACTGAACTCTAAAGTCTATCCTGAAATAACCAAGAGATAAGCTACAGAACCTCTTCAGGCTCTGTAGCTGGACGACAAAAGAGAAAGCGCCTCTCATATCAAAGCTGCTCGTTGAACAATTTCAAGTGGTGTTCACAAACCTGAGCTTTAGCATCAGTTGATTGTTCTTTGTCAACCACCTTCTGAAGTCCCTCCTTAGACATCTGGCGTTGAAAGACCTAGAAGAATCAGCAGACCACAATGCAATGTGAAGGGGAGTCCAACAAGTTGGTCTGCAGGAATGCCAGCACTGTCCAGCCTTAAAAAATAAAATAACTTCTAGCCAGTTCCGTCTTTCAGTACCTTTTCCTCAATGCTGCCACTGGCCAGAAACCGATAAACGAATACCCTTTTCTTCTGTCCATCTCTCCAAACTCGAGCTGCTGCCTAAGATGGAGCAATGACAGAAAAAAGCTGAATTAGGGAGCCAGACATAACAAGTGCAAAACCGATCACTTGGTAAACATGGCTTGACCTTGAATGGCGACTTGACATTTCATACCTGTTTATCAGTGGCAGGATTCCAGTCTGGATCAAAGAGCACCAACCGGTTTCCTCCAATTAAATTCAAACCACAACCTCCAGCTTTACTACTTAGTAGGAAAGCAAATTCATTCTGCGAAGAAACACGAAGGCGTCAGTGAAAAACCTTAGTCGGATAAATACATCAAATATAGGCATTTTGCAATCATATCTGCTAGCACAGCTATTTGTTCTTCACCCGTAGTTGTTATACGTCGACATAGTTTACCTGATTCTGGTCGTTAAATCTCGAAACCAACTTTTGCCGTTTACCAATAGAGGTGGACCCGTCCAGCCTTACGAACGGGTAGCTCCTCTCTCGGCAAATTTGAGCAAATAAATCTAAAGTCTGTTGACAGAAAATAGTAAGTCCTTGAGACGTGCAGGGAATGTGGGAAAACTACGCTAAACACAACATATACTGAGACCACAGTGGTATATCTATTTCAAATATAACGTGGCACATTTGACCACCTTAAAAGCTGCAAAGGTGCAAAGTAGCATACATTGAACACATTTATTTTTAACCGCGACAATTGAGCACACACAGTATTACGGTGTATTTATTGTATCAAATTAAGCCAGTTGGTGTATGCTGCAAACTCAAATAGGTTACTGACGTAAAGACTGCGCAGAGACCTGGGTATAGTTGGAGACAAGGACGATGCGGTCATCCGTCTTGCAGCGCAGTTCCGAGAGTAAACGTCCTAGTACTGCCATTTTCCCCGACAACTCAATCCAATCTGGCCAAGAACCACTCCTGCAATCCAATATATCCAAGAGGTTGGTCATAATGCTACCAACAAGAACGTTCTCTGCACATGTCCAAAGTTCTAACGCACACACCTGCTGGCGATCAAGTGCTGCGGGAACAATTTCAGGCAGTCGCCGAATCCTGCAGCATCGGATCCACCAGCACGAATTGTATCGTAGATAAGCTGCGCACATATAACATTTGGTTGTGAATATCCACGGCACTCGAGAAGAGTTCAAAGTGCTAAAATAAGATAATTATATGCTGCCAGCAATTTATGATCTCAACGTAAAAACTTTTGACTCTGGGGAGTAGCATGAGCCAACAGATACATATGATAGTACCGATAAATGTGCCTCAAAAATAGACATATCTATGATAAAATACAGACAGAGCGAGTACCTTGGGATGATTGCACAACTTCTTCAATGCCGTGATTGATGCTAATACCTTTGCGCGCTTAGTCTGGTCCTCCAAGGCTTGACGAACCTGTTTCATTCATCAGCAAAAACATCGAGTCATAATTGCGAGGCAATGAATCTTGAAGAGACCCAGTGTAGTAAACAAGGACCCACTGTAGTATTTCCATGGATCCCTACTGTATCTGTCAAGGGCAAAATTCGAATAAGATACTCATATCAAGACATTTGTTTTAACAGGACTCACATTCTTTGATCGTATAAAATGTCGATACAGGTTTGTTTGAAGCTCTGTCATTTTACAACAAACAACCTCCACAATCTGCAAACAACTGAGTCAGAAAACTGGCCATTATTTGAGTTTCTTACAGTGCAGCATAGATCGGGGACAATCCATCAACCAAAGCTGTAGATACTGTAAAACAGAGAGCAGAGGCTTTGAGACTGCGTCTATCTTCCCAAACAACTGAGAAGCTATACAGAAAACAGGCCAGAGAATGAGATCATGTCATACCTTAGGTGGCAAATGATTTGAAAGTAAAGCATTGGTTCGCCGCAATATGAACTGCCATACAACAATATGAGGTCATAATCGTATCTCCATATCTGTTACGGCATGAATAGAATGTTACGAGTGATAACTTCAGACGTAACGTTGGGTAGATACCTGGTTGACTTTCTCACTGAGTTCAGCCGACCGTTCAATACTCACTGCTCGCGCTTCATCAGTAGCATCAGGCTCTCGCCCAGTCAAAATGGGGTTCTGGAAAATAAAGATCTCCGTCAGGTCTACTGAAGATACGGAAATAAATGCACAGGGAGAAACTGACTTCGGTATATGTACTGTAGTTGAAAGGAGAACCAAAGGCATCCAACATGCTCCAACTCTCTGGCGTCCTAAATCTTTAGCACAGATCCTCACATCTTGAGCTCAAGAATGAAAGTGTTGACAATCAGCCAACTAGGCAATTGCAATTGACAGTTGGCTGAACAGGTGGGAAATCAACACTGCTCTAGAATGATATGCAGCGTTCATGAGGTGCAAGAGACGTACTTCATAGTATTTACGGAATTTGGCTGCATCACCGAGGACTCCGGGATTTGTGAAATTGACCATTGCAAAAAACTCTTCCAGATCATTCTGCAATCCCACAACTTGAAGGCATAAGGATACTACAACACAAGGCATCCAAAAGTAGCTTCAAAACAACCAAAACGTGGAGATACCTTAATAGCCTTACCTGCATAGGAGTACCAGATAACAACACACGCCTATAACAAGGAAGAGAAGCTAGAGCCTGCACATGCCAGCCCAGTCCAACATCAGAAACAGCCAAATGCACACCGTTACCATAACCAAACATCCAATGCTATGCAGAAGCTGGTTTACGTGGGATTGAACTAGAGTTTTATTGAAGTACCAATGTAGCAGTGGAAGGCCTTGTTAACAATATATAGCACTTGATCAAACACCCTTATTTAGATACTACTGCTGGTGACATCCGGGGTGGTACATAGTGGAAATCAATGGTTACTATTTCAGTGAAAAAGAGACATCATACCATCCGTCCTATCACTCATTTGTGCGCTTACATACCTGGTTAGTGAGTGTCTTATCGTTCTTAAGCCGGTGCGCTTCGTCGCAAATGAGGAGGTCGCAACTTCCTTCTTTTTCAAAACGTGATGCATGCATGCGAAAAGTCTCGTATGAAATGATAAGCACCTGAACATTATTTTGGACGAAATTAGTAGAGACCAATTTCAATACATCCGGTTTGTAGGTTTGAGGGGCAATGCAAGTACGACACTGTAATACTGGTAATGATAAACCATAATTATAATTAAAATGTCTTGACAGTCTACACTTAAAAAGCATTACATGAAAGTCCAAAGTAGGTTATAATTAGCATTGTGGCTACATTTGTTAATATTCCTACTACTTTGGAAAATACAATATATGCATTTCCCTGCAATTCCAAAGAAGCAATTTCATGATGAGCACTTTCAATAAAAAGGAAAGATGGAAGTCGGACTCACCTGATAAAAGTTCTGTGGGGAGAGAAAGGTAGAAATCCCTTGAAGAACATCTGCCCGAGTGGACTCACACATTGCCAGGACATTGACAGTAATATGGCTCAACCATTTCGTAATTTCCTGCTCCCAATTACTGACGAGGCTTGTTGGAGTAATAATGACAACCCTCTTTGCCATTGGCTTACCATCGAAACCTTGTTTCAACAGCGTCCACATGAGGGTGATTGATTGCAAAGTTTTTCCCAATCTGTAACATACCAAAATTGGTTTCAGCACACTACCTTGATCCAAGAAACCTACAGACACATTCTAAGCACTTCAAAATAGTAGGAGGCAATTTCCAATCATTTCTCATCCTTTTGATAGTCCATATGGAGTGTTACCCAACGATTTTTCGTGATGAAAATAAGGAAGCTAGTACTAGTTCTATGAACAAACAATGTCTACAATCGTGAAGGAAGTGATTTTGATGTACCCCATGTCATCTGCAAGAATGCAACCACCAGACGTGGCGTTCTCATTTTTTGATATTGCCATGCCACGAAGACCAGCTACACACTCAAACATGAACTGGACACCTTCCCTGCACAAATACACGACCAGAAATCAATTACTAAAACCACCACCATAACAAATGCAAAAACGTTAAATAATGTCCCAACTCCACACGTTTCCTTAAACCGCACGTCTATAGTTTCACAAAATGCCATTCAAGCAGCATCCTAAAACCAATGAAGACTGCCACATGCTAAGAATCCATTCGATGAAAGTGCCTCAGTTGTAAACTTCTCAAGCAAGGCTTTTAAGGACTATGCGTAATGGTTCAAGTAAAGACACCATGCAAAAATGACTTTGAAAATGCATATGATGTCTTTACTAGAACCATGCAACCATCCATAATGACTTCGAAAATCACAACTAATTCAATACAACTCCAAAATAACGAAACAACTTGTTGAGCTCCATTTGTTCCTGGCAACAACCATGCAATCCAGAATCGATTTTCATCATGAGGACATTATTTGAATCCTATCTAAGGCAACTTCTGGTACACGTAGCAATTCCTCTTTCAGATTTTTATTTCCTCTGACAGATCAGTTTTTGTGTGCATAAGAAAAGAACATGTGAAGGTGTCGGCATGAGTGAAGAGTCCGTTTGCTCAAAATCCAAATTATGTGCTCTTATCAAAAACCAAGTGCTAGAACTTTCAGAGTAGCGATACACGGTCAGAATAGAGAGTATTACCTCTGATGTTGCCGTAAGAATTTGACAAGATGAGGATCCACAATGATCGGTTCCGCCTTTTCCCCATCTGCAGGCTCGCCGTCACTGTCCTCCGGCTGCCACAGAACCAGAGGCTCCACCCCCGGAGGAAGCTCGACCTTGGGAGGAGGCTCCTCTGGCACGGGGGCCAGTGGCAGTGGGATATTGGTGATAGGAGTGAGAGGCGAACTCACACAACCCCATGGAATGAAGCGCTTCCGAGCCGAGAGACGACGAAGCAGCTCGGCTTGGGAGCCAGGCGAGGGTTTAGGGCACGGCGATTTGAATGGTCGCCGAATAACTGCTGCCGCATCGGAGACTGTAAGCAATTTCGGAAGCAGTGCCTGTCGGTTCACCTGCACGTCGCCCCTGCACCAATTCGAACAAACCACAACCTCTAAGACCTCAAGAATCTCAAGAATCTCGAAAACCTCAAATACTTAAAAATTCAAACAAGCGAGGAATCGGGACACATGAAACCCTAATTGGCGGAGGGAAGGCCTACCTTAACAAAGCGGCAACATTCTGCGCTTTCTGGGACTGCGCTTCATCTTGATCTTGCGTAGAATCTACGACCTCCTCTTCTTCTTCTTCTTCTTCTTCCTCACCCGGTTCTTCTTCTCTCAATTCGCCCTCGCATTCATAATCACTATCCTCAGATCCTTTCCCCATTTTGCTCTCAATCGCACATACTCGGTAACCGCAGCGAAGGTTTCAGCAATCTAAGGCGGTTCCGATTAAGGGATTCTAGTGATATAAAAAAAGTGCATCGACCAGATTGAGAAGAATTTCTACGGATAGTTAGCTTATCAAAGATTCTGACACAATGCAACCCGACTAATGATTGTGAGAGTGGAGCTAATGCCAGAATGTGGACTGCGTTAGAACAGGCTTGAAGTCGGCTAGCAACTGGCGCCAATAGAAGGTTCAAATGCTGCAGGACACGTGGCGGTTGCCACGCTATTGATTTCGCACCTAAACCTCTTTAGTATCACCCTAACTCTAATCTTGCAGTCAGTTATAAAGTCACCTTTATTAAAGAGGTAAAGAGGTAAAGGAGTTCCAAATGACCGGCTGATCCCATGGACGGGTCACCGGCTGAGGTCATCGCCCTCTCGACTTCACGGTTACGCATCGGCACGCGAAGCTTTAGGGTGCAGTAGCAGAAGCTGCAACGACACTGCCACTCCCGGGACGACGATCGAAAATCCGCGTATTTCTGCATCCCTTGTTGTCAGATCCGTTTGCAATTGACGTATTCCAAATTTGGGGTTCCTCAAAAACCTAGAAATTGTGTGTACGTATGGACGCCGCTGAGATTGTGTGATCGCATTGATGTTGTAATGCGACAGACGATGAGGAGGTAACTAAGCGATGGATGCAGGCACCAAAGATCGCCTGATTTGCAACATCACCTTCGTAGGACGAGCAAGCGGAGCTCCAGTGCCGTCTCTCGCGCAAGCTTTCTTCGAAGGATCAGTAGTCGCTTGCCGGAACTCGCCGCGAACGACGTTCTCTAGGGTTTGCGGGCGTCTTAGGTTAGTTCTCTGAGCTCTGCTGGTCATTTCTGTGAGTTGTATTAGGTTGATTCTTTAGAATTTTCTGTTTTTGTTGGATCTGTTCTCTGGTTGTGAGTGTAATCAGCATGACGGGGGTTTGTGTTCTGATTGTGATGAACGTGATTATTGTGGGTTTCTTTTGTGTGCTTTTGATGGTATTGTGACAACAACAGGGTTTCAATCTTTAAGGTTTGGACATTGAAGTGTTCAAATTCATTATTATTCTCCCCAACTTGGACAGTGGTACTGTATAGAATTGATCGTTGGCACTCGATTAAGTGAGCATTGGTCAGGGATAATTTCCGCTGGGGGGTCCTCGAAATTCAAATTTTGAAGAATGTTGTGATCGGCCAAGGTCATCGTAATTCTTCTTAGCCCGTTCTGCAAAGATTGAAACCTGTGTTGTAATCAGTGCGTTTTAGATCTAGTTATATGCGATGCTTTCCATGCTCTCCAACAATGGGTGTTGCTGAGCTTCTGAATTGTGTTCTTGGTGTGCGTCGGCTTGCATTTGGCCTGATTAGGTTGAAATCAGGGCGAGCGTTTATTGTTGTTTGATTCTCTGCATTGTTTATGGTGGTGAGAGAGCAAGGCGCAGGAAAACTGTGATTGATGGTGCGGGTTTTAGGGTTCTCGCTGCGTGTGAGGATGGGGACTAACTAATTGTTCGGTGAATTAAACTCTGGTTATGGTGATGTTGATTTCGATTTTGAAGTTTTCTCTTCCAATTTGGCAGTGAACGAACAGGGAGTCTTTTGCGTGGCTGTTTGTCCGTGCCTAGGAAATCGCATGCCTTTGAATTGAGATGACTGGAGTTATGACAAGTCTTGGATCTTTTGTACGATCTGCAGCGTCTATCTATCAGTTCTTTTGAAATCTTGTATAGTTTAGAGGTTCTGTGAGTTTGAAGTGAATTCAGAAGTGTGTACATTATGTTTCGTGCGTCTAAGGATGGTGCGGTCAAAGACAAAGGAACATTAGCTAATAAGCTAAAATCTCAGCTCTAAATGATTCTGGAGTTGTACATCTGGAGATTCCCATATTATTGGTCCGAAGAAATAATTTTGCAGTCAGTCTATGATGATGCCATGATTCTTTGTGAAAGAAGATGTATTCAAATCCTTTTGGTCCAACGGATGAGGCGGAAGAATCAAAGTCGATGTGTGCCACATTTTTCTTGGGCAAATCTCTCATTAGGTTAATGTCCAAGTGGCAATGTGGAAGTAGACACTAAAGTATGCAACACTAAACTTGTCTGTCACCTCTCTCTCCCACTTGGGTAATGACACGATATGGAATTGAACACCAAACTGTGCATCATCTCTCATGCAGTCCTAGGTTCGAACCTGTTAATGTATCGGAAAAGCATGTCGCCTGCGTATGAGCGGTTGTTGTGACATTGTGAGCTCAACACTTTTACTAATACATGAGCATGGAGATTAAAATACTGCTCTGTTCTAAGTATTACAGAGGTGATGAATAGAGACTAGGAATTGTTGCGTCTGAACATTGTTTGCTGCACAGGTGAAGATGATCTTCAGAATGCGAGGCAGAGGGAGTCAGATATAGGCACCGGTGATTTCGAGGATCGTTTTTTTGTAAAAGAAGAGGCTCAGTCATAAAGCGAGGGTTTATTTGAGATTGGTGTTAACCAAGAGGTGAATGAGAGCGAAGGTGACTCAGGTATTCGACTGTCGAGTTCTACTGTCTATATTATCCCTTTCTGTGACTATCCTACAATAACAGTCCTATGTAAAAATATAACGGATTAAGAAGAGGTGTTTTCTTCCTTTTGAAATGATTTCTCTGGTGTTCAGGCATTGTCGCAACCCAAAGCGAGGAGCTCGTAGAGTACGCTGTCTCAAACGGTGCTACTCTGACAAACCCTCCAATCTCTGATGTAGGTGGAGAAGCGGACGACGACACTGACGAAGGAACTTTAATGGCTGTGACAGAGGACCCTCCTCGGTTTGGGCATGGGGAGCTTGTGTGGGCAAAGTATGCGAGGTTCCCTTGGTGGCCTGCTCAGGTCTGTGTCTCAACACTGTTATACTTTTATTTTACATTGAAGGAACTGAGATGAAACTAGTATACAGATATTAACCATTGGCATGCAAGCCAAGCATCTCTCGCTATAATGTGATGTTCATATTGGTTTCTGTGAATTATCAATGTCTTTGTGTTAACACGTTTGTGATTGGACAAAACAGATTATCAATGAGAGGGCCGTCCAACCAGGTAAAGGGGGTCCTCGGCGGACCAACGCAGACGTATTAGTTCGCTTCTTCGGCACTTATGACTAGTTCGTTCTCCTCAACCCGTTTTCGAACCACTTGTCTGTTCTTTGCAGTTTACTAGCAGAAATCAGGTCATTCGCTTTCAAACTGTCTGAATGACAATCTCTGTGTTCCTGTATGTGAGTGTTATGTTAAGAACGCTGTCATGGTGCTTGTTCTGGAATTTTCTCTTCTGGGTGTGCATAAACTGTCTTTTATGCAAGTTCTGATCGATGTATTTTCAGTAACAATTTTGGTGTTGACTGCAGTGGCTGGGTGGATCCGAGCGTGGGTTTGTCAGAATTTGATGTGGTATGTACAGCTTTGTTCAGCGCTCTTGTTTCTTGCATTCCGGTGATTTTGACACTTCAATTTTTTTCCGATTCTGAAAAATTTTGCACCGTATTTACCTGCTTTTTACTTCCAGCGCTATTAGAATTATTTGTGCACAGCTGCTCAACTGCTCAGCTGCAAATATCTGTCCTTGAATCTCTCCTTGACAGGCACCTTTCTTGCTTATTGCACTTGAGTAAATGTCAGTAATTATTTTTAAATTTTTTAAATTTTTCGGACAAAGAAGACGTTTAGTCCGCTGTAAAATTCACCGACGTAAACACCGACATAAAATTCACTCTGAAACCGAGCTCTCTGATGATGTAGAATTTCAATCTAACCTTAACCTAGATCAGTCCTTTTGCTAGTACTAATTTTGAAACTCTCACGATATTATTTACACACAGTTTGTTAGAATACTAGTCCTATTGTGAAGGTTGTATGAATTTGACAGTTCACGAAGAAGCATGTACAGTTTTCAGTAATACTTTTTGTATTAATTGCTACAGAAGCTTCAAGAGAGGAGTAAAATTAAGAAAAAGGCACTTCAGAAGGGGGTTGAAGAGGTTAGTGTCTGCCTGTCTTCTGTTTACTTTCACCCAATTTCAGGGTGCGAGTTTCTGTTGCTATTTGATTATATTTTCCATCTTGATGTTCTCGTACGTGAGAGTGCATATGGTACTGTCACTATGAGCATCTCTTACTACAGCATGAATCCATTACTCGAGGTTTTTAAACCGCATGAATCAGATTGTAATCAGTGGATTGTATGCAGGCACTTGAATTTCGCAGGACCGGAAAGCTTCCAGACGCCTTTACGGTTGCTGCTATGATAGAGCAAGAAGAGCCTAAAACACCCAATGAATCACAAAGCAATGGTGCGCATACACACATTAAATTTGTTGCACCGACAATATATCACTTTTTTGAGTCAGCTATGCTGAAGTTCATGTTGACTGTGTATGAACAAAGCTTTTTATTAATTAACAAGACTTAATCAGAGGACACCGATTGATGCCCATGAATTCAGCATTGCACTTCATTGTTTTTAGTGAATAAAGCAAGTATGGATAGTCTATGCAGGCGTTCAAGAAAATGGTACTGGTCAGGAGTCCACTCCGGAAGATGAAGGAACAGAGCAAAGACGAGCTGCACGAAAGCGGAAGCCTAAGGTTCTTTATGAGGTAAAATTAGAGTGATTCTTTTTTGTCCGTTCCTTTATTATTTTCAGATCGTTTCAAACTGACGAACACTTCCATTGTTACATACAAATTCCACTTGTTTCATGCACGCCGTTTGTGGAGAGGAAACAGAAATCATGCCCAGAACCTTCAGGGCATAGGTTTATTTGCTTTTAATTATTCCCTTCAAGTCTGCTCTAGCATGTCGAAGTCTCCACGTCCCTGCCTTCAATAGTTTATTGTTTTCATTTCGGTTCAAGCTATAATATGTCTCTGGTATTTTCTGCTCCTCATGCTTGGTTGGTCGTGAGGTAGAAAAACTCTTTGAAATCGTATTGAAGGAGTGATTTTGTCGAACGCAGGAAGAAGAGAGGGTACAACGAAAGCCAGAGCGAAGGTTGCGAAGGTTACGGATAATGCGACAACTGGGGTTGACTGCTCCTGCAGGGTCTCCCTTTCTTTTGGACACAAGAATGTCTGTATAAGAAACGGTGGCAATTTTTAGCTGTGCGCCACAATCAGCATTCTAAGAAAATGGAGAGACTTTTCTAGCAGTGCGCCCAATTTTGATTTAATGCCTACGGGACTAGTCAGGCACATGTTTTGAACATTTCTGAACTAAATAAAGTGATCTTGTAGCAGATCATACACGAGAGTATGGGTTGCAGAGACCAAGGCACGGGTGCATTTTGGTTTCGTCTCGGCTGTGAACCAGCAATTGCAGCTTCCGGAGTCGAATTGCTGACTTCGGTGGAATTGAATATTGCCAAGGAAATATACTGTTCAACCTACCTCTAAAGGCACTCCGTGGAATGATTATCGCATAGGCAACGATGCAACGGGCTTTTTGCATCGAAACAATCAAATTCTTTGGCAATTCAACTGTAAGGATTGGCTGCTTGCTTTGCTTACTTGTTGAGGGACTTCAAGTATACCCGCGTGTAGTGATGTCACGAACGCCTTCCTAGTTCAAGTTCCAGATGGAGCATTGATCGTTGTTTGATCTCTAGTGGCGCATCAGATTGTCAAAGGTTTGTATTTTTGTATTTAATTTTAAAATTACATTTTTTTACCATTTTAAATTTTTTTTTAAATGATTTCTTAAAACTGTCCTGCAACATGCAGGTGCTGCAGTTTGCTGAATTTTTATTTTTGTTTTTGTTTTTCCATTTTTTTGGCCAGCATTCCTCTTCAGTGCTCAAACTTCTTGTAATGTATCTATTGTTTGGATTTGGTGTTACTAGAGTACATATTTTTCTAAAATTACAAATGTGGAATTATGTCAAGTGGTTAACCAAGCCAAAATTGCATTGGCTCTAGTTCAAAACTGGATTTGCAAAAATGAAGTCATAGATGTGAAGAACACAAAATTTTAAATAATCACCATGTTAAAGAGAACCTCTTTTCAAATCCATTCCAACAAGTTTTACTCCAAAAATGATAATATTTTGCTTGTAATCGAATTTTGAAGGAATTTTAAAAATTTCCCTTTCAAAATTCATAAAAAAATATTGGTGATAGCATTAGTGAATTTAATTGTACAGATGGAATTTGAAATTCAAAATCTACAACTTTCATTTATATATCAATTCCAAATTATTATTCTAAATAGTACTTTATAATGATTTTTCCTAGATTGTCAATTCTGGAGAAGACTCTAGATGTTTAGGGATTAACTTCATATTCTTAGATTCTAAGAACTATTTCTAAATAAACTTTATATTATAAAATTCATATAATATTGAAGGGGGAAGCTCAGAAGCACCCTTGATATCATATAATAAGTTTGATGTACAATATACATTGTCAATCAAAGTTCAAACTCATGAAAAAGTAGAGAAATTGTAAACATTGTTTTGGGCCTTCAAGGATTAAGGAATGTGTGACCATGAAAATCACCTAGATGTTGCATAGCAAGGTTGTAAAAATGAAGAAGACACCTATATTTGACTTTTGAATGGCTACCTTGGTCATAGTTGGGCATCCTTCCCAAGTTAACCTTGTGAAGATGTTGTGGATCTAAAAGACCCAATGGATGACATCACTATTAATTATAGAGAAAAAAAATGCACCTATTAGTTCAATAATTTAAGTATTGTGGTGACTACCTTGGGCATGGGGACTGGCGTCCTTCCAGAGTTAATCCTATGACAATGTAGCAATCTAAAAGTGTCTAATAGATGATAAAGAATCCTTTTAGATAAGAAAGAAGTGCACATGTTTATCTTTGGAATTTTGTGTGAAAGGAAGAGGTCTTACTCATAGTAGTTTGACCTCTATTGGGTGCTCTTAGGATTTTTTAAGTAAATGATTCACATACTATCCCAAAAGTTGATTTCCACGATGATCAACTTGATGTTCTAGTGTTAAAGAAGTAGTGGGATGTATGGCTTCTTTTTTCATGTTTTAAGAAGTGCCAAAGTGCCAATATAAAATGTTATAATGGTGCTCCAAATTTCAACATTCATCCACATATTGGTTAGAAAATATCACATTAGCACTTATCACATGTCTATAATTTGGTTTTCATCCACAATCTAGTGTTTTCATTCAAGAATTTCATTTTGAATTTGAATTTTTTTGACAATTTAATCCAAGTTTTTTGCCATTTTTTAGCCAAATTATTTTTTTCCCAAGTGCAATCTGACACGAGAAAGAAAAAAACTAAACTAAACTAGTGGGCTACAAAAGTCATTGAGCCCGTAGAAATTGTGTGTACCAATGAACATTGCCGGCTATGTTGCTTGAGATAATTGTACCATGTACTTTTGATGTGGGTGGAGTCAACTCGTAGGGATGAAATAATTCCTTAGCCAATGGTAATTGTCCATGTGTTTCAAATAAAAAATAAATAAAAATTCCTTAGCCGAGTGGTAAACAAGTGGTGTATAAGGGCAGGCTGGTGGTAAAGACCATGACTACCCAAAGGAGCATGGCTCCATTTTTTGTGTATGCATATGGCCACTGGAAAGGAAAATTGTAGGTCTAGTGCAAAGGCTTCAAGGCGTGGTAACTCACTAGAATACTAAGGTACCATAGTCAATATAGATGCTCAAGCACTAACCTCTAAAGGCCTTCCATGTATTTTTTTGGTAGCATAGAAATTTTGGGTAGTACGTGTGACTAGAGATTTGCATATTTTAGGTTGAAATTTTAACAGAAGGTGGGGACGAGGAATGTCTTTCACATACACTAAATTTCATGACATTTGAAAATGTGAATAAAAAGTTATGGTCTAATATGTTACTTTTTTCTTTAAATGAGCAGTCCGGGCAGATTTAAAAAATCATTCTTTTAGAAACAAAAATTTGAAATTGGTTTTTTAGATTTATATATATGCGGAAAGCTTTTAATCATTCCATTTTGATCAATGAGTCAAAAGTTGTGAGGAGTTTTAGTTTGCGGGCAGTTATGGATTTTCTACTCTAAAATAAACTTTGAAGTCCTTTAATTTATTGAATTTTCAATATTAAAAAATAAAATAAAATCATAGGATGTAGACTGTTTATTACAACATTGTAACCATTGGGATTGGCATTTCCCACTTTCATAACTAAATTCTTAGTAGTTTAGTATGTTGAACTATTCTCTACTTCTTTCTATTTACTATTTGTTTCCTATATGTTATACAATTCCAAATGATCTGAATTTTTTCAAGTATGTAGCCAACTTGCCTTGAAGAATAAATCCAAAGAAGCACCACCATTTTGGACATTTTTTCATACAAATGTGATCTTGTGAAGTGTAACTACCTGATTTTTTGCAAGGACAAAAAAAGGGGTTTTGTCACTTCAAATGCTAATATCTTGCAATCTACATGGTGGAAATTTCTGAATTTTTTCCCACATCTTTTCAAACTAGTGTACTACAAGATCCTATGGATACACAAATCCAAAAATGTTTTTTTTCTAAAATTTGGTACTTGTACTGTAAATGGCAATTTAGAGCATTCTTGGTAAAAACATATTTACAGTCCTTTAGGCGTTCATGCTATAGCAAGAAAATCCAAACTTTATAGATATTTAATTACAAATATGTTGTCAACCTTAACCCCCATCCTTGTCACATATAACATGTGAATATTCTAAAATTAATCTTACTAAAAATCTTAAAGAGATGCTATTTAGGTTCTTTTTACACCACATTAAAGGCTTTTCAAGTCTCTCTCATTTGGCTAAATAGTTGGAAAACTTACTTGTTTTTGAAGTGTTTTTGGAATTTTGTTGATAAACCTCGGTAGCTATGGCAATGGATGGAAATGAAACATATTTTGCTTCTTTTAGTTTGTTTCTTAAAATTTGGCACTTTTTCCTCAGTGAAGGCACTTTACACCCCCTATAGATCTTTTAGAGTTTTCTATAGGTGTTGTTGTATTTCAGTTCATAGTGGTTGCTTCATAACTACAATGATTTGATGGATGATTTCGGTAGGTTGAACCATGTCAATATTTGTACTATGATGTTTTAGAAGACAATGTTTAGCATACAACACATGACATGTTGAATAAAAAAAAATTTTGATGCTCTCCAAATATCTTTTTTGGCATTCAAGCAGTTGGTGCTAGAATTGATTTTGTTTATATGGTCTAATGTACCTTATGTTGTTAGAACCCCTTGTCCCCATATCTATTTGCAACTAAGGTAAAATGGGTAATTTATTGGTTGACTTGCAGTCATTCATGTGAGAAGATGAATGATTTGTATGGATGTGGTGCATCCACTATCCATAAGTATACAAATATAGTGTATAGAGTCTTTAGTAGACGGAATTGAGGTATTACTATCACCAAAATTCATAGACAAAGTGGAGATAGATTGCAAAACATTATGGAGAAATTTAACTGGGATTCCACACGATTGTCAAACATTTATGAAGCCTTAGATGGAATCCATATTTCTCTTTCTTGACAGCTTGGCATTTATCTCACTCTCATTACTACAAATTTCTTCATGATGAAGAAATTTCATAGTATTGTGTTGTTGGGAATCTCTAATATAGATTGAATCTTTTGGAATGTTTGTGTAGGGCGACCAAGTGGGATCCATAATGCAAGGAAATTCCAATGATTATTTTTTGTACCAAGATTTGGATCAAAGGCAAATTTTAGCAAATCCTACCATCTTGGTTAGAGGTGTATAAGTGCAACCATACTTGATAAGAAATTCGACCTACCCAAGTAGCCTTTATCTAGTGAAGAACTATAAGTAAGCAAATTTAAAATTTTGTTATCAAAAGAGGTTTGATACTTCATCAAACATGCATTTGGCGCTCCAAAGAATCGGTAGAAGATTCTAAAGAGCTTTGGAGTCAACATCAATTAGTGTGGGGTAATCACAATTGTGTCTTGTGTGTTATATAACTATTGCAAGTTGCATGGTGAAAGGCTTTCAACACCAAAGTTGCCTAGGCATATGGTGAATCCATTTGTTGGTAGGCACTGTAGAACATAGCGTTTGCCAAATGATGAAGATGGAGTAAAGGTTGCTAAGAACATATGCATAGGGCTTTATATGGATCTTGGTCAACAAGAATCTTAATATATAATCATTTTTTCCTATACATTTATAATTTTTATTGTAGTTTTTCATTTAATTTTTTACAATTTTATATTTTTATATTATAGAGTATAGACTTTTAATTGTTCTTAATGTCTCAATCTTTTTCTTTGTTTTGGTTATCATAACTAAGAACAACTTTAAATTTTATAATTTTCAAAGATGAAACTACACAATATTTTTTTGTAATCATATTTCAAATATTTTAGTAAGAAAATATTTGGGTTCAGCAATTTGATTGTGCATTTTATACAAGATGTGAAAAAATGAGTTGAAAATTCGTGAAAAAAAATTTAATCAAAAATAATTTCATAGTCATTCAAAATTATATATATTAAGTGGATGGAGGTACAAAATGAAATTTAAACCTAAATTGCTAGTAACTTTGACATAAATTTAAAAAAATATCAATCATTAAGGTAAAATTATTATAAAAGCAAGACATCTTATGTTGTTGTTTTCATGTGAAAATTTTAATAACTAAGTTTAAAAAACAACCTTATATGTCATTTTAGTCTTCATTGCTTAAAAACAAAATCCTCATAATTTTTACCCTACACATCAAAACAAAATGATTCAAAGTTTTTTGTATAAATATGGTTCTATTCTTTTAAGGAAAAAATTGATTTTTAATAAAATAAAAAAATTTAGCTACCTACTTTGAGATTGAAATCAATAAATAATCTATAACTTTTGCAATGCTTATTAGAATGATATGAAATAAAGATTTAGATATAGTACATGATAAACATGAGCTATTCTGAAAATTTCATATAGAAGTTCAGAAAAAAATTTAAGCCTCTAGAAAATATTCTAGTTTGCAAAGAATCCAAAATAGCCTCCTTAGTCCTATAGAGGTTAAAACAATTTAGGACCCCAAAACACCACATATCTGTAGGGTTAGATGTGTCTTTTCAATGAGGAACAAATTGTTGGTAAGAAATCTATGCATATATTACAAAATAGAATGCAATACAAAAAATTATAATAAATAAGTGAATTTATTTACTTATTGTATTTTAAGAAATCAATATAATTTGTAATTCTTTTATATGATTCTTTTTAATTCACTAACTACAAATAATATTTATAAATAATATTATTATAGGCTCTTAAAAAGCTTACTTTGCTTGCAAAACATCTAATTCAAATTTATTGTTGTTTCTCTGAAGTAGAATTACAGTCTCCGTCTTCATTCGCTTTATACAAGTAAACAATTCAACAAAGCAACCCAATGCACTTACCAAACTACTATTGGTCCTTCAATTTTTTGCAATTGTTCTACAAACTTCTAGTAAAGTACCAACACAAATTGTTGCATTATAAAGATCAACTTCTTCTAAAGCAACCTTGATGCCAATGATAAGAGCCCCTTTAAAGCTTGCACTAGGAACATTGTTGGCTTTTGCCATTTCACTCAATATGGCATCCACAGCAATATACATTTATACCATGTCTACCTTGCAAGCCTAGAGTTGTCTTTGGTCATATTTTAAATCTTCTTCCTATAAAAATATCATTGTCGCATCTTGTTCTACTTACCCTTGAGATGCATCCTCTAGCAACTCGCCTTCAATAAAAAAAAAAAGTGTGCAATCAAACACCCATGCATTGCAACCCAATCTTTTGCTTTGAAAGATTGTCAATCCGACTAAGAAATGTGTTTATCCAATATGTCAAACAAATATTGCATTTTGGCATTGTCCCACTCACAATTGGCAAGAATTGGAGCATTCCTAGGTAATGTCAAGGTTAGAAAGGAGCTACACTAAAGATGATATTTAGTGTTGAGTGACATTTAGTGTTTTTACCCCCCTACTAGCTACAACACTAAATCTCAACAGTTGTCCACAATTAGTATTAGACTTGAATGTGCCGGCTGCAAACTTCAGAGCCTTGTAACTTTTGCAAAAATTCTTCAAATCAAGAAAATGAGATGTTTTTCGGCATCTACAAAAACTTTAGATGCCGAAAAACATCTCATTTTCCTGATTTAAAGAATTTTTGCAAAAGTTACAAGGCTCTGAAGTTTGCAGCCGCCTAGCCCTAATCGGTCCGATTCTGTCCGTGAACAATGATATTCCGTCTGATATGACAACTCTGGTTCACATTTAGTGTTTGAATTGACATTTAATGTTACTTACTTTCATAGGGTAATTGGCTTTTAGTGTATGCCTTCGTATTTAGTGTAGAAGACACTAAATATCATCTTTAGTGTAGTGGTTGACAACACTAAAATTAGAGCAAATATACATGCCTCGGAACAATCCCCTTTAACTCCTCTTCCAGTGGACTATCTTCACCATCATCACTTGAAGACATCATACTTGCTAAATAGCCAAGTTGGCCATTCAAATCCAAAATAAAAAGTGCAAAAAAAAAAATTTGATTATTGCATTTTGATGGTACCAAGGAAAATTGTATTAAAGTTGGATTTGAAGTTGCATTTGAGGAGAGCACCATCAAAGTTGGATCTAAAGCTCATGTCATATTGGGACATATCTAGCTTTTTTGTGGCCTTCACAACTTGTAGTAGTAAATTGGTGATTTTTTTGAGGATCAGCAGTACATGTATTAGTTATGCTTCAGTTGAAGGATTCCTAGTTTGACTGGTATTGGCTAATTATACTTGAAGGATTCCTAGTTTGCAATATGGATGTCAAGCTTATGTCCATGCATGTGTCTCAGGCTATGGTGAAATCTGTGTATAACTGTTCTACTAGTATTGTTTTTCCATAATCCCAACATTTAAGGAATCTAAGTCATTTTTTCATTAGATAATGAGACAAGGTTGTCTGTGAAATTGATAACCGTTTTTTCTTTCTAAACCCTAAACCTTTACTCTATTTGAACCTTTAGATCAACCAAAAAATACTATTGTAATATATAAGCTTGTGATTGAGCAATCACATTGGCATTAGACCTCAATTTCATTTAATTGGTGGTAGTCACTATTTTTTGTGGCATTTATTTTACCTACAATCTACACTTTTTGTAGAATTTATTCTAATATTTTTGGATGATTTTTTGCTTTTTGTATTGAACTTCTAACAAAGTTTTTGGAGCTAATTCAATCTTATGTGCCGGAATTTTTAAATTTGACATAGGATGCTATATTTGACTAGGACACTTAGTTTGAAAAATAACATGGAGAGACTTCAATCTTAGTGATGTGTTATGCTTCCATTAGCTTTCAGCAAAGCAATTATGTACAATAACTATTGACCATTGCATTCAACGGATTGGTTTCAATGTGACGCGTTTTTTGACCTACTCAATTGACACATCAACCTAGATATAGCTTGTCAACTTGGATGTTTGTGCCAATGGAACATTTGTTTGTTAACAAAAATTTGTAGTTATTCTCTTCATTAACATAATATGGTTAATTATGTCTTTGTTAACGAGGATAATCATGTCTGACAACAAATTGATTCATCGTTTTTGGCAATTTTGTTGTAGTGCTTACCATACCATAAGTGCATAAGGAATTGAGTTATTCAATTTCTATTTTGAAAAACGTTTTTAGTCAATTAATTTGGATAGACAATTTTCATACATCAACCGATATTTTGTCTTTCATTGTTCAATTTTGTCTTTTAATCTAGTGCCTCCAATTGTCTTCACAAGAGTCGAGAAAGCCATGATTGGCACTACTATGAGCTACATGAACAATAGATGTTGGAGCAATTAGAGTTGTAGAATTGGATGCAAAAGGTTTAGAAATAGTCTTTATATGTTGGGGTTTTAGAACCTCACATTGTTGAAGTCTCAAGGTGTTGGAATCGGCAATGTCAACGTGAGCACGAGAATCATATTCAATTAAAAGTGCATCACAACCTGAGATATTAGATGTATCAATAAAGATTGAATCATTTGTAGACACCAACAAAAGCAACGTACTTTGATGGTAGAGAAGGAGGAATATAAATTGCAAAGGAGCCATTTGCCATTATTTTGTAAGTTTTTCAATGCTTACTAGTTTGATAAGCATTAATTGCATTATGTTCACAGTAGAATCATTGTACACAACAGGACCATGGCTACAATATAATCAATAATCTATGATAATAGTTTCAATTTCTACAGGATCATGAACTTCAATTGGTGGCAAATCAATACCAAGTTCAAGTTCAAGTACAAGAATTGTCATTCTTACAAATACCTTGTTTTGTTTGAGTAGAAGAGTCCTCTATAGAACCTAAACTATGAATGTGCTTGCCTAATCACAAACCCTATGGCACTTGCAACCAATTGTCAAAACTCAATGTATTTGATATTATTCATTATCAAAAACAAAAAACGTTCTTGGAATTACAACACTAAGTGCCAAAGCAATCCAAAAAGAATTAAAACAAAAAACGTCAAAGAGTGCCAAACAAAAGAAGACATGAAAAGGATTCCAAGAAGATTCTACGAAGCCCTCGGGAATTGGGATGGTAGGAGGTAGGTAGATAATTTGGATCACCTCAATCTGAGTCTTTGCAAGTTATGTCCAATTACTTGCTTTTAGAGGTTATATAGTCTTTAACCCCTAAAAAATTTGGAAGATGGGGGTTCAGGGAGACATTGTCAAAAATTGTAGAGATTTGATATGTTATTCAAAAATGAAATTTGTTTAAATTTTTTTTAGCTTCAACTATACAAAAGATAAGTATTTTTACCAAAATGTGTAAAAAATTTCAGCCCAACTGACCACTTGAATTGAAAGATTACAATGTTTTAAGTGAGGAAAAAACTTTTTTCATTCTTAGAAAACAATATTAGCAAGCCTCGAGCCCTTTTGGAGTAAAATTTTTGCTCTACACAAATACAATAATTTTGACCATTTATAAGTATATGATATTAGGTTCACTCATGAAAAGTTTCAGAAGCAAATATAGAGTTTGGTGTATTCTAAATTACCTTGTAATGCAAGGAGGTTAAACGAATTTGCAATACACTAGTCATTTTTTGACGAGATCTTGTGCAATGAGGAAATTTTTTATTTGAAATCCGAATAGTGAAAAGTTAGAGACAAACATTTGGAGTATGTGGGAATATTTTTTAAGAATTTTGACTTCATTGATTGCAAGATAATAGGACTTGAAGTTCAAAAAAAATATTTTTTTCCTTAAAACCACCTCAACATAGCTAACAAAGTTTGACTCGTCTTATAATATGATTTGAAGACTGAAATTTGTTTTTTTGGGACAATTCTACACCATATTTTGTTAGTTACATACATGCCAAATTTCAAAAGTTGATGATCTTTTTTGCAAAAGATTCCTCAAAGATTTCCAAATTGCCTAAGCTACTCAAAAAGTTTAAGGCAGCACAACTTTTGATTGGACATCCGATTGGAAAAAAAATAGTTCTTCACAAAGGAGATACATGTTCACAAAGTGTGTCCAAATTTCATGAACATCCAACTAAAAATGACTTTGTAGGAACCTACCCAAGATTTCTTGCGTATGTTGAATAGACACTTGGTCCTTAAAGGGTTAAACCTATGTATCCAAGATTTTAGAATTTTGTATATGCATATATTACAAATCTTAGATCAATCCAAAAAAATTAACAACATTATATCTCAAGTCTTTATGCTCTAGAGCATTTATTTAATCCACACTGATCTTACGCCTAATTTTTATTTTGTGATTCCCATATTTGATTGATCTAGTTTTTCATGAGTGCTTATTTACAACTAGTTTGATCAGTGGCCTTTTTAACCTCGAAGTCAAGTTTCCATATGCTTGCCATATATTTGTATACAGTAGTATTGGAAAACAAAATATTCTATTCTTCAAAAAATTGAATTACATTTAGTATTGCCTTAAATTGCGTTCCTTTTATTTTGTTTTCAAATACTTTCTTATGTCTTAAGTTGCAAATTACAAACTAAGATTCAAAAATGTTCCAAACATTCAAATTATTTCAAAATTCATTACCAAAAATTGAATATATTCTATTTATTGATACCACTACATCTATGCCTTTGAAAAAGTCTTGCAATTAGTGACCTCACTAGCATTGAGATGTTCTACCAATGTGTATGAGACAACTCAACTTCCGTGGTTAGGCTTTTGTAGCGTAGTTTTCTTCAACAATGTACATACTAGAAAATATGTACCATCATTTGCAAGCCTTTTGCCTAAACCATTGCTCAATCCTGGACAAGACAATTTCACAATCCCAAACAACATAACACCGACGGGGAGCCACTTACAGGCTCCTTGTTGCAAATCCATTTATATGCACATTTCAACACCAACTAGTGTGCCATGTGCCGTTGCCACAATCTAAATAAATATTTAAATAAAATAAAATAAAATAAATAAATAAATAAAAATAAAAAATAAAATAAAAAATATATATATATATATAAACTTATTAAAACTTTGAAATTCAATAACTTTCACAGCTTAGTGTGAGAAGTTGCATTTTTGGCCCAAATAGAAAGCTTTGTGTATGAAAGAGTTCAAAGTCTTTGTTTTGTAGCGTCTGGACATGTGAAATAAAAGTTATGTTTTTTCTAAAATAAATAATAACTTAATTCAACTTTTTAATTTAAAAAAATTCATAACTTTCACACCGTATGTCAAAATGCCACAAAATTGGCACAAATAGAAAGCTTCATGCATAAAGGAGTGCAAGGGCTTGTTTTGTGGCATTTAGACGTGCGATGTGAAAGTTATGATTTTTTGCAAAATAAAAGATAATTTATATTAATTTTTAAATTCATAAAAACTTTGAAAATTAATAACTTTCATACTGTTTGTCCAAACGCCACAAAACAAAGTCTATGCACCCCTCCTTGTCAAGAGCTTTCAAGCGGTACCAAGAATGCCGCTCGATGCCGCTCAATGCCTCAAGATTTGTTAGATCTCAACATATCACACAAAACAAAACAAAACAAACAACCTAACTTAAGGATTAGACTTTTTTTGGTGCATCTGAGCTATGCCTATTCAACGCTTGAAGAAGAAAAAAAAAATTCACAACAAATACAAGAATATTTGGACAAAAATAGAAGGTTGTACAAATAAAAAATTCCAGCGTTTTTCCTCGCGGACAACGGAGCGAGGGGGTTGGTTCCCCGACCGTGTCCTTTGACGGGGGATTGACCCCTATATTGCCCCATTAAAGGGTAAATGTAAAAAATTGCCCCCTAATTTGTGCCGCTTCAATTTTTTATTTCATCATGCCTCCTAGCTAATTTGGGGCCTCTGATTTCAAATATGACTTCAGAACTTGAAAGTTTTATCATATGCGGCAAATAAAAGATTTCAGTGTTTTCTGCAGTGGTAAAACACGGGGCAATACAGGGGTCCCCGACCGTTTCCTTCGACCCAGCATTGTTAATTGTACTGGCGAAGTTACTGAAGGTGAAAGCTCCAAGTGAACCATTCAGTTTGTTACCCTATCTCGCACGGCTCAGGCGCGGCAAAGAACGGCTCTGTGTTTTGGGGGATTTTTGAGCGGCGGGAGCGGCTCTTGTCCACGATTTTCATCCTCAGGAGCGGCTCCAGGCGGCTTTGGAGCCTCCGTCATGAGCATGAGACTCGTGAGACTTGTGTAAACGTGTCGATGTTGTCATGCGGCAGATGATGAGGAGGTAGCTAAGGAGGCTTTCACACCTGCTGCTATGAAGCAGCAGGTAAAACAACAAGAAGCAGTCAAATACCGTAGACTGGTCGCAAACTTGCGTCCGGCAGTCCAAAGTAAGACCGGCTAGTTTGCGGCAGCGCCAAAGCACTGACGTAGCATCAACGTTTTCAGACCACGATGAAGGACCTCCTGAATGTTAGTATGATACGAAGTTTGAGCCCTTCCGTTTCGCACTTCACAGAAGCTGCTAAGGTTTGTGTAATTCGCTGTCCTCGAGTGTGCCACTTTGTAGCTCGTTTTTTACCGTTTCTGTTGTCCATGTTGACGAAACAGAGCAACGGTGATGGCCAATGATGAATTGTAATTCAACGGACGCATTCAGGAGCACTCTTGTCGTCTAGTGAAAAGATCTGGGACAATTTAGGTTTTCAGTTCCGTGAGTCGCAGTGCAAAGCAAACTCTTTGCTATCGGCCGCAGTACAGTGTCCATCATGCTCAGACAAGTGGTTCAAGCCATAAATGTGGCCCTCCGCAATGAAATCAGCTGGCCTTATGCCGAAGGCATTCCCGAGACAGCATCAGCCTTCCAAACTTTGTGTGGTCTTCCAGGCGTCATGGGCGCCATAGATGGAACACACTTTGCCATAGGTAAACCTCGTCATTGCCCTGCAGACTACTTCTATTTCAAAACAGGATCTTACAGTATACATTGCCAGGCTATTGTGGACAACTCTAAGCGATTTCTAGACTTATGTGTGGGCATGCCCGGTTCCACGAATGACTCTCGCGTCCTTAGGCGTTCCATAGTTTTCCTTCGAGGCTAAAGAAATTGCTTGTGGGAAGGAAACCCAGCTTTCAATGGTTTCACTCCGTACTTGCTAGGTGACTCTGGTTATCCACTTCTCCCGTGGCTGATGGTGCCTCACCGTGGACTTGGTGCTCTTCCTGTGGCGGATGCTTTGTTCAACAAACGTTTGAGCTGAGGTAGGTCTGTCGTTGAGAATGCTTTTGGTTTGCTCAAACAAACTTTCAAAGAACTCAACCAAAGATCAGACCTTCATGTCTCTTTTGTCCCAGATGTTGTCACTTGCTGTGCCATTCTTCATAACATTTTGTTGAATCAAACGCATGAAGAAATTGAAAGACTTCTGGAGGTCCTGCAACGTGAAGGTCCTGCTCCGAGGCTTGATAGGGACGTGGACGTCGAACATACTCACGCTGAAGCGGACACCGTGGAAGCACCTGAAGACGAAGCGCGCGTTAAAAGATCCGAACTCGGCATCTTCCTGACACTGCAGCGCATAGCTCCATTTGGACAGCACAGATAGAGGTGGGCCCTTGAATACAAAATCTACTCATTCTGTGGCTGCAGTACCTGCTGTCAACCCTAGTCGGCACTCACACAATGAAATGCTCTGTGGTTCTTACGGTGGCACTGTCGTACTGTCACAAAACATGTGCTGACGTCGGCCTAAGTCGTTCTTTTTGCACAGCCTTTTCATTGCTCATGGTGCCTTCTTTCACTTGTAAGAGAAGAATCTTACAATATCCTTGTCATGATCACTGTCTTTGCAGACTCTGAACACATTTTTGAAGACGATGATGCCATTGCGGAGGACACCAAAGCATCGCCGTTCCTTTTCTGTACATGATTCATAGTCTACGCTTACGAGGGAGGGGGGGGGGAATCAGTGCAAAGCATCTCACTCTGTCACAACGGCAGTGCTGAGTGGTACAAACCTGTCATGCACAGCACTGCTGACGAGAATTAGGTTGGTGTGTATAATTGGAATGTCCGTGTCTATGTCAAAATGACTTTCTGAACTTCATGTAAATTGAATGCACATTTTCAGTCACGCTGTGCTCTCCTTCACTGAATGACGGTCACGTCGGATGTTTGCAATTGCAACAGTATCAGTATCATGATCATCATTCTCTGCCATGCGTTTCTTCTGAGCCTCTTGCTGACGTCCTTTTTCAGGCTCTCTTTCATCCATGTCTGTGAGCTCCTTACGATAGATGGCAAAGTTCATTACTCTAACAGCTGCTTGTACATCCGCTTTCATAACCTGCAAGTCGGAAGGGCAACCATGAAAACAGGTTACATCATGTCGAAAATGGCATATCCTTTATTGACCTTGAAGGCACATCAGAAGATTCTAAGAAATGCCGACGACATACCTGGTTTCTCAATTTCAGTTTTGCATGAGCGGCTGAGAGCCTTCTACTAGTTTCAAGTGTACGGGCAGTGAAAGGCTGAGTCCCTCCTCCTACACCCTGCATCACCATGTACGGATATGTGCGTTACAACAGAACACCATAAACTGATGTATCCGATGGTTAAACAAGCGCTTGACTGTTCATTGCAAATGCAAATGACAATTACAAATTCCTATTTACAACAATAATATGAAGATCGTGTGCAGATGTAAGTTATAAAATAGTACTAATAAGTCTTACTTATGGATATATATAGCATTAAATGCATGGATATAGGAGAGTCCAATTATAGAGGATGCTGCCGCTTTCTGGTCCCCAAATGAAGACCACAGTACACTCTTCACGATGATGACAGTGCAGCATGCATACCTCTTCTGTAAGTATGACCGACATTTTGCTCTTTGCATAATGAATGTACTTCTTCAGAAATTCGGTAGGAAGTTCATCTCGCTTGGTCTGTCGCGTGGTCCAATCGAAAAAGCAGCGAGTCAGGCAATCCAATATTCTTAGTCGGTGTGAGCGACTGATCATACTGTACACGTCAACCCTCTTGTTAATTGCAACTGCACAATTGAGCTGCAAATCCTCACATTCTGCATAATTTCTCAATGCTATCAATTTGATATACGCAGAAATTGTTTATTGTGAAGCAAGTGCTCACCGAGCCAAAAATAGGATTGGTAGCTGCGACAACACTACACCGAGCATTAAGAGATGCATGCATTCCAGCTTTGGCGATGGTAATAGTCTGCTGCTCCATGACTTCATGAATGGAAACTCGGTCAAGGTCACTCATGTCATGAAACTCATCAATGCACAGTATGCCACGGTGAACAGGAAACAGGGCCCCTGCCTCCAGGCTCCTCTCCCATGTTTGCAAAAATTAGATAAGTATGGAGTCTCAGCTACAGATTTTTCTCTCGCATGTAAACATCAGAATGAAATAGTGATTTCAAAAACAGAGCAGCGAACCAAAAATAATTGATGGAAGTAGTCCCGAGTGAAGACCGTGTCGGCGTCTGAAGAACAATTACAAGAAACTTGAAGACCTTGTTTAAGATTAGAATTTCAAAATAGAACAGACTTCTCAGCAATGTCTTCATCACAAGTCACGGCAGCGGTCAGACCTACACCGGAGGACCCTGGACCCATAGTGCATATGGCTAAGGGTGCGATATTCATAATTGCACGTAGAAGTTGCGACTTGGCAAACGAGGGGTCTCCGACCATCATCATATTCACATCTCTGCAGTAATAGAACTTTCTTTCCAGAAAGTACTTCTAAGCTTGATTTTGAGGTTCTCATTTCTTGATCCGTGATCTCTGTGTGGCCGTTGTGTTAACAGTGACGACTGAATTCGGACTCGGTTTTGATCGCAGTCGTTGGAAGCGGATAGTGCAGTGTTCGGAAGCGCGTTGTCTGATAAGTTGTGATCGATATCTGTTGCAACTCATGTTTCCATTTGTGGACGTTCATTTGGAAAACTACGATCTGGGAATTATCAAGCGAGACGCTACTACTGACAACGATTCTGTCGAAGACGTTGTAACACACTTTAGTGGGATCAAATACAGACCGACTGCCCTGTCGTCCGAACAAGTGAACTTGTAGTCGAATAACCTTCATAGAAGGCGGTACTCCCACAGGTACATAAAACGACATCACTGTCTTCCGGGTTTTTTTATTTTTTAAAAGATGTGCATGTGAAATGCATCGTGTACATGTTCTGCTACCCTTGCAGTATTAGATTTGTGTAACACTATAACAGTCTGCACAATTATAAACAAGACATCCAGGTCATCGATATGTCGAATGTGAAGTTCCGGTTCTTTAACTGTACTGGAATTTCGCGGACAATGAAGCTCTCAAGCGACTGTTGTACAGCAGAGCAGGAAGGAGCTCCATATGTAACTTCCTTCTTCGAACGCCTGCTTACGGTACTGCAGTACGAACTACTACCCAAAATTACAACATGGTGGGTAAAATGTGTTGCGGTGTTGCCGGATAGACATATACAGTCGAAGCGAAGGAGAATTCCATGAACGACCTTCATGAAATCAATGGCTACTCGAACAGGGTGCCATCGTTACATGGGTTCTCCGAAGCAAGCGGCACACTGTCGTCGACATGAAGGTTGCAATCTGACCGTGGAAGCACAGGAAAATGTTCATGAGGACGTTCATGTCGACCCATCTGGAAACCAGATGTCAATGCTGCTGACAGTCGAGAGAGACAGTGCACTACTTCGCCCTGCTTTTTGATGGAGAGTCGGGCGTTATCATTCACTGCTTTCGCTGCCTCGTACAAGCGTCGATCTCGATCACGTTGGTAATCCATTTACTGACTGAAGATTGAGAGCTGCATCTGAATTTTGGAAGATTCGACTTCGCGATTGGATTCAGCCAACTCCTTCATCTGCGACGTCATAGCATTTCCAATGGCTCTGGTAGCCTCCGCTATAATGGCGTGTCCGAATTGTGTCTTCCTCCTCACTGCAGTGTTGCCTGACCGACGGCGGAAGTCGAAGTCCATAGTGTCGGAGGAGCTCAAGACACGGGGAGTTACTCCCGGAGGAAGAACTGACTTCTGTGCGAGTGATGGAGAACTCGATGGATATGCAATATTCAGAGGAACTGCATGACCTTGTCCGCTGCTTGGGATTTCAGCACTTCGAGAGTGCGAACTGGTACTCAAGGAGTCAATGTCCATGGGGCCGGCCTCTGATGAGAGAGGGTCTTCGTTGAAGTCGTCATTGAAGTCACCGTGGTCGCTGTGCTTGGGCAGCGACTGATCCGAGTTGTAGTTCTCATCATGCGGAGACATTAAGTCTCGCGTGTGCAGTGGATTCACGCATGGGCGGCTGTTGTACCAAGAGTGGATGTGCTCAAAAATGTCGTATGCGAACGATCTGGGAAGAGCATCGTCCTTTCGTTGAGTTGTGCTCATTTTCCAGTAACTCAGCTCGTTGGTCCCATTGCGTGCGTGGAAGTCGACAATGCGCTTGTATTCGGCCAGGATTAAATTCCACTTGCTTTTGCAGGCGGCACCATCACGGGGACTACTGGAAGGAGCGATAGATTTGACGACATTGCTGATCTGCTGCTACTTGCCAGCATCAAGAACCATGAGTTCGCGTGTGTCGTTGCTCTGCACTTCACGTAAAAACATAGCATGTTTTTCATCTATCAAGGCTGCCACTTCATGGGCTATCCAATTCGGGCATCTCTCCTTTCGTGCACGCTTTGCTGGGCTGCTATTGTCGGCATTCTCGGAGGCGGACAAGGATTGCCCCACACCCGAAGACGCATGAGCTGTACCCACCGAACTCCGTTGCCTTGTACCAGCTGCATGGCAATCGATAGATGTTACCAAGGACATGCAGGACCATCAGGAAATGGAGGACTGCACATACTGCTAGTCAGGAAAAACGACGTGACATCTGCGACGGCGGCAATGGTACTATACTGGCACCATCGCATTCAGAAATTGGCTCCGTGCATGCATGCGTAGGAAAATCAAAGATGGCACTGCAATAACAGACACGGCGAACATGGAAATCAGCGGGAGGTGCATGTCTCAATCATACCTGTTTGGAACGAGGCACCTGAAGACGTTGCATGTCCTGCAAGTGAAGGACGCAAAATGGTAGCGCCAACGACTGCATGACACAGTGAATTAGTCCCAACATCTGTGTGAGCATCCACAACTGCCGCTGCGTCCACGATGAAGTGATTCATTGAATTCGTGACAAATGGAAGTCATGACATTGTTGCCCGATGTTCACCGAACACAGCAAGAGCGACAAAGAAGATAAACAGCGCGAAAGTTCAGGCGGCCATGACGTACCCGGGACGAAGGCGGATCGACCTGCGCCGCCAGAGTGACCGGATTTTGTATCTCCACGATTAGCCATCGCTTGTCGAAGTGGGCAGAGTCGTGATTATGCAGACAGTATTTTCAGTCACGCTGGTGTCACCGTAACATGCAGTACTACTCTACCGCGTATGAGTACCAAAACGACGTTCCAAAGGAGCCAACTTCTCAAAGCGACGGTGCCAGTACAGTGCGGTCAGTGACAATGCAACGAGAAAGAAAAGAGATTTCTGATCACTGTTCTTCGAATACACTGCGCTGCTTCACTGTGTGAATACAATCGTGGAACTACTGAATTCTCGAAGATCAAAGTGCGAGTTCTTTGAGTCTCCAGGATTGCAATTTCTAGTAGTCGAACACCTCCACAGAGCCGCCGATCTTCAATTCTGTCGTAACTTGCAAGCCTTACAATGCGTTGCATGGCTAGCGTACGTCGTGAAGCTTTCATGACTTCTAATACTTTACCACTAATTCGCCGAATGAAGTTAACTGCGATTTAGAAGTGCATTAAACTAAGAGCGCTATTAAGGCCCTGAAATCTACGTTTTCGCCTTCTACGGCACTTTCCTACGACCACTTCAAAAGAGTTGCTATTAAATAGTGTTCTGCCGCCGGCGTCCTTCACACCCCGTGCTTGCAGCGTCCACGTACGCATCCACGTAGGATCGGCACCTAGCACTCTTGCGTGGTGTGGACGCAACTCCCTGTTCACGCCAGAAAGACATCAGAGGACCCAGCCGTAGCAGCAGGTGCGAAACCCTCCTAAGCGATGGATCCTGGCACCAAAGACCGCCTGCTTCGCAACATCACCATCGCCGCCACAGCGTTCTCCGCCGCGCTTCTTCTCTCGGCCGACTACGGCCCCCACCCGCACGTGCTCTCGTCGTTCTCCAACTCTGTTCGGGGGATCAAGGACTGGTTCTGGACGCCTTCGCAGGACGAGCAAGCAGAGCTCCAACGCCGTCTCTCACGCAAGCCCCCTCCGAAGGATCGGTAGCCGCTGGCCGGAACTCGCCGCGAACGACGTTCTCTAGGTTTTGTTGACATTTTAGGTTAGTTCTCTCAGCTCTACTGGTCATGTTTTCGATGTTGTATGAGGTTGCGCTTCTAGAATTTTGTCATGTTGGATCGATCAACGTGACGGGGGGATCGTGTTATGCTTGTGATCAGCGTGATCAATGTGGGTTTCTTGTTTGTGCTCTTGATGGTATCGTGAGAACCTCTTTTTGTGATGAAAGCGTACATGCCATTTATTGAGTTTCAAACTTCGAGGCTTTTAATGGGGATGTGCACATGGCATTTAGGGTTTGGACATTGAAGTGTTTAATTTCGTTTCCTTCTCCGCCACTTGGATGGTGGCACCCTGTTCAATTGATTGTTGGCGCTCGATCAAGTGAGCATTGGTTGGTGATAATTACCGCTTGGGGTCCTCGAAGTTTAGATCTAGAAGAATGTTGTGATGGGTCAAGTTCATTGTAATACTCTTTTTAGACCTTTCTGCAAAGATTGAAACCCTGTGTTGTCATCTGTGGATTTCAGATCTAGTTGAATGCGATGCTTCCCACTGTGAAAGTCAAATGTGGGAATGTCGGAGTAGACACTAAAGTATGCAACATTAAACTTGTCTGTCACCTCTCTCGCCCATTTGGGTAATGGCACCACATGGAATTGAATATCAAGCTGTGCATCATCTCTCGTGTTTGTTCACTGTCTCACCCAAGCAAACTATCTATATTTTTGGACATGGTAAGCACTTCTAGGGGTCCTCAAAGTTTCTATGTTGTTGAATATTATTGCATTTATGAGTAGCAAGTTCAATCACATTCTCTTTCAACGCCCATTTATCAAGGTCTGAAATGCACTGTTTTTAAGGAATGTGTGATCACAGACCTTCGCGGTGTTTTGTACAGTCAAATGGGGATAACCTGTACTTGAAAATGTAAGTAAGGAATCTCATGTGATTAATTTTGTGGTTTTTGCAGCAGGAAATTCTACCCATGGCTGCCACAGTTCGACTGGCCACCCGGCTTGATGCCCCACTTTTAAACTTGATGGTTCATGAGCTCGCTGAAGTAGAAGGTATGGCATCCGGCTGCGAGTCTACCGCAGCCAGGCTTGCTGAGCTCCTCTTCTCCCACGCGCCATTTCAAGGGCCCACTGTCTTCATTCTCGAGGTTGACGAGCCTGCGAAGAAGAGAGAGCAATCCAAAGAGGAGGGTGGTATGTCCGACACTGTTGTGACAAAGCCCAAACCAGAGACATCGCCATTGCTTGAAAGGGAATCCCCCGAAGGCGGTGGGAAAGGAAGTGCAGAGTCGGTGGAATTGATGCTGTTTAGATCCGTAAGCAATGTGAAGTACCAAGGGAGTTTTTTCAGTGAGGTTGGTCCGCCAAGGTCATCAGGAATCCATTTGCAAACCACGGACATGGAGGAGCCTGTTTTGGAGTTTTTTCGATCTGACAGTGATGTCAACCTCAAAGAACGTGATGCCCCTGTTGCAATGCCAGAAGATGTGAAACCAGAAGTCGTGAGTGAATTGAGATCTGTGGTAGAGGACCCGGAGGTCGAGACATTTTGTTCGCCGTCTACAGCTTCTCAAGTTGTCGTTGGCTTTCTTCACGTTTTTCCCAACTTCTCGACCTACCTTTGCAAGCCAGGGCTGTATATGGAGGCGCTCTACATCAGGAAACCCTACCGACATCTGGGGTTGGGGAAAGTGTTCCTCAAGAAGATTGCTAAGGAGGCTGTTAAGCTGGGGATGGAGGGGATGGAATGGGGCGTCTTGTACTCCAACGACCCTGCCATCAAATTTTATGAAGGTTTAGGTGCCGGAATCAAGCCTGGGTTTCGGCGTTGTGCCATCAGTGGCCAAGCTTTTGCCAATTGCGAGCCCTAGCTTCCTAGTGTACTTTCTCTTCCAAGTCTTTTCATCTGTAAACCCTTTCCTACTGCAGATTTAAGGTTCTTGAAATGACCATTTGGAAGTTTCTTGTCCAAGTTTATGCCAGGAAAGGAAGCTTGCCACTCGTTGACCAGCATGTAGATATCGTCACTTTCAGTTCCTCCTGTTGCTGTGCCACAATTTTGTTCCAATGAGAGTTATTGGTCAGTCACGGGCAGATTAGGGGTTCATGAACCACCTTCGGGACATAATCTTTTATGGGTTATAATCTTTTTTCTAGAAGCAAACAGTCACTGCTCAGGATTATCTCACTTCATTTTGAAAATAATTTATGATAAGCCAATTGCAGCCACATTGTAGGCACGATGATTGAGCGACTTGCTCCACATACAGGGTAGTAGATGCAGTCAATGCTGTAGTCACAATCAATGACAACCCTTGCCTGTTTGTACTCTTAACCCGAGTGAGAACATATTCACGGTTTGATTACCCCTCATGGCCACATCCCCTCTAATTGTGGTTTCGAATGATTGCTGCAGAATAAGGATTTAAGTTCACGATTGCTATTTTTCAAGGTAACACCCCTAATCCCCTATCTTCACGCCTTTATTTCTCAATTCCACAGTCCCGGTATACAAAAAGTCTACTTCTAGTACCAGTCCAAATTGTATAACATTCTGCAATTGAAAAAGCAACAGTTCTTTGTTGGTTTCACGTAATCCCACTGAACCTCCCTCCAATCTCAACCCTCCATCTTGGTGAGCGTTATTTTATCTGTAGGAAGTATAGCTATAAGTCCTTGGATTGAATGTACCCTTGGGAAGTTAAGTAACTACCTCAGAGAAAAGCCACAGGACAGGGAGTCAGGTACATGAAAATAAATGGATAGCCACTTTATTTGGAGACTTCAATGACAAGTGACAACAGAAATGGCAAACGACAAACAGAGTTGCCATCTCCTTGAATTGGACCTCCGAATTCGCTGTGGAGTGGTCTTGGACCGACATCCGCCGGCTCATTCAATTTCTTCCAGTTCTCTGAGGAACTCACTTATTAATACTAATTCAATCCACTCAAAATTACATTCTCGTGAAGTTGCCGAGGAAGATCAACTATTTCGAAGAAGTATCTAATTCCCTTCGAGAGAGCTTGTCTCCACCAGATCCACACACCCAGAGAACTCGAATATTCGAATATCCCTTAAGGTGTGGATCCCTCAACTCTCACTGCCAATGTCGTAGTAGTTACTTAATCATTTTGAATTATTGCGGAACGATCCAATCCTTGCCGTCCACGAAGTCCCAAGTCAAGAATGGGGCCGCTTCTTTGGCGGTCAAGTCATGGGACCACTCCACCCGTCCAGTCGTGTTGGCGCCCACTCCTGTGCACAAGTACTGCCCGTAGTACACCGTCCTGTTGACACACGGCATTCACCACATCAGCTCTTGCCGGCCTAGCTCTGAAACCATGAAACTATGCCATGGTCCTTACGTTAACTATGAAAAACTCTGACTCAAAATCACAACCAGTACTCTCTACTATTGCACTGCTTTCGAGGGCATATATTTTCTAATTACAAATTGACATCTGATCCGCAAGTTGTCCTCACAAAATGTGGATGTGTAAATATACAGAGTACGCAACTTGGCATACGGATGTTGTCCAGATACAATATGAGGACGTGTAAATACAGAATGTACAACTTGACATACTAGAGTTGTCCCGGGGAACACAGAGAATGAGGCTAACATAGGGAATCCGCAATTACAGAGTGTGCAATTAGAGAGGGAGGGAGTGTAACCAGAGTGCGGCACTAAAATCAGTGGTCTGAATGCACAAGGTTGTCTTTTTGCTAAAAGTGGCTCACTTTCGTACTCTTCGAGTTTCAACGCTCATTCAACATTTGTCAACCAGACGACGGAAAAAACAAAACAGGACATGGAGAGAGGGACGTACTTTTGTCTGGCGGGGTCCGCCCAGTCGAACCATCCAGCAGGGATGATGGGCGCGTTCAGCTGCGTGTAGGAGAACACCACCTTCGAGTAGGGTCCCCACGCACGCCCCAAGTAGATGGGCCCGTTGCCGGTGACCAAGCAATTAACGAAGGAAAACCCGCTCAACTCGTCCTTCGTCGTTTTCTTCTGGGCCGTCAGGGACCCGCTGCCAGGGTTGGCAATCGACTCCAAATGGCATTTCTGCACCACCAGCAAATCAATTTTCAGCCTGTTACCGACAAACCAGCGAATTCATTATTCTCTTGATGCAATCCGAGAGTTTGAGCAAAGATCGAGCTCCATTTGTAATTGGAAACAGAGTACTAGTCATCGTCCCGACTTATATACAACTCATTTGGTTCATCATGCAACCCGCGTCGAGAATTTGAGGGTACGTGGATTTACATCGTAGTAGGAGAGACCGGCTCCGAAGACGAAATCGATGGACCCCTTGATGTAGCAATCCTTGAAGTAATGCCTTCCTGTCTTGTCATACAACGTGTCCTGAGCTCCCAGGAACGCCACCCGGTAGAACTGCCCAAAGTCGCCCTCAATTCGGAACGCCACGGCTTGCTGTCCCACCGCGCCTCCAGCAGGAGGCGGGCTCGTGTTCTGTGAAATTCGCCACACGTACCAGCACAGAATTAGTATCATCGATCGCTCACTGGGAATTTCTATTCCGTCCCAAAGTGTTGTTCGAATGTGGAAGTTCAGTGGCAAACGAAAATGGTGGATTCGATCGATCCCGGCCAGTACTAACCGAGAAGGTGATGTCAAGAGCAGTGAAGTAGTCCGACAAGACAGCAACAGAGGCACTCTTGGACGTACTGCCAGCACTCTCCGCGGTGTCGTCATATTGAATCACCGTCTTCGAAGCGCTCACGCCCTGGAATGTAATTTTGCCCTTCTTCGCCGTCACCGTCAATTTCTCTCTGAAACCACCACATTTGGTACACAATTCAATCAACACCAGAATGAAAAACAAGTCACCTCCACCCTCGTATCTTACCAAACTCAGTGCCTTGCAATGTTTTCAGCCAAATTCAGTGCCTGGAACTCAATCAAACTCGACCACTGTGACTTGGAACAGAACCAAATTCATTGAATTGGAATTGAGGCACATTAATTCAGGAGTGTGCAAGCAGTTAGTGTAGGACTGGAGCATACGTGTAGACGCCTTCGTAGATGTAGATGAGGCAGTGCTCGGTACTGTCGTCAGGAATGGACTTCACCGCACTCTTCACTTTGGAGTACTCGGCGCCGGAGCCTTTCTTCCCCACGTAGCGAACACATGACGGTGCCTCTGCCGGAGTGGCGACCACTGTCACGTCCGGTGTGGTGGCGGCGGCAGCCACCTTGGCATCGTGCCTTTCCTGGTGCAAGGCCAGCCAGTGCTCGTAATCTTCCTCCGAAGTTAACCCCTGTGCGGATGTAACCATCATCGCCACGACCATCACCAACACACACAAGTACACACCCCGGACCGCCATTGCACCTGGCTTCGGAAATTGGCACTCGGAGAATCTGTCAGTACACTCTCGAATGCATGTACGGAGTTTGTACCGCTCAAAGCATGAGTACCAATTTCCAAAGCCTAACTTAGCCTGCAAGCTCCACACTTGGCCGCACATCCAAGTTCGATCAAGATGCTTAGCTCAACAACAGCAATTAGTCTTTATAAGAGCTCCCTGGCCCGAATGATGATCCTTGTACCATTGTCATCCGAAAACGTACCACAGTGAAATAAATTATTCGAGCTTCGACTGCAACAACTGAACGGCGTAAAAAATTCTAAAAAGCGAGAATTGTGCTTGTTTCTTCCAGGGGAAGAGTTCCACATCACTGTTGCTAGCGTTGTTGACTATTTTCTCTTTTTCTAATTGTTAACCATTTTGTTGTTGACCACTTGGAAGCACACAAAGTCAAGGGAGAAATACCCGTTATTTGGAGAAAGCGTGGGCCAGTTTGATACCTTCCCAGTGTTTTCTCCTCCCGAAGGGTCGTCGAAAAAGGGGTAGAGTGAGTTGGAAATGAGTATTATCTGGCCCACATGACCAATTCTTCGAAAATAATAATGCATGTTTATACTTTATAGGTTATGAATTCCGGGGACAGGTGTTGGTGTTTTGGGGGAGAGATCGATCGAATGCACTGGTGATGAGATCGATGGATCGGATAAGTGGACGGTGCTTTTTTCTCCTGCCGTCGAAATTACAGTCACCAGTCACCAGTGTCAAGCAAAATATAGAAAGCTTACCATCATACCACCACGCGGTCCGGCATCAGCAATAATACAGCAAGCTAGCGTAGACTAAGTCCCCGTTGTGACGCAATTATTCTAACGCATCGAGGCTCTCGTGCAGGTTTGCATGTTTACATTTGTCGAACCAGTGAGCCCAGTCGATCGATTCACCAATCGTAGAAAATTTTAGACACCGTCGAGGAGCTTCAATTTCGGCACAATTATTAGATCGCGATTCTGCGGAATTGGATTCATGAGGCGCTGCCATTTTATCATATTCAGTTACGTTGCGGTGCCGTGGATCCGAGGATGCAACGTTCATCCGAACCCTTGAGCGCTAGCTTCGATTCCCCGCAACCAGGGCCCGCAACCAACATGATCGGTGCTTTCGCGCGGCACCTGGTCTAGATTTCCGCGGGGTGCATTATTTAAGCTTCTACTGTAGTACCGACTGCCTAGTGCAGATTTCTGGAACTTCAATTGCTCTTGAACAGGGTTTCTCGTAATTACCTCTGTAATGTCACCTTCTCTGTCTTCTCTCATCGTGTTCTTGGCTATGGTGGGACGTAAGGTATGTTTCCCCCAAATGGCACCCAAACCAAAACGGCAGCCCTTGGCTACTGTATGGCCTAATTTTGCATTCTAAGGGAGTAAAAACTGTGTAGGGACTAGGGAGTGGAATTGGGGTGCAAAGGACATTAATCCGTAAAGTCCCAGTGTCCCCTTAGGGGACAAAATGGATTTTGGGTAGGCTCCTACAATCTCAATATTTGTCTTGATTTTTTGAATTTTTTTGTGAAGATAGAAAAATACATTAGCTTTTTAAAACTATAATTTTTATTTCAATTAGTGCCCAAGAGCAAAAGTCATGGCACAAAAAGACCAAATTTTAGTTAAGAGGGTAGGAAAAAAAAACTCAAAAAAAAATTAAAATTTTTCATATCAATTGTATTTTTATCTACATGGAAAGCTTTGTTTCATTCCATTTGGTTTTGTTATGCAAAAGTTATGGACAATCTTATTTTTTAGGCAATTAGAGCATCTTCTTAAAAAAAATATTCCCTCTGTCCCACTAAAAACTTCCAAAAAATTTCTCCACTTAAATGTAAGTAAACCATAGAAAGCTTATTGTTTGTTAACCAAAATGATAAGCTATCTATAGTTTACCTACATTTAGGTTTTTGAATCATTGTCTCACTTAGAAAGTGATGTCATTGGGTATATTGTTGGTTTTGGATGCTCCTACCGTAGGAATCAAGACTAGGGGAGGGGGGGGGGGGGGGGGGGCTTTCTAGTGCCACATTGCACCAGATAAAAAAAGTTTAGCTTCAAAATGGAAAAAAATTATTAAAATTTTCACCAAATAACTTTTTTTTTTAAATTTAAAAATCTTCAATGAAACTGTCAAATTGTGGATGAAAATATAATTAGAGACATGTGATATGTGCGAATGTGATATTTTCTATCCAATATTTGCATGAATGCTGAAATTTGAAGCACCACTGTAACATTTTATATTGCCACTTTGGCACTTTATAAAAAATGAGAAAAAAAAACCAGGTAGGAATAGAATGCAAAACATTTGACAAACATGGCTATATTGTAAAGACTATGTGACATATGATGAGTAGATGTTTTATGATACATTTATGTCTCTATCTCGTATGAGTTTCTCAAAGCTTGTCATAATTTTTTATTCTATTAAACTATTCTATGTACCAATTGATTTAAATAACCTTGTAAAGCTAGTGTACACCAACCATGAACACACCTATATGTTATCTCAAAATAAATCCATGATTTCTAGTGGAAAATTTTAGGAATTGTTATTTTGAGACACAAAGAGTAATTTTCTAAAGCCACTTCTCCTGTTATAATTTTTCTTCTTTTTTTCCTATAAATTTATGTTCTCATTTGGATCTGCTCCAAGGTTGCAACGGACATTATTCAAAAGGCTTGAGTGTAATTACTTCACGGTTTAAGACACGGTGACATTGTTGTATTTTCTTTTCCTATGAGATGTGTAACATGTCTAGTTTGAATTTGTACAGTTACAATTCAAAAAAAATAGATACAACTTATCAAAATGTTGACATTTTGTTCAATTTAGAGCAAATTTCAAGATGCTCAGAACAGGCCTTTGGCATTTAGGGATTAAGTAAGAAGTTCAGATGCTGAGTACCGACAATTTAGCAGTATTTTGATTCCCTCTACCCAATAGAATATTACCAGCTCCCCCCCTAGACCAGGTCTAAGGGGCAGTTCACACGGTTCCAGGTTCTCCGCTCAATAATTGCTGGACCCCAGCTCACAGGAGCACCACGTGGGGTGCTGGTAGTCTTCGGAGTATTAGGGGAAACCAATCAGAATGAAATTAATAAATTGGAAAAAAAACCAAAAAAAAACCCAGGGCTACTCATCAACTTCACAATAATGCTGGCTGAATAAGGTATCTTATTGGGCCTGTGGCTGCTTGGACCGCGCTCTCTCTCTTGGCGGAACGTTACTGAATAAGGTAGGTAAGGTAGTATGCTTTAACCCCTAAACGTCAGAGGTCCAACCAGGCTTAAAAACTGCCTACCTTTGCAAGTCTGAAAAGTCAAAATTAGAGTAAGGTATGAAGATCTCAACCGTACAATATTGTAATGTGCATGTTATAGATGGTGTGAAATAAATTTGGGGTCATTTGACCGTATTGATTAAAAGATTATAATGTTTTAGTGTTGAAAAAAGGTGCTGAAATTTTCTTAAAAACACATTTGGAGATGAAATTCGATTTCAAAACCTACTCAAATGAAAAAACTTGAAGGTACAAAGTGATTCAAAAACAGAATATATACACTTTGGTGGAAAAAAAATATCATTCAAATGAATCATTGTGTCCACAAAACGGATTTGAAATGTCAGAAAACAGTGAAAAAAGTAACAAAAATCACATCTATGACTGAATCTCTTTCTACTAAAATGCTTCTCAGTCACTCATAACTACTTGTATTGCTGTGAAATTTTATCCACACAAACTAGACTAGTATGCGCAACTTTACCAACAAGTATTATTAGATTTGGACATTGTATGAAGAAGTTATAGGCCGCCGAAGTTCACTGCAATCCACCAATGTCTGGATTTTGAACTTTGAATTTCTCCCAATCATTCAAAACAACTTGGATTGACATGAAAACTTTACCACAACAATTAGACTTCAGTGGAAACAAAATTCAACAAATTTTATTGAAAAAAAACATTAGATTACAAAGATACAAGCCCCCAAAGTTGCAGCCATCAAATGCAGTTTGGTGAGCTCAAATTGAACCTATGAACTTCGATTGGCTCCCAAAACTATTATACATCTTGGATTGATCTGAAAACTTTATCACACAAACTAGACTAGTATGTAAAACTTCTCCAACAAGTTTTATTGAATTTAGACAT
Organism: Antitrichia curtipendula; assembly: GCA_951230915.1. Classification (NCBI taxonomy): domain Eukaryota; kingdom Viridiplantae; phylum Streptophyta; class Bryopsida; order Hypnales; family Leucodontaceae; genus Antitrichia; species Antitrichia curtipendula. Next base: position 36,333,695 of record OX579636.1, read on the forward strand.
TGGATGCAAAAGTTACAACCCTTTGAATTTGACTTTTAGGCTGTGAGGACGTTTTTCGTCCCCTGTAACGTTCAGGGGTTAAAAGCGCTCCATCTTCTTCAAATGGATCCTATATTTAGGTATAAAATGAACATCAAGTGGTTCTAAAATGGATATGTGACAAACTTTTAATGGACTGAAGATTAAGTGGGGACAACCTAAAGTGTGTTAAAGATGGCTTTAAAGTTCAAATGTGGATGGTTAAAGCATGTGGTTAGGTTCATTTTTAAATGTAGTGATATGTGAACATTTATGTATTTAAATAAGAAGTTAACAAGCCAACTACTTTATGTGGAGAATGCAAAATCTGAAATTGATTGGATATAAGTATGGTCGCTTTAAGGACCCTTGCTTGTTACTTATTGCAAATCCTCATGCTTATTCTTGGTTTCCTTATCTCCCTTTATAGGCCACATGTGTGCTGATTTTGCCAGACTTATTGTCATAAATAGGTGCCTAGAATCAAAAACTTTGAAAAATCATAACTAATTCAATATTGCTTGAAAATTTATGAAACCACTTGTGTTAGATGCCGCATCCATTTATCTTTCTCTGTAAAATAAGTAAAAAATCTTATAGTCTACAGAAGCCTAAGAAAAAGGTGTAACAACCCATAAATGGTCCCTTTAGAGCATCCTACCTTACACCCGAAACCGCCATTCTTTGCTACTGAGCCTAGTTACTATTATTAGGCTGGTCAAATTTTCATATGTTCTTGTAGACAAGTGAAAGGAGGTTCCAACGCACCAGAGAACATGGCATTTGGATACTGTATGCAAAAGTTATTAAAGAACTAAAGTTTGATTCTAAAAGCGGTTCTTCCACATAGGTACAAAACTGATTTTCTGACATGTGTACATAGTATAGATGGCAGTTTAAGGTCCAGCAGCACATTTGGAGGTACCTACCATACCACAGCTGGCTGGGGTCCAAAGCGGTTGGGGTCCAATTTGGGCAAGTCCAGAGTCCCAGACATTGGTGGAAATGGACTTGTCGAATAAGCTTCCATGCCAGAGAATCCTCATGTCTGCAGTTTCTTGTGCGCCTTGGTTTTGGTTGGACCAATTCTTTTGAGTTTGTACTGCAGCTATTGTGAAACTTATTGTAAGTAGATGACTTCCTTTTGTTTAAAAAGTAAAATAAAATAAAATAAAATTTAAATGTAGCCATGACTCTATCTCTGCAACATGGGCTTGAAGAAACTGCAGTTTTCATGATAGACCACGTATCATACATTGAGTAGCTTCTCAACTTATTATAATAATCCAAGGGTTGCTTGGAGGTGTTCACACTACTATCAGTAGACGAAGACCTAAGAGTGGACTTACATGTACAGTTCGGTGGATAGAAAAAGTACTAAAAGACAAAAAGAGTTCTGGTGATCATCAATGCATTCTACATTGTAGAAGGAGCGTAACAGTGTATTCTATATTTGGATATCTATAAATGCACCCACCTACCTATTGATACGGCATGTAAGGAGGCCCTGGGGTAGTAGCACCTTGATATATGTTCAGGTTTTTTTTGTAGTTACCAGCCCTTTTTTTTTTCATTTTGAAAAAGTGTCAGGATGGCGGTCACTTATAATTTGGTGAAGCATTGTATTTCTACATTCATCAATCTTTTGGAACCTTAAACACTTTTCAATCATATTCATACATTTTTTCATCCAAACTTGGCAACTTCATCCACATTTTCAGCAAACAAGGGAAATTTTTGGCGAAAAAAGATTACTTTTTTCTGGCAAAAAGCATAATTTTTTTTTGAAATGGTGCAATCAAAGCCAAAAATTAAAAGGTTGAGTTTTAGTTTTTTGGCAGTTTAAGATGCCACTACTTTAAATATTAAAAAAGTTTTTTTCCTTCAAAACAAAAGGAGTGAGATAATTGCAATTATAGAGAGGTAAATTGTATATACATGGTAGCATGAAGTCACCTTCGTCACAATTTTGCTGAACAATTATTTAAAATTGGTAGGGTTGATTCAACAATTCATTTTTTGTTTATAAATTATTGGTAATTATCAAATAGCTTTTCTTAACTTTTGAAAATCCTTCAAATAATCTTGGAAGTTGAACGGTTTTCTTCATTGCACAGGAAGTAATAGTAGTTATGACTTTCAATGAACTCATTATTTTTTATGGTGTCCATGCTTTTTTATGAAGTTAAAGGAATGGATTCATATTCCATTTTATTTATGTCTTAGGATCAAGGTGTACAAGTATCTTTTCTAAAATTTTGACTTTATTTATATTTAATTTTCTTTGGATTTAGCAAAATAGCTTATTAATTTCCAAAACCATTTGACTTCAAAAGTTTTAATTAATTTTCACATAAGGTAACTTCAAGGTACAATATTTAATATGTCTCATCACAAAGTATAAAGGCCCAACCTGTATTATAATTTCAATTTTTGATCATTTTTATTAGAATTTGTAATCTTTTATGAGAAAATTACTTTGAAAACCAATATGATTTCTTATTTTTTAGAAAGATCCAGTGTTGATGAAATAATAAATATAATCACTCACCTTGTGACAATTTTCAAGTGGTACAAAAAAGAGACGTTCATAAATCTTATATTATAACTTGTACTACATCTTTGTTTTGTTTAGTACTTTTAATTTCTATAAATTTTTATGACAAATATACTTTGGAATTCAATATCTTTCACTACATACGCCAATTAATATTCCCATTTTCTATATTATTTTCATTGCCTCTTACATCTATAATTTTTCTGAACATGCTAGATTACAATCACTGTGGAATTAACAAAAGTATCTTGTATCTTGTATCCCATATCTATGCCTGTACATTGTACCATATCAATATTCCATATAACAACCAAATTCCATGTATCATACCCACATGTATTTTTTATATATTCCGTGTATTGTACATGTATCAAAAAAAATTTGGTTTTGGTTTTGGAGAGGGGTGGAAAAATTAGGCGTTTTATTTTGATTTTTTTAATTTGTAGGGATGGTTAATTAATTGATAAAATTGTATATATACATTTTCAAGGGAACATTGTCTCCAACTAATTCGGTAGACAACGGTAACTAATTATTTTAGTGATATATCCAATTGTTTGCTAATTGCTATTGCAATTGAAACCCTTGCAATTTGCATTATGAAAGATTCATGTTTTTTTTGGAAAAGATTTTTCAATATTTTCTATTTGGGGGAGTGATAAAGTCTCAATTTTTGGATGATTGTACATGATATTAGATGAATTCATGTCATTTTCACCCACATTATACATATTCCATCCATATTGTCTTACTTCTAAGGTAGGGTGCTCTAAAAGCACACGTACTTTAAAAACGACCACTAAAGCAGAGATACATTTTTCTTCTTCAATGTACCAATATTGTACATTCAGTCAAGAGGTGGACACTTCTACTAACCACTACGTTTGAACTTAAAAAATTTGTAACTAATTCCACAAAGGTCCAAAAAATATGAAACAACTTGGATTTGATGCCAATTCCATTTTTCCTTCCTTCAAAAATTTACTCAAAAAATGTTTCAATTTTCAAAGATTTTAGCTTCTCCCAAATGCAATCAGCGCTTCACAGGTCGCTTTTAAGAGCAGGCTACCTTAGATGAAAATGCTCCATCACTCGTACTTGCTACTGTCGGTACATTTAACGTAGTTAGAAAATTGGCAGGAGAATTGTTCCGCCTAGTCTTACTGTAGCTTTTTTAACAACTTTCAGAAGTTGTACTTTTTTAACAACTTTTAGTTGTTGTACTTCAAGTACGGATACGTGCAAAGGCTCTCCTTCAGGTTGCAAACTTTGCCATACTGTACTTGGAACTTGCAAATACTATCAAAGATTCAAAAGTGCATCCGTCTATCTGAAGAACATTTGTAGACAAAAGAAAACTTTGAAAAAAAAATTCATTATACTTTTTGTTTGTTTTTGTAAGTGTCCAATTATTCCTTACTAGTTTTGAAAAGACAAATAGTCAAATAATTCATACTAGTATGAAAATAAAGATTTAATATTAGATATGAATAAGGTCAATTTGGGAAGATGGGAAGAGTGACAAATAGGCCTGGTGGTTCTTTATATCAATTTTCGAACTGCTCGCCATGTAGCTTTTGGAAACTATAAAGCTATGTTTGATTAGACTTAAAAATAGTTCATACCAAAGTTTATTTGGGACATATGGCTCACATATTGACAAATTGTATATTTCTATTATTATATTCCTTCAATCAAATTGTTATTCTATCAAATTGCAATGATTGTAAATTTGCATGTGTCTAATTGCCGTGTGATGGCTAGATTATTATTTTATATATGAAGAATTGTTGGTGAGTAAGGCAATTCATATGATAGTGATGTGAAGTGGTGGATGTGAAGTCATGTGTGTGTAGCAATTTGTCAGTGAAATGGTTGAAGTTGAAGTCCGAGAAGGACATGTGAAAAGATGCAAATTGCAAAATTGGTAGTGATTGTCAGTAATGTGTGCAAAATGAGATTTCCTTGCCAAATTATATTGATTGAAGATGAATTTATGTTTGGAAAGATGCAATGATTGCATCTACTTGCTTGTGTTGTTTTAAGATAGGGTAGCCGTGATTGAGTCAAGTTGTTTTATGCAAATAAAAATAAATTGTTAAAGTGTGGAAAGGCAAATCACTTGTAACTAGACAAATTGTCTTATAGGGTTGCTACAGCATGTTGTAAGATAATTTTGTTGTCCATTTGTCAAAGAATCCAAGTGTTATAATTTTAAAAGTAATGAATTGGGTCTAATTGCTACATGTGGTACAAATAGAAGTAGCAAATTGTGAGGAATTTATTGATGGTATACCAAAGCCAATAGTCTTGTAGTGACAACTACAAGCTATTTGTTAATAAATTGAATAAAATAAAGTTTTATTAATTTGAATAGTTATTTGAAAATCCAATTGTCTAAGTAAAATTTCAATCTAATCAACTGTAATTTTATAATTGACATTTATTGGTGAAATGTAGATTTATTGTGTAGACCATACCAATAGTATAGTGTGTTAAATTGTCTGGGTTGTGGTACATGTATGTGGAGACAACTAATGTCATATCATATTCCTTGTGACAAATTGATTTGATTTGATTAAGTCTAAATTGAGGAATCATGAAAGAAAGGACTTTTTGAGCGATTTGATGTTTTATTCTCGGAAATGATATTTTGAAACCCCAACTACTTGACTAGTGACCTTAGATACTTCAACGATAGACTAAAATTTGACCTTTCCCCGGAAAAAAACCCTATACTTATAGCTCTGGGTTTTATTTGTGAATTAGAAAATTTGAGCTTACAAACATGGAATTAAAGTAGTTTGCTCTTAAAGGAATCTTTTAAAGTGCTGATTGCATTTGGGAGAAAATAAATTCTTGAAAAAAATTTCAATAAATTTTTATAGGAACAAAAATGGAATTGGAATCTAATACAAGTTGTTTCATATGTTTTTGATCTTTGTGGAATTAGTTACAAATTTTTTAAGTTATGACATTGGGATCTCTAAAAGCAAACACCTCTTGAAATGTGCACTATTGGTACACTAAAGAAAGCAAAATGTAATTCTATGGTAGTGGTTGCTTTTAGAGAAAGGTCTCTTTTAGAGCAAGCTACCTTATTAGCTATGAAAATGACTAAATTCAAAATCTTACTATATGTCCCCTGATATACCATCGTGTAGAGTATAATGGCTTGAATAATATTTTGGACACTTGCAAAAATTGTCATCCTAACTAAGAAGTTATATTTTTTTGGACATGTTGAGGTATAAGGAACGCACTTGTGTAAAGTAAATTTTCAAAAAATTTAGAATAAAATTTAGACATTTTTGAAATTCAATTCATTTTAATTGGTGAAAAAAAGAGATTTCCTCACAAGTATCAAATTTTCAAGATTCTTTAGTAAGTGTAATGAAAATTCTTGTAGGATTTTTATAGTACAAAATTCATGAGTTTTTAAATTATTTTCATTGAGTGAAATATTACTAAAATCATTGTATAGTGGCCTAAAATAAAGATTGTCATGTACCTATGTTTGCATACAAACACCCCCATTTTCAAACAAGATCTTTTATATTTTTTATGCAATTCTTGAATTATTGCATTCATATCCAGTCCCGATCATGCATGCCAAATTTCATCTTCAGAAAAGTATAATTCTATTTTTAGTTAATTATTTACATTAAATTTCATGATATTACATGATAATTGATTGAGAATTGTCAATGATGAATTTTTCAAAATTCAATTGCACGTACATGTTGGGTGGAATTGTCCACAAGTGTATCTTTTGTGTTTTTTAAAATTGCAAAAAAATTGCAAAACTCATGCAATAGAGAGTTCAATGTTGAGGTGTCTCGTGCCTTAATTATATAAAATAGATTTCTATGTGTTGCAACCAGATTTTAGTAAATTAACAATCCAGTGAAAAGAAGTTGTCACCCCTGGTTTGTATTAGTTGCCCCCCCTCCCTTTCTCAAAAAATTTAAGGGCCGTTGATTGTGTTTTTTTAAAAATGTTTACCTTCGAAATCGCCATTGATTTCTCAAAAAATCACAAGCCGTTGATTTTGTGAGATTTAATTGCGCTGTCCAAATATCAATAAAGATATGGATACCAAAATGAATACTAGATACGGATACAGTATTGTATACGAATATACACTAAGTACTGAATGTGAATACGAATACAAATCCGGCACAATAATGGGTATAAATACAAATACAAATATGGGTACGGGTACAAGATACGGGATATTGTTTATCCCACATTGTTTGTCAATTGCATTCCTTTCTGAAAATTACAAGAGGACAGGGGGAAGGGGGAGGGTATGAAAATTTCAAATTTTCAAAAATAATTTCAAAAAATTCTGGGGGGGTACCCGAGAATTAATTTTTAAAAATTGAATTTTGGGTGCATTGTGACACTTTTGTCACAATGCACCCACAATGCACCCAAAAGAGGTAGTCACTGCCTACACCCTACAATACCATTATAGATTACACAATTATAGCATTTGAAATGAAGAAAAAGATCATTTAAAAAAATCTTAAACATAGTCAACAAACTATAAATTCTCTTGGCTTAAAGTTTTGCACTAGAGAGACCTGAGTTTTGTTTGCAATATTGCAAAATTGACTTGAGAATCCATGTGAGTATTGAGGATAACCAATTTTTTTAATTCATTTTTATTATAATTAAAAATCCATTAAATAGGAAGAATTAGGAAATAATATGAAAAAAATAAACCTTTAATAACTTTAATATAGAATAAGAATATGTCATCACTACACTTGCCCAAAATTCTTTAAAATCTAGTTTAAGACTTAATTAGTCAATTATACATACTAGGTACCTTCTTTATATTTTAATAATCTACAATCAAACTTTTGTGTATGTTATAAGTAAGGTATAGATTATTTCTAACATATGCAATATTATAACATGTAACAAATAGCAAATATTTAGCTTATCAATTTTGGAGCTATTATCAATCATATGTATCTAATTTATCAATATTTATTTTATTCTAACACATAGAGAATTATATTTAGAAAGAATATTTTCAAGAATTAGTAATGTTTGGCATCTTTCATTTTTCTTTGAAGATCTAGTAAGGGGGTGAAATTTTATAACATAGATGAGATTTTAACGCTTATCGAGGTTGTCGTGTAAATAAGGATTGTAGCACACAACGCGTCGAGTGCCACAACTACTACCAAATATGCAATCAAAAACCAAACAAGAATGCATAACAAACATACCCTCATACACACTCTTTGTGGAGTGAGAGCCGCTTGACTTTGTGTGTGTAGATACAATAGATTCTCATTTGACAACAATGTCAAGCAAGGAATTCTCTCCACTTAATACTGAAACCCTAAGATGGATGAACTCTCTCATTTGGATGAAACTCATCCAAAACTAAAAAGAACTCCTAAGGGAGTTCATCTAATACTACAATTCGATGTAGAATGAGTCTAATGTCACTTCGTGTGACAAGGTAGTAAGTATAGAGGTTCAATTGTAAAGAAGTTATATCGAATCACAATTCTTGTTTAAAGTGACCTTGTGGGTTCTTGCAAATTACAAATGATTGGATCATGCTGAAAAAAGGAAAACTTTTGGGGGCTTGTGTGCACTCAAAAATGAATTGAATTTTGAATTTCAAATTGCGTTAGAATCAAACTAAAGTCTATTTTATCATCATTACAGATATACATATGTAATTGAAAATCATACAGAGAGTTTGTTGTTTTCTATATACTATGTTCTATTTGGTGTTGCCAACATTTGTGAAAATTACAACTTGTATTCAATGGTACATATAAGAAATGAACCTTCACAATTGCTTTAGAGATACTTATTTTCGTACCACTTGAATTGCTTGTATGATTTCTTGCCGCTTGTTCTTCATCCAAATGCAAGAAATCTTTGACTATCTTCCAAAGGTTCTCTATGAAATGGTAGACAGTGTATAAAAAGAATCCAAGTTGTTGTATAATTTTAAATTATGTATTTTCACTTGTCATGAAGGTGAAGTTCACTTCATTGTAATTCCAATGCAATTTGCGGTTTCGAAATCGGTTCATTTTTTAGCATGCTAGAGCTTCCTAAAGTTGTTGAGCTTTTTAGTGAAATTTGACTGAAAATTTTGTATATGAAGTAGACCTTGTTGTGCACTATTCAAATATAAGAACTTCTAGTTCATTTATAGACATGTATAATCAAAACTTTAAAAAATAGTATTTATTTATGTCTTGTCAAAAAACATTCATTGTATAGCATTAGATTTGTTTTATAATTACCAATTAAATGTTTTATAAATAAATTGTGAAAAATAAGATAATAGTAATCATAATCAAATGCTATTATGTTTTTCTTTAAGAGTTTACATTTTATAGGACATGTGCAATAACAAAGTGTATTGTCGAAAAAAAATGTGTCAAATTAAAGTCATTTATAACTTTACAACAGACCAAAGGAGATGATATCTTATAACTAAAAAATTTCTATATCTACATTGAATATGAAAGATTTAAAGAGATTGGTGCTTACTTGCCATTGCTATTGTACGTTATAAAAGACAAAGCTTCTTTAGTAGAGCTATTTATTGAATTCATACAATCAAATGTGATGCCCATATTTTTTTTTTTTTGATAATTGCATCTTATATAAATATTCCATAGAGAACCTTATATAAATTTGAAGTGATGAGTGTGTTGTTCAAGACATGCAATGTAACCCTTCATTTGACTCCCTTTTTTTCCCTCTTATTCTATAAGTAAATTTTAATAACAATTGAAGTGCCATAAAATTTTAATCCCTCTTTGTTGCTTGAAATTGCTTCTCAAACTGCTTAGGTGCACCTAAACCAAATATAGATAGAAGATAAGTCCAAATGTGATTAGTTTGCATACAAAAGCTCATAAGTTCTTATACACTTCAAAATTGTCATAACTAAATAAAAAATTAGATTTTTTTCAACAATTTTTTTGACATGCAATGGTAAAAGTAATACATTTGCATGAAGTTTAATTTTCATAATTATTAATTATTACGGAGTAAAATTTTAGTCAAATTGATTACTGAAAAAAATAAATTTAACACAAGTACAAAATTTTCAAATCTCTTTAGTGAAGGGCATAAGAATTGATTTTGGAATTATGGTAAGAATTTTATGAATTTGATTAAATGAAGTATTAATAACTGAAATATGATTCTAAACAGTTACATTTTTATAATTCATTCCAAAATCTCAAAAAAATTCTTGAAAATTCATGTATAACCTCTGAAGTTTTAAGGCCATTTTTTTGTCAAAATCACTCCAAACTACCACTTCTACTATGTTCACCGGTGAACTAAATTTAAAAAAATACTTTTTAGAAAAGTAACCATAGGATCTTATTCTACACTTGTCTTAGATATTGTGATAAAAAAAATTGTGATTTTTGACCGTATAGATTGAAAGATATATGCATTCAAAGTGAATGAGAAAATAATTCTTTCATGAAATTGCTATGATTGCCCACAAAACAAGAAGCTCCATAACTTTCACATCACTAATCCAAATGGAATCAATCAAAGCTTCCTATTTAGAAAAAAACATAAAATAAAATATAAAAAAATTTATTTCAATTTTTGTGGATTTCTTTTGTTGCTCTTTCTTCCATTTGGAGGTTGTTGTGGCATAACTTTTGTTCCCAAGCATCGATTGAAATAAAATTTATATTTCCAAGAAGCTCATGAGTTTCTATATATTATGAAAAGGTTTCAAAAAGTTTCAATAAAATTTGAGATCATAGGAGCTTGCCTAAAATCCATTTTGTCCTCCATATAGGGACAATGGGACTTTAGGGGATAAATACTATATTTGGTTTCTAAATTTTCCATAATTTTTTGGATATTTTTGGTGTAAATAATAATAATTATAAATATTTAGATCCATATTTTATTCATTAATATTTCACTCAATAAAAATTTAAAATTCATAAAATTATAACTACATTATTCTTAAAAGAATTCTCACTGTACTTATTAAATACTAATGAAAAAACTTTACTTTTATTCATAGTTTTTTCATTAATTAATCTAATTAATTTAAAAAAAAATTTAGAATGTTTTATGCAAATGTGTTACTTGTACCTAAACATGTCTAAAATTTGTTGAAAATCACTAATTCCTCAATTAGCTATGACAAATTTTGTAAGTGTTAGAAAACATTTGAGAGCCAGTATATAATCAAAATATATTGCCATTTTAAAAAGTACAAGTTGAACAAGCATTCAAATGAAGGACGACATTTGATGACTTAACCCTTTAGTGACCGTGGTTGATTTGGAGGGCGGGCGTAGTTTTTCAAGAAAATGAATTTTGTAGCCACTCTAAAGATGTAGTCTTAGATCAAACTGTACAAGGTATTTCCATAAGGGAGATTCTTCAACCTAACAAAAAATCAAATTCATCTAACGGTACAAATTGCTATAAATAAGGTAGGAGGTCCATAAATCAACCTTTTAAAGGCTAAAATTGAATTTTGGGGAGGTGAAACATCTTTAAATGTTTTTTTAGTAAATTTTCTTCAAAAGACAAGTAGAATAGGCATCTAATCCAAGTCATTTCATATTTTTTCAAGCTTTGTGAAATTAGTTACAAATTTTTGAAGTTCACAAAAAATGGTCATCTGTGGTCATCAAAACGAATACCCTTCTAAAATGTGCAAATTTGGTACATTGAAGAAAGTGAAATGTACCTCTAATTTATGTTTGCTTCTAGAACCTTGTTGGAGTTTGAGTTGCTTTCCTTAATTCTCAAAAATCAATGACTTAAATGACCCTTTAGAATTTGCACTATATAAATACCAATGCATAAGTTTACTTTGGGCATTCATGAGATTACAAAGCAACACTTATGCCTTGTCAAGACATCAAGTTACAAAAAATCTCACAATTTGTTTGATATTTTTTTGTATTTTTGTTGAACACTTCCCATTTGAAGGTCCAGGCCATTTGAGTTTGCAACCTCATAGCTAATTCATCAATACTCCAATTCTCTTGAAATTGGTTTTGTTTGAAGTGCACAAAGACATTCTAATTGCGTTCCTCTTTGAGATTTTTGTGATCAAATGTATTTTGAACAATATTAGACCAAGAGTCCAAAAATCAACCAAAAATTGGTCGACCGGTCACTAAAGGGTTAACCCCAAAGTGACAAAGAGGACAAAAAGTGTCTTCACACAATTTCAAGTTCAGCTCAAAGTGCTGTAACTTTTACATCCAAGGTCCAAATTCAATAAAACTTGTTGGAAAAGTTGAGTTTTCCCTTCTAGATTGTGTGGTAAAATTTTCAAATTAATCCAAGGTTTATTGATTTTTTGGAAGCCAATCGAAGTTCACAACTTCAATTTGAGTTCACCAAATTGTATTTTAGGGCTGCAACTTCGGGGCCTTGTATCTCCTTCATCCATTGCTCCTTTTCAGTATAAAAAATTGTGTTCTGTTTCCCTTGAAGTATAGTTATTGTGGTAAAGTTTTCATGTCAATCTAATTTGTTTTGAATGTTTGGGAGAAATTCGAAGTTCCAAACCCTGCCATTTTTGGAGTATAGTGAACTTTGGCAGCTTGTTTCTTCTTCATACAAAGTCCATTTTCAATAATTCTTCTTGGAAAAATTGCACATATTAGTCTAGTTTGTATAACTAAAATTTCATGTTAATCCAAGAATTAATGAGTGACAAAGAAGCATTCTAGTAGAAGGAGGTTCAACTTCAGATCTGTTTTTTGCAATTTTTCTTGCTGATTTTTGACATTTCAAAGCCATTTTGTAGACACAATGAATCAATTGAATGAATTTTTTTTCCACCAATGTGTTTGTATACTAGTTTTGAATCATTTTGTAGTATAAAGTTTTTTCATTTGAGTAGGTTTAGAAATCAAATTTCACCTCCAAATGTGTTTTTGGGAAAATTTCAGCATCCATTTTCAACACTAAAACGTTATGATCTTGCAATCTATGTGGCCAATTGACTTCAAATTTTGTACATGTCATCTACAACATGTACACTACAAGATTGTACGGTTGAGATTTGTATAACTTGAAGACATTTAGATCCATAAAGCTTCAAAAGCAATGATGTTTTTGAACCCCAGAAATTGAATGTCACTTTGGGGTTAATACAGAAGGCTAGCCATTTTCAAGTTGTGAAGCTCCGAAATTTTTTAATTTTGAGCACCACTTAACTAAAATGTTTTTTTCTTATCACAAAATAATTATTATGTGCCCTTTAAAAGTTACAAAATCTACCGAAGGAAAATTCATTTCAATTGAAAACAAGCATAAAAATTGTAAATTTTAAAATAATAAATAGGCTTTATAGTATAGGGCATTATATTGTTAACCAAATTTTTGTATCATTTTGTATTTGAAAACTTACAATGTAATTGTTATAGACTCAAAGTGCACTAGAATATTCAGTTATAGGATATCTAAAATTTAAAATTTAAATCTGATTAAGTAAGGTTTATTTCATTAATTGATCAATTTTATGGTCCAAACCAAGATGAACAACTACAAGGTAGAATTTGCCAAAACATATTTCTTGGTACTTGGTTTCACTATTATTTTGGATTGAGAGACTCTTGTAAAATCCAATAATATTTTAAATGACTTGAATTTGATATAATAGCCTAGCATAGCCATCAATAGAACTTAAGTAAAAGAACAATGAAAATCAATTGCTTTGCATTGTGAACCTAAAAGGTCTTTATGACTCATAAGACACTAATCAATTCCTTCACCCTTCAAGGACTAAAGATGAACCTCTAAAGGGGTAGAGAGCATTTGTTGCATAAATAGTCATTTTTTAGGTATGTGAGAAAAAACCCATCCAAAATAAGATTTAAAAAAAATTCAATTAAAAAAATTTGTATTAAATTAATGTATAGAAAAAAAATTATAAACTTTGACAACATGAATTGAAAGATTATAATGTTTGAAGTTAGGTATAAAGTTTTTTTTACCTTGTTGGATATGATTAATAGACATTAATTCCTCCTATACTAAGACTTTTATATCTTGAGAATTCAATAAAAGTCAAATTCAAAGATAAAAGGATAATTTTGCACATGGTGTTGGAAACAGCTTGTCTTGCTCCCCAAAGTTGCGGATAGTATAACTTTTTGATTTGGGCATCCAATTGAAAAAAGATTATATTCTTGCCTCAGGGATATGTTCTTATGCCTTCTATCTAAATTTCAAAAAGATTCATTTACAATTGACTTTGTAGAAACCTACCCAAATTTTCAATTGGTCATTCAACAATCATTGGTCTTTTAGAGAGTAAGGGCCACTATATATATATATATATATATATATATATATATATATATAATATATATATATATATATATATATATATATATATATATTCTCCCAATGGCCATGAACTTAGAACTGTATAGAGTACCAACTTTACCAATAAGAATTTTCAATTATTTTGATAAATTTGGCTTGATCCCAAGTGCTTAGGGGTGTGAACTCTATACACAGTAGGATAATTAAGTGAAGGTAACGTGCTGCAAATCTACTTATAAAGTCTAAAATGTACACCTTTTAAATATAGGAAAATAGAGATCCCAGGGTTAATCTGGAACATAGCTGCAATGAGCGTTTAAAATTTCATAACCGGTTGTTGATTTTTCAACGCTAATGTGACACCATCCCATTGGCAACCCATCACTATTGCCATTACAAGTTCCGACTCATAACCTTTCTTTCCTTTCAACTTGCTTCCTACACCCTTGGATCATGATGAAGATCAAAGGTTGTGATTGAAAAATGTCCAACCGGTTATGTATTAGATAACCGATGAGCCGCACTAGCGGCGAATAGGTTATCGTACATAACCGGTTGTACATTTTCCAATCACAACCTTTGATCTTCATGATCCAAGGGTGTAGGAAGCAAGTTGAAAGGAGAGAAGGTTATGAGTTGCAACTTGCTATGACAATGGTGATGGGTTGCCAATGGGACGGTGCCACGTGAGCGTTGCAAAGTCAACAACCGGTTATGTACGATAACCCATTCACCGCTAGCGCGGCTTATCGGTTATCTAGTACCTAATTTATTCATACAATGTCCAAGAAAAATCTCAAATCTTCGTCTTCTTCTTTCAATTCCCAACGTGTGAACAAGATCCGAAAATCAACTGAGAGACGGAGTTGAGAACTCACCGCAGATGCTGACGCGGTTGCTTTCCGTTTCGCTTTCTCTGTCTGTTTGCAACTGAGGTAAAGGCCCACTCACTTCGGCAAAGTCCATCTCCACCGAAGCCGCAGGATTTCACGCAACCCAGCACCTCACTTTTGTTGAGAAACCTTGCCGCGTGGGAAATGTTGGGCGTGGAAAAATTGCTGGCAGGAATGTTCTTCTCAGAATTTTCTTTTTTTCTTTTTTCTTTTCTTTTTTAGAAACAAATGAAGAATGTTTTTTTTCAGTTTTATGAGAGGGACCGAGAATTTTCATAACTAAAATGTATTTCCAATAGTAGAGTTAATTGTAAAGTATGTACAATGTGGGACCACGAGCCGGAGTTCGGGAAAAACACGGGACAAAATTCCTTGGAGCACCCAAACTAAAGTCCGATGGAGTTTAGGGTTGTGTTTCTTTTATATTGTTCTTAGTTATACCTTCCTTTTGATACCTCTGCTTCAAAATGGAGTTTCCTTTATGATTAACTCTAGTATCTTTATTGAGAGAATTTGTAAGTAACGTAGGCTTTTCGCAGGTGATTCTCTTGCTTTTATTTTTCTTTGAAATTTTCATGCAACATGTGGTCAAGAAGTAGCTTTGAAGCCCAACAATTTTCATAACTTTTGACTGCATGGTTAAAAAGTTATTGTATGATATATAGTTTTTATACTAGACCAGGCGGTCTGGGAAAATTAAATAAAATCACATTTTTCAGAAACAAAAATTTGAACTTGACTTTCTCGATTTATGTATACATTGAAAGCTTTGAATCGTTCCACTTTGATGAACAAGAGGAAAGTTATGAAGAGTCATAGTTTGCAGGCAATTATAGATTCTCCACTCTAAAATAAACTTTGAAGTCTTTTATTTAATTCAACTTTCAATGTTTTGGAAATAAAATAAAATCATAGGATGTAGATTGTTTTTTACAACATTGCAACCATTGGAATTGACATTTTTCAATTCTATAACTAAATTCTTAACAATTTAGTATTTTGAATTCTTTTCTATTTTTGCCGACTTACTATTTTTTTCCTACATGTTATACAATTCCAAATGATTGAAAATTTTCAAGCATGTAGCCAATTTGCCTTGAAGAATGAATCCAAAGAAGAACCAACAACATGGACATTTTTTTATACAAACGGGACCTTAAGAAGTGGAGCTGCCCTATTTTTTGGAGGGGCAAAATAAAGATTTCTCTCATTTCAAATGCTAATATCTTGCAATCCACACGGTCAAAATTTCTGAATTTTTTTCCACATCTTCTCAAACTAGCATACTACAAGATCCATCATACATGTGTCCAAAAATAATTTTTTTCTCAATTTTGGTACATAAACTAAAAAAGGCAGTTTTGGAGCAATTTTGATGAAAAACATAGTCCCAATAATTTAGGGGATAAAAATATTTATCAACAATGCATGACAAAGAGTAAGGTAGAAAGATCCATTCCTTTCACCTAAGCTAATTATATAGAGGGAAGTTGATATATAGGTGTTATTTTTGCCTTGCAAACAAGTAAAAATTAGTAATATTCAAAAATAAAAAAATAAAATTGGAGAGGTTTTGTATTTTCTATGATGAGAAAAAATCCACAATAAAGTGGTCTCTTCTGTGATTAGAGGACTTCTAGCAAACTTCAAAAAAATTCTTGGAAGTTTTGCAAACTTCCAAAGAAATTGCCACTTGCAAAATGAACCTAATTCTATTACAATCCAATTCAACTCACTTGTTTTAAGTCTCTCTTTATTTGAAGTCTCACTAATTTGTTTTTAATTACTTACTACCCCTTTTTTTTAGAGGTTCATTATCTGAATAGAATAGGCCCCTACCATATTAAGATTGTGCTATATTTTCAAAGTCAAGATTAGAAAAAACTTCACAATGTTCAATAGGTGCATGTTTGAAGTGCCTTAGGCAAAATTCCAAACCATTCACAAACATAAAGTGCCATTTGTAAAGTAGAAGCTATTCAAGGTGAATGATTAGAGGGGATATTGGTGGCATTTAAACAAACACATATTTAACATAAATGGAGGGGTAGATGGTCAAGGATATAACTACTTAGTGCCCTCCTTGGGTAGGTGAGATTGTCTTTGATAACAAAAGGTTGGATGGGATCTTCTACTAATAGATAAATTATCTAAATTATTATATTGGAATAAACCTTTCATTTGTATAAAGAAAAAAATTCATAATATCATTACATTATTATCAGAGTCTACTAAATGTTTTAACCTCTAAACATTCAAGTAAAAACAATGGCCATGTAGATCTAAAAGATGTGCCCAATTTGACCGACTAGCAATCAAGTTTGTCATGTACGTGGAGTTTTCTTGTAGCTCTAAATGGACACCATTTCTACTAGTGTTGTACTTCAAGATTTCATGATTTATAAAGACTTATTTTAAAATACCTTAACTGATGGTCAAGGGCAGCATAGCCTACTAGATAATTAATAAAATTTGAAAGTTTAGGGTTTTCTACATGATTAAAAATAGAAGTATTCACTTAAAAAATAAACATCCCACAAATTATGTCATTTGATTTTAGAAATCTATAATTTACATAATAGTTCCATAGAAGAGCTTTCAAAATTTATATTGTATGTATGTTTGGTGGATAGCATGAAATTATTGAAATAACAAACTTTAAGTAGATTATTTTTCTGTTTGTTGCCTTCATTTTGACACTCAAAATTTTTCAGGTCAATTTCTATTTTTATTTGGGATGTAAGCTAGATTTAACTCCTAAGTGCCTAATCAGCCATTTTATGGTCACAGTTCAATTTTATGGGCTTCTCAAATCCCCCCCCCCATCCCTTTCTCTTTTTTTTTCTCATGTAGTCCAACAACTACTCCCTCCATCTCTAGATGACCTTCATGTTCGACAAAATGTTTTGGATTAAGGCTATAAATAACATTTAAATCCCCCATTTCATATTGAAAATAGAGTTTGGTGCACTTCTATAGTCCAATAAACTTTGAGTTTTGGAACCCTTTTCAAGGTGCAATTTTGGAGTATGTATTGAAAAGTGGGATTTTGGAGGCATTTTCAAGGAGTACCAATGGATACTTAATTGTTGATTGTAAGGTGTCATTTTGTAATTAAAAGTATATGGGCCCAAGACCATGTGTGGACCTTTGTACCACCTCCCAAAACTTCATTTCCTTCAATTGAGCAACACTCAAAGAGATGCAAAAAATAAGAACGAACAATGTTGATTAGCCCCTTCAATCAATTCATTTGTCTTTTGATGGATGATTGCAAGGATGGAGGGGGAAATATTGTTTAGAATTGCTTTGTTCCAAATAGCAGTCAAAAGGCAAATTTGACCAATTTTCAATGTGGCAAAGTGCACCAAGAAGATCATTTTGGGACAGAGGAAATACTATCTTTCCATAGCCAAAAAAATCATTTGATTTGGACAAAATTCCAACTTGGATGATTTTTCAGAGGCAAACATTCCAAGAAATTCTTATTGTAGATAGTATTGGAAGGAAAACCTAGCCAATCAAAGGCCCTTTAAAGAAAAAAAATTCCACGTGTGGGTAAGTGGACAAAAGGTTGATTGGTTGAAGCATATTGTAAGTGGACACGGTTAAGTAAAATTTTTGTTTTCCCAATGTACCTCACTTGTTTGCAAGACTCTAAAAACAATATTTCAATGCTCCAATTCTTTTGAAAATTAGCATACATTATTCTCAACCGTTTATAATTGTATTTGATTACAATAAAATAAAATAAAAATCTTAAATTATGAGATATGGTCTCCAAAATTCATTATGCTTGGAGAAAAAATTGTTGCTTGGAAAAAATGAATTTTGATTGAAAAAATCTTAAAATTTTTACAATCAAAGTCTTTGAAAACTATATTGTGGACTAAATTGATAGTATTAAATAAGATCTGGTACAATTAAAGTCTCTAAAAACTATAGTCTAGACTAAATTGATAATATTTAATAAAATCATGTGTTCAAATTTTTCTAAAAAAGATTCTTGCAAAAATTATACTTTCATTTTAGAACATTTCATTTTAGAAATAATAGTGGAAAGGTGATTGTCGAGGAAGAAGACCCCTTGGACATTTAGAGGACAAACCTCTTAATTTCCTTGAAACTCAAAAGAAATTGTTGTTATTTGGATAAGCTATAGGAAACATAGTTTATTTAGAATTTTATTACAAATTGCATAATTAAAAAACAAACTAGAACTACAAATTTTCCAAATTTTGAATTTGGATATACTAAAGGTGGATATTTTAGAAAATTAAGTTAAAAATTTGATTTTTGATATTATCTTGTGGGCCTTATAGTCAAATCTATGAATCATGGACTTGGTCCAAGGTGCCTACTCTAATTTCAAATGAATGTAAAGTTTTTTTCCAAAGAGCCTAGCTCATTTGTATTTAATTATTTATACATCTAAGTCTTAAAATATTGAACCATGCACAATCAACTTGATTTAGTAGTGATTTTCAAATTACTCCCAAAAAACTAAAGAACATTAAGTTCATGGAGTCTTGAAATTAAGAACTTTGTTATGAAAAAGATCAAAATAGAAAAAATAGAAAAATAATTGTCACTTGTAAAGTTTATTTATGATCAAATGTATCCCATATAATTAGTGTTTGTAGAATTTTGAGGTTATTTAATGCTAAAACCTAATAATTGTTCTTTTCCTTTTTATTTTCATGGAATTTTTTTGGACTATGTTGAAAACAAAATAATTTTACAAAGAGGACATTTGATTTACAAGGGCTATGAAAAATGCTTAATAAAAAATTTAGCTCTTCCTTTTTTTAAATGAGAATTCTTAAGAAAATTTAATTCATTATGATTGTAAAATATTAAGACAATAATTGACTCCCAAAGATGGCCTAAATACATAAACAATCATTTCACTGACAAATAGAGAAGCAAGAAAGAAATCTAAGGGTTGTATTCAACTTATTTCAGTGAGTATTCAATATTGTGACTTTTGGAATTAAAAATTTAGATGAAATATAATATGGACAATTTATGAAGCACTCAATATAATATTTTTGTGAAAATACAAGCCTCGAAAAACTTTATCTCTAAAAGTTATGCACAAAAAAACCCATGGAAAATGCCCCCCAAAAATATTTTGATGTTTAGTTTTTGAAAAATAGTAAAATATTTTCAAAGAATAAACTATGAAAATTTTCACTAATTTGAAAATTTCACTAATTTTCATCCATTTGCATCTTGGAAAAAAAAAAATTGTATGCTATGCACTTGTTGAAAGGTAGTGCACTTTGAACACATGTGGAAGGGGGACATTTGACTATTTAAGAAAATATCCTTTTGAGCTCTTAAAATAGTCAAATGTAACTTTAGTAGACCAATTTTAAACTTCAAATTTTCATTTTTGGATTGAAAATAGTACTAAACCCCTCTAAAATGGCCAAGGTAGACATACACAATTTCATGTCACATTTATCAATTTGGAGTTGAAATTTTGAAGGCAATGGTCTTAAGGATTGAGTTGAAAGTCTGTAAAATTTATAAAACAAAAGCGCACTAGATTTTCATTCTTTAAAAAATTATTAAGTAGAAGTAGGTCCAAGATTGAAAGAAAAATTAAATTGTTAATAGCTTTAAGATGGGATCAAAACACATTTATTCCAATGGTGAGTTTGTTTTAGCAAGCAAACTTAACTTTGTCAAACATGTATTTTTGAATAGTTGTAAAAATTGCATTCAAAAATGAATCCTACAAGTTATTTTTTCAAGATGATGCTTAGATTGCTAAAAAACAAGATTGTCCTTAACTTTCTCATAAATTTGTCCAAATATAATGAATCAAAGCTTCACATATAGACAAAAATATAATAGTTTAGGATTAAAAAAATTTAAATTTAAATCTTGACCTTTTGTGATTTTTTTAGTTTCCCACCAATTTCAAATTTAAACTCTTTGTGGTATAACTTTTGCTCTCAGGCACCAATTGAAATAAAAATTATATTTTCACAAAGCTAATCAATTATTCTATTTTATGAAAAAAAAATTGAAAAGTTTTACAAAATATTGAGGTCATAGAAATTTATCTAAAATTCATTTTGCCCCCCAAGGGATCAGTGGTCCTTTAGAGGTTAAATAATTTGAAGGTTTGGATTTGGGGTCAGTGTGAGAATTTACATGTAAGAATATACATGTCCATGCCCAATTGTCTTCAAAAGTCTCTATATTTACCAAATATGGATGATTCTCTAAAATATGAATTCTTCCAACACTCAATTGTAACATGTCCAACAATATCCCTTCAAATTTTAGTTTAACAAATTTTTATCTTGCATTCCACTTGACAATTCACGATCAATTGACTATTTATAGGATACATTTAGTGAGAAAAATAGGGAAACAATAAAATATCAAAAATATTTGTGAAATTTTCAGTATGTCAAGTTTCACAAGCAAGGGTGTAAATGTTCTGAGATATCCACATCATTCAATGTTATTAAGGTGAATTCACCTAAAGGAACACATCTTCACATATCACTCATTAGACAAACATATTTATTAATGGTAACTTATTATTACCAGCATGGAATATTAGATCAGTATTAATATAACTTTAATTTAATGTCAAGTAAATATTAGGGGTCTAGATTAAATATTTAATTAAATACTAGGGGGGTAAATTAAAGTTATATTAATTAATTTAGTTGATTTCTATGTTGCCAAAAAACACATGTTGGGACAATAGAATATGTGTTTTCTAGCAACATAGAGATCTTGGGCAGTACTTGTGAATGTAGTTTTGGATATTTTAGATTAAAATTTTCATAGAAGGTGCAGACAAGGAATATCTTTCATATGCATTAAATTTCATGACATTTAGAAATATGAGTAAAAAATTATGGCCAAATATGTTATTTTTTTCCGCGGCCAAGTAGTCTAGGCAAATTTTTTTAAATTACTTTTTTCAAAAATAAAAATTTGAAATTGGTTTTCTAGAGTTTTATATACATAGAAAGCTTTGAATCATTCCATTTTGATTAAAGAGTCAAAAGTCATGAGGAGTTTTAGTTTGCAAGCAAGCTATAGATTCTCTACTCTAAAATAAGCTTTCAAGTCCTTTATCTTATTCAATTTTCGATATTTTTTGAAAAAAATAAAATCATCTGATATAGACTGCTTATTACAACTTTGAAACCATTGGGATTGGCATTTTTCAATTCCATAACTAAAGTCTTGACAATTTTGTATTTTGAATCATTCTCTACTTCTTTCTACTTACTATTTTTTTCCTATATGTTGTACAATTCCAAATGATGTGAAAATTTTCAAGCATGTAGCCAACTTGTTTAGAAAAAAGAATCCAAAGAAGCACCACCATTTTGGACATTTAAAAAAAATAGAAAAGTGATCTTGTGAAGTGCAGGGGCAAAATTTGTTTTTTTCCCCTTCAAACGCTAATATCTTGCAATCTACATGGTGAAATTTTCTGAATTTTTTTCCAAATCTTCTCAAACTAGCGTACTACAAGATCCTACAATCACATTTGTCCAAATTTTTTTTTTTTCTAAAATTTGATACTTGTATTAGAGATGGCAGTTTTTGAACGTTTTTGGTGAAAACATAGTCAAGGAACTTAAAAGGATAATCTAATGTCAATTTTAGAGCTTCTACTTTACTATCAAATTGATATTTTTGACATTAATATTATACTACAATATGATTAGTCTACCTAAATATAAAGCAATTGGGTCTATTGTGGACACCAAATGAATGGGAGCAAGTTCATTCGGTGGCCCTAATTTGAACACTGGTGTACATTCCAGATGTTCAAGGTAAACCATCATTAATATTTTTTCCACAATGGCGTTGTTCCCATTAGAGTCCACAATAGACCCAGTTATCTTAATATCTAAATTACAAGTACAAATAGTGAAGCAAGGTTTAGTAAACCAAATTAAAAGAACATTGAGCTCGAATCAATAATCAAAGAAGTCATAGAACAAGTCATTAGTTACATAGAGAACAATCTCCCAATGGGCCCAATTATCTTCACCTAAAATACAAGTATTAATGGTAAAATTATAGTGGAAAAAGTCGGTGAACAAGAGTCCCACTCTTTTTTTCCTTATAATTACTATTCTCATTTCAATGACCACTATGCATTGCAAGCTCCACCATGAATTAAAAAATGCTTGGAATGCTGTAAAATTTACATGTACATTCTCAACTCTCTCATCTTTCATTGAGAACAAAAATCATCATTTTGAAAGATTGCCACATAGATTTTCTCCTTCAAAGTGCGATACCTTATACTTCCATTGACCCAAATAAATGTTTTAACTTAAATATCTCTTAAATCATGCAATCAAATTAATCTTAAATTTTTTGAAGTGATTGCTCTTAGTGTGAAATTCAAGATCCTATGGTTAAATTCTACTTAATCTCAAGAGAAAATGAGCTAAAATATGGCCCAAGTTCTTGGCAGTTGGGTCCGTTTGAAAGTGCGCCCCCCTTGGGTCATTAAATAGGGGTGAAGGCACGTGGAATTTTTGGGTGTCTCTACCCATGAAAGTCATCACAATTAAGGTAAAGTACCCCATTACGGACAGAATGGGAGCAAGCCCATCATGGGCAAAATTATAATGGTGGTGAACATTCAAGTTTTGAAATGTTATCATTAAAATTCAGCCCACAATGGGCTTGCTCCCTTTTTGTCCGTAATGAGATAGTTTACCTTACTACTTGAAGATAATTCCCTTCTTCCGATACATGACCATATATAACAAATCACGATAAGCCATGCATGGAGAACCTTGATAGACACAAATCAATTTAGCAGACTGCAACGTACACATCCAAAAATAAAATAAAATAAAATAAATCCTCCAATATGATTCACACTCTTATATCCCTATTCCGACCAATTTCCACTTTGAGCTTCATGCTTATCATACTCTAGTTGTTTTCTATTTGATCAACTTTGGCTACAATGGAAACTGAGTGCGGATGAAGCAGAGATCAATGCAAGTCATGGCAACTGCTGTTTGTGCCAAGGTAGTATGTTCTAAAAGTGACCATTTAAGTGCTGGTCCACTTTTTTCATAAGTTTTCGTGGACAGAAATATTTTTAGATCATTTTTCAGAGAAAGAAAAATAGATGTGGAACTTAACATAGGTGATTTTGTATTTTTACAAGCATTCTTTATTTACTTATAAGTCTTCAAAGATTTGGGGCATAAGCACCTATTTGTGACTATAGGTCTCCCAAAATCTGTCCACTTGTAACTTGTAAAGAGATGTGCGGAAATCAAAAGACAGTGATTGGCTCTTGCAATAAAAAAAAACAATTCTTTCTTGATTCATTCAATTGCTAAAGTGGTTCATTTAAGAATCACCTCATCTCCGTTCTCCAGCTAATAATAGGGGCGATTTGAAGGAGAGGGACTATTTTTCAGCAAACCACCTTAGCAACTGCAATTTCGTGAACTGGCACAATTCTAGTGTCAAATTGTGAGGCATATCATCACAGAGTTCTAATTTCATGCCACAAATGAAGATAGGTATAGAACGTTACTGGCTTCCTCTAGGTTTGGTTGTGCACAATGCCTGATTGATAGTGTACTTAATTCGCTCCCAGTGTGCCAAATTCAAACGTTGGACCCCATCGTGGATTTGTATGCAAATTATAGGGACATATGGAAGGACTTCCTAAACAAAAAATTTAGGGGCTATTTTGGAACTACAATGCTTTACAAGTAGTCCATTTTTTATATTTTTGAATAAAATGAATCCTATCTTTGCTCACAGCTTATTTCTAAGATTTTTGCACAATGAATTCTTCTAGCAAAGTGGATAGTAAGAAAATATATTCTAAAAAAAAAGATTAGTTAGTTTTATTCTAGTTGAATAGATTGATACGTCCACAAAAGACCTTTTATTCAATCTATTTAAACTAATAAAATGACAGTTATGAGGAATTTTAGTTTCCAAGCAATGAATGAAATAAGAACATGTAAATTTGTTTGTTGACTTCAATCTTTGAAAAATCAAAATGATAATAAAAAAATATAATATAATAAATACTATTGCAATTTTTGTTGTCGAGACATATAGATTACAAATTTTTTATTAATTTGAAAACATTATTCTGTTTTCTTCTAATAGTTTGATAAGTATAATAGTATTCAAACAATTTAAAGCTATTTTGTAGATCTATGAAACTTGAGCATTGCAAAGTGGGCAAACTTTTTTACACTGCAACCACTTTTGAATGCACTCAAAGTGATATTCATGTTTGCAAGGCAACTTGCACATTGTTTCTCCCTCTTCAAATCTAACTTGACACACAACACACTTCTTTTGATGAAAAGTGTCATAGTCTTGGAAATTGGGCCTATATTCAAATTGTGGAAGTGCATCGATGGATTGAAGATCAAGGCCTCTGCTCTCAGTTCTCCATGTCGCTTCTTCAAGTGGGAGCACATCCTCGTAAGAACTGTTGTCCGAATCAAAATCATCCTCGTAAGAATTGTTGTCCGAATCAACACCATCCTCGTCATCCCAAACATTTTGAAGAGTATGTTCGTAATGGGCTTGATATTCACATTGAGGAGCATGACCATCTAAGCAAAGATCTAAGCAACGATTCAATGCTCTAATCTCTCGGAGAGTTTGTAGAACGAGTTCAAAATCAATATCCACTTCACTGTCATTACCATGAGTACCATTAGTAGTATCAATATCATCATTATTGCCGGTATTGTCGCTATCATCGGTAGTGTCACTATAGTCGGTAGTGTCATTATTGTTGGCAGTATCGATAGTGTCGCCAATATCATTACTTGTACTGCTACTAGAATCATCACTTTCAATATAGTTATTAGCATAGGCACATTCATCAAAAGTTTCCATTGTCGCTTCTTCAAGTGGGAGCACATCCTCATAAGAATTGTCGTCCGAATCAACATCCACGTCGTAGATACCATTTTCAAGACAATAATCGTAATGACCTTGATATTCACATTGAAGAGCATGACAATGTAAACAAATATTCAACGCTCTAATCTCTTGAATAGTAAGTAGAACAAGTTCATAATCAATGTCCGACTCACTATCACTACTATGAGTACCATCAATAGTATCACCATCATCGGTATCATCGGTGTCGTCAGTGTCATCAATGTCGTTGGTGCTGTCGGTGTCGTCGGTAGTGTTGCTATCGTTGGTAGTATCGATAGTGTCACCAACATCATCATTTTTATTGCTTTTAGAATTGTCACTTCCACTATAGTTATTAGCATTGGCACATTCATCATCTCCACCTCCACCATGTGCCATGTGCATCTTGAATAAGACATTTTTTTGTTCTTGGCGGGGTCGAGTAAATGTCAAATCTAATTTGACTTTATTTATTGATGTCTTTGGTACACTTGCCGTAGTATTTGATTCTAATGCTACATCTTCAATTACATTTGTTGCATTATTTTGGATACCATTTTCACTACGTTTGAATTGTCGCACTTCATTCTCCTTACTAGTGCTTGAACTTGCAACTTCACTTTTATTCTTCTTAGTTTCAAAAGTATCCAAAGACCTTTTTTTGTTATTGTTAATGCTTGTCATTGATTACTACCAATGTTCACTTAAATGATTTTTTTAAGACAATATTATTAAATTATTATTAACAAAGTTAAGGAAAATAACTTGAATTTATGACAATAGTTATTTATGTTAAAATCTCAAAAAATATATATTCTAATAGTAATGTTTACAAACCAAATGAGAAATAAATTATGTAAAGTTATCTATTTATATCTACCTTTAATTGAATCAAAGAATTTTATCAAAGTAAAAGTGAATCAAATAAAACTAAAGTAAAAGAAAAATATAAATAAAATAAAGTAAAAGAAAAGAATTATATTATAGAATACATAAAAATCGTTACTAAACTATAGTGAAAGAAAAAAATTATCAAATTGAATTAAAATAAAGCAAAGTATATATATCGAGAAACTAAAGTAAAAGGATTTGCTTCACCAATCTAAAACCTTAAGTCGTAAGACTTTTCTATTGTCAAAAATCAGTCGGCAATTTGATTGTATAGATTGCTAGTTATTGGCCTTCAAAGTAGAGGGAAATGTTGATTGACATCCTACCTAAGAATTTCATATGACTTGAACTGACCATGACTTTTATATGATTCAAACTTCATGTATTTATATTTGTTTATCATATACGTGTTATTGTTTCAAGTTACAACATTGTAAAAATGTCATGTATATAGATGTTAAATATTGCCAATGTCACCTGCAATTTGAGTTGGAATATTAAGACTATAAAAGTTTCAAATTCTTTCAATTGGTTCCAAATGTAAAGAGACATTGGGAAGTATCACCATGCAATTTTTGGGGGCAGATTTTTGCTAGAATCTTATCCCACCCATTTGGGCACTAGCTACTTCAATACTAAAAAAGTGAATGAAAATAATTAATGAATGAAAGATTTCACTAAATTTGTTTTGGTGAAATACTCAATTTTTTAATATTGGATGAAAGTCATCAATATCATATTATTTAACTCTTAAATGCTTCAACATCCAATCACAAAATATTCTTAATGAATATAGTAGTTTATGCCAAATGTTTTTACTTTCATCCAAAGCACTTCATTAATCTTTAAATATGACCTTGTATTATAATCAATTTCATGCAAATGATGTAAAATTATAAATAGTGCATTATTTGTATATAAATATTAGCAAAAATCCCGGGGAGATCACTTAGTGTATCTATAACTAACCATGTGTGTTCAAGTGATTTTTTGCCCCCCTATTTACTTTTTAATGAACTTTGATTTCGACCTATAATTTTGAGTATTGTTTAATAAAGGCTATAGATTTCTAGTGTCCAAAACTCCCAATTCAAATATCATATTAAATGATTTCTAGATAGGGTTGAAAAATGAACTAAAGTGGCATGCTTTTCAACTCAAATATTTATAGAGAATGCATTTAGATGACCATTGCATCAATATTCAAGGAAATATGAATTTTCAATAGAGATTTATTTTTGAGAATTTTTGGAGTATTTTTTATACAATTTTTTCTTACATAAAATAGGGGTGTGAAAGTTATTTTCAACTTTCCAGTGTGTCTTTTTATTTCAAAAATTAGTAACTAATTATGATTAACAAATAAAACTATCAATAATTCAAAACATAAACTTTTAAAGTAGGAAAATCTACTCATATTTTTTTCTTTTCCTTTCATTTAAATTTTAGAACATAAGACAGGGGTCTAAAATCTTAACGCACGTAGTTCCTAATGGACCCTCTAAGTGATCTGCCCGGGGCAAAAATATACAATTCAAATAAGGATATAAGGATTCAAACATAATTGGATTGACCCTAGAAGGGCAAGGTTTATTTTTGAATAAATAGTTTCATTTTTTCATTTTTTCATTTTCCTAAAATCCATTCATCAACTACTGTTTATTTTATGAAGTGATTTTTGATTAATCCCTTGGAATGCGTAGGTAGTCTAGATTTTCAAACTTGTGAAGATATCTTATAAAATGCAACTTAAGAGAATTACATATTAATGTTGTCTTTTAAAAAAAAATTATAAAATACTAAAATGTGATTCATAGATCATATCTATATAGGTAGATCTATTGCAATACTTAGTAAAATTTTTAAATAATATATATATATAACTAATATTTATTTTTTAAAGATTTGCACACATGATATTTTAATTATGTATTTTTTAAAGTTTAAAATGTTAAAATTAAATTAGATTGGTTTTTAAATAAACATAAAGTTTCCTTTATGTAGATTATCTTTCAAAGATTACTTTTTGAATTGAAAAGGTTTTTGAAGGTCAAACATTCTTAACCCCTCATCGCCGCAGGGGACAAAAAATGTCCTCACAGAAAATTCAAAGTGCTGTAACTTTTGCATCCGATGTCCAAATTCAATAAAACTTGTTGGTAAAGTTGCGCTCTCTCTTCTAGTTTATGTGGTACAATTTTCAGATCAATAAAAGATATTTTGATTTCTTGAAAGCCAATCGAAGTTCATAGGTTCAATTTGAATTCACCAAACTGCATTTGAAGGCTGCAACTTTGGGGGCTTGTACCTCCTTCATCCAATATTTGATTTCAATAAAATTTGTTGTGTTATGTTCTCCTTTAAGTCTAGTTATTGAGGTTAAATTTTCATGTCAATCCAAGTTGTTTTGAATTCTTGGGAGCAATTCGAAGTTCAAAATCAAGACATTTTTGCATTATAGTGAACTTCGGAGGCTTGTATCTTCTTCATACAGTTTTTGTTTCCAATAAATGTTTTTTGATAAAGTTGCGCAACCTAGTTTAGTTTGTGTGGTTAAATTTTCATATCAATCCAAGAAGTTATGAGTGACTGAGAAGCATTTTAGTAGAAGGAGGTTCAGCCTCATATGTGTTTTTTGCAACTTTTCTTGCCTTTTTTTTACATTTGCAAGCCATTTTGCAAACACATTGAGTCAATTGAATGATATTTTTTTTCACCAATGTGTTTTTATGTTGGTTTTGAATCACTTTATAGTTTCAAGTTTTTTCATTTGAGTAGGTTTAGGAATCGAATTTCACCTCCAGGTGTGTTAGAAGGAAAATTTCAGCATCTTTTTTCAACACTAAAACATTATAATCTTGCAATCCATGCAGTCGAATGACTCCAAATTTGATCCACATCATCTACAACATGTTCACTACAAGATTGTACGGTTAAGATCTCTACAACTTAGTGACATTGAGATCTACATCACTTCAAAAGCACTACTGTTTTTGAACCCAAATGGGACTTTGGCGGTGAGGGATTAAATAGTTACTTTCCTTGAACAATGGAAAGATTTGTAGAAAAAAGTTGTGAAAGTCTATACTATCTAAATGTAAGAAACAAATACAAGAATCTACAAATATTTAAATAGATGAAAAATAAAGATTTTATATGCTTGATACATGTCTACTCTCATCCATTGTTCAAAATTCAAACGTCTCAGTTAAATTTTGATAGTAAAAATATCTTGTATTTAAATTTAAAAGATTAAAAAACTCATTACTATTATCACTTTTAGAATTTTACTTACAAGCACTTTTACAAAAGAAATATGTGAATTTGAAACAAAAAAAATGAACAATAAATAAATTACAAATGTAATACAATTTAATTTAAAGTATAAAAAATATAATTTTATTTATTGTGAGTAATTTTATTTATGAGTATTTTCTTAAATATGTTTGAATATTTGAAAAAAAATTAGCCAAAATTCCAACAACACTTATTTTTATGAATTTTCTGGTATACTTTCATATTGAGATATACAATGTTTTTAAAGGATCTAATTTATTTGTATATAATATCCCAATTTTATGAAATTTTTGGTGAGGACAGATAGCCTTGCTTTGACACTCCCTCCCCCATGAAAAATCAACATCCGTTTGATGATAGGAAAAAAAAGACCTCCATCTGCTATTGTCAATTTAAATTAAAAAAATAAAATGCCATTGAAGTTGTTAGCCGCCCATGCCGCACCATTCAAGTATTGTTTGAAGATCAATCAACAGGCATTAAAAGTTGTTCAAGGCTAGCAAGAGCACGTGGTTCTTCTCCAAGCTTAGGGTTTGATTATTTTCACAATGGTTTGGACAACTTGTGAATTTTGGTTTGTACAATTCATTTTTTTCTGCCATTGAAGAAATTGTATTTGAGATTGTTGTTTGTGTGTTAAAGATGGGATTTTGATGTTGTGGTTGGCAACCTTCTACGGCAATAAAATGCAAATGAGATTTTTTTGAAGAATATTTTGTGTGATTCTTGATAGTGCTGAAGAATACTGGTTGTTGAGGAATGGTGATAGGAATTGATCAAACATGCTCTTCATTAAATTTGTTTACTTTTGGTTGAGCCTCATTTTTTTACCACGGCTATGAATTTGTGTGGGCCATTCCCATTGCACATTTGCATACGACTTGTTGTGTCTCCAGGTATCCTCTCTTCCCTTGGTAGCATGTTGTTTTATCTCTCTAATCTTGTTAGGGATCCAAGAGCTTTTGTAATTCTAGAATTTATTGTGATAGAGTTTTTGGCTCTATTTTTTTTTTGAGTTTCCAATGTGAAGGTCGATTTTTTTGGTTTTTTTCATGAGTGTCTAGGGTTCTTAGTGCCATCTTTTCTATCTTTGTTTTTGTGATTTGAAAAGCAATTGATGCTTGTTCCTTTGTTTTTGTGCTTGTTCAATGTCATGTTGTGGCATAGTTATGTGATTTAGGTTTAGTCTGATGAAATTTGGTGTCTTGAGAGTGTTTGTATTGTTTTCTTTTGGTGCCAATTTTTTATAAGAGCCTTTGTAGGTTCGTTGCACCTCATATTTTATTACAATGACAATGATAGATTTAAATGGCACAACAAATTTTGTAAAGATACTTAAATCATAATAGCAAAGATGGAATGAAATAGAGATTTTGTATTGGATTGTTTGAAATTTGAATGCTGAAATTTATCACACGTGTATAATTATTGTTTTTCAAATGTTGTAGGAAAGAAGCAGAAGGGAATAAAGACAGAGAAAGAGACATGAGATTGAAGACAAGGTTGTTGATGAGGATTGAGTGGGTACTATATTCCTTTCAAAATTTCTATAATTTTTTTACAACCAATAGAAAATTGACACGTGTACACTTTTTACAAATCATGTATGTTTGTTTTTATTGTTTTTGATATAGTTTTATACTATCACCTCAAAAGAGGCAGTAATTGCTTGTTACAATGGCATATACAATTAACAATCTAAAAACACCTTCTTTTACTTTTATACCAAGATTATTTCTTATAATCATATAATTTTCTTTGACAATTTCAAAATTATTCTAGTAGTGTAGTAGGGATTCAAAAAGTGTTTGACCTATGGTGCATTCACCCTTTATAGAAGTTTTGTTATATGGATTGTTTCTATAAACTTTTTATATTCCAAAACTTATAAGCTTTAAAATTGCGTGAATAGAAAATTTCACAACAAAGACCTAGATGAATACAGTACAAAAGGTGTAGGAAACAAAGTCTTATATATCATGCTCAACAATTGACAAATACAAAAATAAACTTTGGAAACCTCATACCTCAACAAATCAATTGCAGATTTAGACAGACACTAGAGAAAAACAAACACAAGCCTTTATAGCACGCACACATATATTCAGTAAAATTTGTGAAGTGTAAAATATACTTTGTATTCTTACAAAAGTCCATATTTGTGGTTTACAATTCAAAGCAAAATGTACTCAAATCCTACATGCAAAAAAAGGTCTCATGCTTCAGATATAGTTCATATCTTCTCCATACAACCTTCACTTATATTGAAGGGAGAAAAAAATTATCTTATCTAATCATGCCCCCTATCTATGTTACAATCATGTAAACCCTACAATTCACACCCTATGTTCAATGTAATGTTCAATGTAATAAAATTGAAAAGTTTGCTTCAATTTTTTAGAAAACTCTATCCTTGGACTTGCATGTATTTCCAAGACTAATTCCTAGTGCACCCTTGAGTTAAAGTTTAATTAATCCCTAATCAATTTTCAATGTCTATTTTTTATTCCAAACTTCTAATGTTTGAATTTATTAAAAAATGAGATCCCAAGTTCATTGATCATGGATGATATAACACACACCATTGATTATTAATTGCACTTACGTATTTTAGTTCAAAAATGAAAACACATTGTGGAAATAGTTACTAGAGTTGGACTTAACTTCTAAAAGAAAGAGCCTATGACCTTATAATCAAATTTTCAATTCTTTTTGTAATATGAATGGTTCCTTTGCTACTAAACTTGCATAAAAATTTACATTTAAAATTTTTCAAAGACAAAATCAGATGTTTTCAATAAGTCATTAAAAAAAATTCAAATATTTTTGTATAAATTTCAAATCATCAAATTTTTTTTGATGAAAAAACAAATATACTACTACTAATAAAAATAAACTTTTAATAGATCTGAATTTTTTCACTATAAGTGCGTATATTACGTTGTAGAGCATCGTGGTACAAACCAAATCTTGTGTCACTCTATAATTTGAAAATCAACACACCATGGTTACATGATACATGTTTAAATTGCAACAAAATATTCAATTTGGGGAATTTTTTTAGATTTTCAATTTGGATTATGAACTAGACTTAATAAATTAGTTTCAAATTCAAAAAAAGATCATTTCGTATGACTAAAATTTACATCATGAGCAAGGAGGTAGAAATCACCAAATACTGCACTTGAGAAAGGCATCTCTTCACTTCAGATATGTGGATTTAGCATATGCTTTGCTAGAAAATGTTGTAATTCATCAAAGAGAGGCTTTCCACCACCAAACACTACATACACACACTCAAGGAGCCTCCAAAAAGAAATTGGATGAACTGTGAATTAAAGCCATTCATAATCCAATTTTTGGCATTTCGGGGTTAAAAGATATCTCTATTACCTATGTGGAACTGAACCTCTTTTCTCAATACACTCTTGAAAGACTTTACAAACAAGCAACACATCGACGAGCTCACCCTATTTGTCTGTCTGAAACAGCTTCATGTGTTTACAGCAAATCCCGATCATCACACGATCTCCAATTTGGTTTCCTCGTCCCTCTCTAAATCAGCAATGGTCGCAACAGAAAACAAGCGACACTTCAATACTGGAACTACAATTTCGTGATAAACACACGTAATGTCAATGCAGGAGAGGTTTGCCGTCATGGCATGTTTCAGTTGGTTAAGAAGAGGTAGATTAAGACTGATAATGCTCACTGCTTGCTTGGTGCAAATTTCCAACAGGGTGGGTATGAAGCGGGTATGAAGCAGAAAGCTCATTGTTTGTAACAGTGAGAGAACTCTGAGAGAAATCTCAACTATGGTAGAACCACCCATTACCATCACACTTAGTGAGTGTGAATCCTTCTGACATAATCTAAATGCACGAGACTTTTACAATTGTGACATGTTTTAATTGGTTAAGCAATCAGAGAAGTCAAACGGCTCAACTCTCCTACATTGACAGTATGTCCGGTAATTGCAAAGTAGTTCAAGTCATCAGGAATAATTGCAAGTCAATAGCAACCTTGCCGCCCGCGGCTCGGTAGGTCCTAAATGGTGACTATTGTTGATAACTGGACCTCCTTTGCAATTACCTAGTCCATCTCCAATAAGGTAAGTTATCTTGTTTATGCCACTGTGCACATGCAGTATTAGTACAATAATGGACATTTTAAAATGTGTGCTACAAGTCCTTAGTGACACGAATAGGACAACTGAATTTTGAGACAAACAGGATATTTTTCCGGTCTTACATCTAAAAGAAGCTCAACAAGTGGCTCAACAAAGCATAGCCAAGGCACAAGTTTAGAGGTGCTCTTCCCAGTAATGAGAGAGTATGCGCTTGTGCTTGCGGGTTTGTGACACACTCAGCTGAAGGAACTGCAAGACGTGGATTGTCACCACGACACAAACAAACAACGTGCCAGAACTTATGTTGTATAATATCATGCTGCAATAACTTGCAGCTTCGAGTAACGTACAGATCGATGGCCTAGATACTTCATGTTCTGAAACCGGCACAAACTAGAGGAGCACAGCCAAGTGACAAAGGAAAAGACAGAGCTACGATACTTGATAATTTATTCTCAACCCGGCAATTCGACATAAACTTACCACAATATCGATCAATAAGGTTGCAATTATGTTGCAATTATGTTGCAATTATGAAAATCTAGGCAGGCCATCATTTGAGAAGAGGATTGTTGACAGGTAGGTATCTAGTCACGATGCAATAGCCCAGACCAACTTACATCTCATGCAACTTGCTAGCCTCAGGCTCCAAGAATTTATAAATGGCATCCACTTGCTCTGCAATCCTGACCAAGTTAACCCTTGTAAGGATGGAGAAAAGGCATTTTTATTTTACACTTTTGAAGAGTTCGTGAAGCGGTTTTGAAGAGTTTGTAAAGCTGATTTGAATCCTTGCGGGAATTGGGATAACAGGTGAGCAGTAAGACAAGGTCAAGTAATTTAGTGTAAACCAGCGTGGGTTTTTTTAAACAGTACCTGCCACAAAAATTCACAGCACTGGCGTCATTCTCGAGGGACGGAGTCTGACAAGATCACACCTGGCAGAGAGTGCGAAATTTCGCACCCGAAAACGCTGGTTAAACCAGTTAAAACTTTTGAGGACCAAGGGTTCACGGTTTAAAAATGATCATTTTTGATTGATCATATTGTGAAAAGTATAACTTAAATACTTAGGGTAAATCTACATAACCTTCGATGGAGTGAAAAGCATTGCATGCGATGGTCCAAGAAAAATATTAATTGAATGAATTAAAACCGCTTTACAAACTCTTCAAACGGCAAAAAAAAATATGAGCTTCCAAATGCCCTTCCACAAGGGTCAACTTGGTCAGGATTGCAATCAGAGCAAGTTGATGCCATTACAGCTTTCCTCGCCGCCTCTCTCTGCGCCGCGCCGCGCGGCGCTGCTCATCCGCCTGTCCTTCGGGTCTGCTTAGTTTCCTCTATTGTTTTGCTTTATTTCTCCCTTGCCAGGCCACTTGTGGCTGGTGATTACGTACCTCGCCTTACAATGAAATTCCGTTTCATTTGTCTCCAAAAGAGAAATCTGTCAGCGGTCTTGAATACTGGTGGTTCACCTGTAAATCAACCCCAACACAGTTCTGAGCCCTTCAGAGTTCAGACAACAGGAACAGAAGAAAGCTAGATATATAATTAATGCTGATGATTAGCTTGCACATCTAGCTTACCAAAAACTGAAAACATTAAAAGTTTCGACTTTCGAGATACTATTCGTGTTTTGTTTTGTTTTGTTTTTTAAACAAATGAAACGGAATTCCATTGCCAAGAGAAGAATACAAGCCACCAGCCAGAAGTGGTCTGGCGGGGACCAGACACAGAAACTATTCGTGTTTTGGGGGACCAAATGCAGTAAGGCTGTTTTATTCTGTAGTTCAGAATCGACATTGAGGGAAGTGATTCGATCGAAGGCTTCGATCACTTTCCAGTGGAGGCAACAGCAGCTTTCAGCTTCCTGCCTCTCCGCGCGCAACAGACCTAATTAATGTCAAGTACGTCTGATGCCATGTGCTGAATTTCTGTCTGCAAGAATATACTTTTTAATGTACTGACACTGCGTACAGTTCATCATGTCACTTCCACTATTTGTCAGACATATGAACGGTGGCCACTGGACAGTAACTTATGCAGACCTTCAGAGAAGCTGGATCGAAGAGCCTCGGCGTCTTCACGTACAATATGTGGCAGGGGAGAATGATAAAACGTACTGACAACTAGCCACGTTAGCTTCACAAGCCAACTACAGACCGCATACTTTGGAATTATTATGCCTGCAGAACAATCGTGACCGTTCAGAAGCAATCGAAGTCAGTCATGCACATTCGGCCTGCATGCAGAGACTTCTGGATTTTGAAGCCTTGGACGCCCAAATCTTTTTCTTTTCTTTTTGACACAGTCCAGGGAATTTCATTGCAGAGAGAAAAATGCAAAACCGGCCAGCCACAAATGGTATGGCAGGGGAAACCGAACCAGAGCAAACCTAAACACCCCACCCGACCCAGGACAAGAGCAAATCAAACACCACAGGCTGCCCAACTCTTTTTTGAGTTTTTGACTCAGTTCTGTGCAAATAACATATTCACCTCAATATTATTTAAATCGGTCTTATGATTTCATGAAAAGAGATCTTTTTTCAAATGTCTCAAGCGTCGTTTTAGATGCTTTAAAGTTGTTTGGGAAAATATCCCCATGCGTGCACTCGATCTGTTCATTGTCTTGAGTATGGACTTACGGATTAAGTAACAGATTGAGAGAATTAGAACGCGAGTCACAACCTGTATTTGGCGGCTCAGGTCTACAACTTACGGACAGTTATCGGCAACTTTTCACAATGCAATTGGGGCTATTTAATACGTCACAAATCATTGAAAGATCAAACGAATGTAAGTATAAGAAATAACATACGAAGCCTCAGAATGATTCAGTTGCCTGCTATCATCACAATCTTACAATCAATTTATAATTAAGGAAGAATTACAACGTAAGATTCCAGGAGTACAGTACAGCGCATGGATGATAAGCTATCAGGCTGCATGAGGTTTCTGAATTAATACCTCAACCAGGGAAAAACAAAACGGTCATCATTTATGTACAGTACAGTACAATGATATTCCCAATCCTGTCAAATTCTCCCGACACGACGCTTACGTGAGAAAATTGGTGCACAGAGAAGTTTGAGAGCAAACTTTCACTGAGTTTACAATGAAACTCAAATGTTGACTTACGTATCACTGGGAGCAAAGTTATCACTTCTCACCAACGACAAATGTGGGGAATTTTGGATTGTGCTCACTATCGTGAATTTCGTTAAATTGACGGTGTACGTGATCCTGGCGCCAAAAATTGGAACATACATCGATCTACACAAAGCTGTAAGCACTAGGACATGTATAGATTGTCATTTCAGGTCGCGCCGCGCGTCGAAAAAGATGCCAAAGTAGTGGAATCCCGCGCGCCACTGTAACAAAATTGCATGACGTTCATCTTGTTTCCATCTTTCTAATTTCGACGCTTGTGCTGAGATCGAAGAGACGCCAAGTGACTGAAGGAGATGAATGAGTTTAGCTCCAGGCAAGATCGACTTTTGCTCCATAGACACGTACAAGGAGATTAATATCCGTGGCTCCAGGATTGGCCACATCGAGGTACCGTTATTCACGTGTGCGTGCAATTAGAAAGCCCATGTTGTTCCTGGAGGCAAGACGTCCGTGGAGAGTTAATTAAGCCAGGTTGGAAAATCATGTTGTACGTACCTCGCCAGACTTGCAGCATTGATGTGCAACAAAACATACTTAGGATGTCGTTTGCGTCGTGTGAGTCCGGTCTTGTCGCCAGGCCTTCTTTTGGCTGGTTATGTGTATTCTAAATTCCTTGCAATGAAATCCCGTTTCATTTGTGTCAAAAAAAAAAAAAAAAAAATACTTAGGATCCTGCCTGCCGTGCACATGCTTTAGCATCAATAAGGAAGTTCTAAGCCGTTGTTCGAAGCAAATGTCAACAGTCTGTCCTTGTCCTCGCCAGGCCACTTGTGGCTGGCGCTTGATTGTCTCTCCTTTCTGGCAATGGAATTCCGTTTGATTTGTCTCAACAAAACAAAAAACAAAAATGTCAACTTCATTAAATTGGGGGAACTCGACAAATTTGGCACTTCATAGCTTATTCTTCCTGAAACTTCGATAAATACGAGTTCAATTTCTGGAGTTTTGTTCTCATGATTTTCGGCACCCCGAACTTTCTCCAATTGAGTGACGTTATAATGGATTATTACAGCTTCATCTACGAGGAAATGAAAAGCGGCGATAGTTCCTCTTCCACGTCATGTATGCAGGATGCTATGCTAGGTCACCATATATTAATTAGGTGAGTTGTTATTATCCACAACTGAAGATTTGAAGAGCCAACTGAATTAAAGTGGAATGTTTTCCTGTAAGACACCCAATGGACTTCTGGAGGAAGGGAAGATAAGATCTATCCGAGCTTGGAATGCTGGCGGGTTCACTCTTTTCTGACTTTTTTTTAAATTTCAGAAGGGTCACCGAGGTGTAAGAGCATCTCCACCGGGGCACGCTACAGTGCCCCGGCAAAGGGTTTGGCACGGCCGGAACAGGGATTTCGACCCAGCAGTTGCAGCTGGAAGTCTTTTTCAACACCTACCCCAGGAAAAATCTGTCGCCACACGGAAAGTTGCAGTGTCTCGCACGATTGACCTTGTGCCACGCTACTGGCGAGAAGATTACTTTTGGGTGCTATTTCCGATGGCGCAGAGAGGTGGGGGACGCTCGGGCAGGAGGGGTGAAAAACAACATTCAGTGTCGCAAGCGGGTGCATTTGAGTAGAGGTTTGGTGATTTCAGGGAGCAGGCTGGTGCATTTCGACAACAGGCAGGTCCCTATCACCAACAAGCGGGTGATTTTGGACAAGGTTTAGGTTTTGCAAGTTCAGGAGTGGGGTCCCCCGAGTTTAGCTTGCCGCCGCAACGTGGGATAGGAGTGACCTCGCATTATTTGGGCATGGGATTCCAATTTGTAGGGGTGGGGTTTCAAGAGGGAAGAGTGTGGTCGCAAGAGATCCCGAGGTCTGAAAGAGAGAATGGAGTTTGCGGGGAGGAACAACCTGATTTAGGGTTTAGGGTTTCTACGGGAGGGGGGAGAAGTAATCAGAAGGGGAAGAATTTCAATCAAGAGGAAGAGGGACAATTGACACAAAGTGTGTTAGCCATTAGTCAGGATCCTATTTGCGGGAATCAACAGAAAGGGGGTGCTTTTTGGCAACATATATTTGAGCATTACATTGACGATAAGAGGCGCCCAAGAGATAGCAGACCAGCTCGATCATTAGAGAGCAATTGGGGTTCCGTCAAGCATGATGTCACTCGTTTTTGTGCTATGTACAAACAAGTAGTGGCAGTGAATCCAAGCGGAACTTCTTTAGCAGACTTGCTTTGCATGGCAAAGGAGCTTTATTGCACCAAAACCGCCAAGAATGCAGAGTTTGCTTAAGAACATTGTTGGCTAATCGTCAAAGATTATCCGAAGTGGGCCTCTGGTTGGAGTGCAATGAAGTCTCCTTTGCCAAGCCAGAAGAAATCATAGTCTTGCAGTGAACAATCCAAGGCTTGTAATAGCGAAGCATCTGCTTCTATCTCACAAGATATTGTTCATGCTCCAGGAAGCGAGGTTCTCAAAGAACGCCCTCTGGACACAAAGGCTGCCAAAGAGATCTTGCGGGAGACCAAGGTCAAGGACAGATTGGGCTATGCTCAAGTCAAAGCCACGTCTGAATTGACGGCTGCAACAATGGCAAAAAACAAGATTCTGGAGGAGCAAAATATGCTTATACTCATGACAACCCCTAGTGCTCAAATTGTTGCTCCAGCTGCCTGGGAATATCTTAGACTCCGTCAAGAAGAAGAGCTTGAGAAGTTGCATCTTCGACTTGAATCCGATCGCCTAGCTAGAGCAAAACTGAAAGCGGCAATTGCTGCTACTGAGAAGGCTCAGTTGGAGATTCAAAGAGTCCAAGCCTCTGAAGAGGACAAGACGCTGCGCCATTTGCGGGAGCACCAATTGCACCACCAAGTCACCCTGGACTCTGATGAATCACCAGTCCAAATGCGAAGCCACAACTACAGCGGGTGTGGGGGTGCAGGGGATGATGGCGAATTCAACATGGAGACTTCTCTGCTACTCAGCCATGGTAGGCCAAATTTTGCAAAGCAACATCGGCAAAAGAGAATTAGGGTAAGGGATGATTAGTGCACAATGTTTTGTGAATGCTTGCTGTTGTTAGAATGGTTTGGAGTTTAGGGCTTGTATGAAAGAATGCTTGTATGTTTCTTACCTGTACAAATTCTTGGCCTACTCTTCTTGGCCTTAGTTGATTTGGATGCATATATGCTATTGCATAAATCATTGGATCAATGCACAATGGTTTGCAAATGTTTGTTGTTTTGCACTGATAGGGTTTTTGAATTTTTCCTGAAAGAATACATTCATGGTTTCATCTACTGCAGTTTTGGTGGGTTGAAGGTTCTGTAACCGCATGTTTTGATTTGATTGTTGTATGTTACCTAATGCGCTTGTTTTTTGTTGAATTTCTAGTGGTGTGGCTCTACATAAGATTAAGATAGGATTTCTTTCTATGAAGATGGTATTTGAATCCTTCTTGAAGTTGTTGATGGTTTTTTCTTTCTAGAGGGCCCTGTTTGAATTTTGTATGTAGTGATTGGTGGTATACCACTACTTAATAATAGTTTTCTCCATTGTTCAAAGCTAATTTGGTAGAAATTTTACAGTGTGAAATCTTCGTAAGCTCTTATGATTGGCAAAGATCTGCAATTCTTGGGCGGTTATTTCTTTGGTGCAGGTCATTTCTTGTCTTCAGTCTGTAGGCAGTCTGTTTCTTTGATTTGATGGGCAGGATTGTTCTTCTGAATTTTTAGGCAGTTTAGTGTTGTTCGGCATCACCAAATTGTTAGATAATTTCTATAATATTCTTTATTTTTTTAGTCAAAGGCTTCTTCTTCTCTTCTGGATTGTAGGATGCAGGATTTTATAGGTCATCACTCACCAAATTGTGAGTACCGTGTGCAGTGCTCTCCGAAGTAGGATTTGATTTCCTTGTTTGACAGCAAGTGCTAGATTGCAGATTTGTTGCACTGTGTAGGCAGCTATTTTTGTTTTCATTTATGAGGTATGTAATTGGAGATATTGGTCTACATGTAGACGCTTCTTGCTTCACATTTAATTACATTTGTTTGTGCTTGTTTTATAAGTGTGTGCAGACTGAATTCATAGGAGGGGATAATTTTCAATCAACTGGACATGGTCGTATGGAATTCATTCCAAGACCTTTTGAATTCACTTCGCAGACTAGAAGTGAAGATGGCATTCAAGGTGGACAAGCAGGTGGTAGTTTCAATTTGGCTGTGGATGGTGATGTGGGGTGGAGTTTGAATTCAGAGGTGGGGTTCAACCAAGTCCGCACCCACGGGGTTCATACAAGGGGGTTTGTGCAGGCACCGTTTGAAGGTCAACAAGGTACAATACATTTGCAGGATGACTCCGATACTGAGTGGGATAACATGGACCATGTAGATGCAAACATGCCAAGTACATGGCGTGTAGTAGGGATGCAAGGTAGAGAGTCACAGAATGTTCAAGCACCTACTAGTGTAGATATAGATTTGTCCTTAAATGGTCTAGGATACCATCGTTGACTTTGGATTGTATCTGGAAGTTTAGGATATTTTTAACCTATTTTAGCCTTCCAGAGTATTTTGCATAATATATAAGACATTTTGCATTCTATATCTTCCGTAAAAAAAATTTAGTTGTTACTCAACTCATAAGAAAACCTTCCAAAATTGGTTTTCTAAAAACTAAATCTATTTTCCTTCTATTCTTACATAAGAAATTCACAATCTTATAAGATAATTGATGGAAAATCATTGGTGATGAGTTCTTTACTTCAATTGCATGCATATGTACAAGGTATCTATTTGCACATCTTTCAACCTAAGATACAACCCATTCATTGAAAAAATAAATTGGAAGAATTAAATGTCAAGTGTAGAGAACATCCATTTCCACATCTTTCAACCTAAGATACAACCCATTCATCCCCTCCAAAAAAATGGAAGAATTAAATATGGAACTTGCATTTTAGATTCAAAGATGTGCAAATATGAAAAAAAATTGGAATGTCAATTGTAGAGAAAATCCATCTGCACATCTTTGAATCTAAAATGCAAGTCATTCATTGAAAAAAATTGGAAAAATTAAATGGTTTGTATACAAAATATCCATTTGCACATCTTTAAATCTAAAAAACAACCCATTGAAAAAAACTATAAAGAATTTAATGTCCTATGACATATCAAGTGACATATGGCCTATTATATCAAAATTTTGTTTCTTGTAATTGAAATTTATTTTTTTAATTTTCTAATGAGATTCAATTATGAATATGTTTTGATCAAATGTTTAACTAAATACTTCTTACATTTTTCTAACTTTCAAGGAGACTCCCTCATCAAAATGTTATAATTAGTCTTCAATACTTCTTCTATTCAAATTTAAGTGTAACTTGCAATTTTATTCAAAACTATACATACGAATTTCATTGGTCAAATTTTAAAAAACATTATTGATAAGGGATCTACATTTTACATCACCAACTTCAAATGATTTAGATTGTATGCGTTCCAACAATAAAAAAATTGGATACAACTCTAAATTTGCATGTGACCTACTAAAAATAGCCCCCTTCAAAATAAAAACTCTACAATAGTAACTCATTTGAAGAAGTAGGGAGTAAATAATAAAGACTAAAATATAAAAGTAGAAAGGCAAGGTAGAATTAAAGTATCCTACATTGCTAGTACAAAATAAACTCCAAATACAAATCTATGCTAAAGAAGACCCCTTCAAGCTCCACAAGTGCTCAATGAGGTCTCCCCTCAACTCAAAATGCATATCTGCATTCTCTATCTCCACAGTGCCATCTAGTAACTCTCCAAAAGTCAAGTCTGTATGCATAGGCATTGCATCACTCTGTAGCTCTCCAATGATATCCTCTAAACCTTCAACACCCTCCTCATCTTCTAATATCATGTTGTGTAAATACAGCATGTAAACATGATGTTGAAAATCACCTCCATGCTCCATTGTCGACTGGGATTGCAAATAATTGCAAAACGTGCTTGGAGGACACCAAAACATCGTTCAACATCTTTTCGAACTACCTCTTGCCTCTTAGCAAAATAGGCCCTTTTTTCATCTTGGGGCTCATGGATGCTTTGAACGAAGCAAGACCAACGAGGATAGATCCCATCGGTAAGTAAGTAGTAACGGTTGTATTGACAACCGTTAACCACAAACGTCATATCATGTCCAGCACCTGTCAATAAATTTTGGACAAGGGGAGAACGATCTAGAACATTGAGATCGTTGTTTGAACCAAGGAGGCCAAAAAATACATGCCAAATATGAAGCCCTCCATCAGCTATGGCCTCCAAGATAATGGACCGGTTCCCATATCTATCTCCAAAATCACCTTGCCATGCAACTGGACAATTTTTTCACTTGTAATGCATGCAATCTAAAGATGCAAACATACTAGGAAAACCGCGGGCATCATTGATGGCCAACTGTTTATCTAAATCATCACGTGTAGGCTGTCTGAGATAGTACCCCTCAAATTCTGCACGAATAGCAACACAGAACCTCTTCACGGATTCCATAGCAGTACTCTCATTAGTCCTACAGTACTCATCCGTGGCATCTGCACAAAGCCCGTAACATAGCATACAA
This sequence comes from Antitrichia curtipendula, assembly GCA_951230915.1. NCBI lineage: Eukaryota > Viridiplantae > Streptophyta > Bryopsida > Hypnales > Leucodontaceae > Antitrichia > Antitrichia curtipendula. Next base: position 36,377,474 of record OX579636.1, read on the forward strand.
AGTGCAGAGGTAATCTTCTTATGCGGAGATAAACCTAAAATCCGAGTGGCGTCCCTCTTTTGAAGAAAATAGTCATCACGGGCGCATACCTTGTCTATAATGCTCTCCAACAAAAGACGTTGCATGCGGTAGCGCCTCCGGAAAAGGGTCGACCCATAGACTGGCTCAGCAACAAAGTAGTCCTGCATCATCCGCTCATGCATGGCAAGCTTGTATCGCTCAACATTTGGTGCTCTATCGGGTCTAGAACCACCCTACACACGAGGCACAATGGGTTCGTCATCTTCAAATCCTATTCCTTGCACAAAGTTTAACATCACCTCATCTTGCAAATCATCCTCTCTAAGAAAATCTCTCGCAGCAAGAAGCCTTTGCCTCCACTCATCCATGGTGTATGATGAACAATCTAAGCATGCTAAATCCTAAAACAAGGAGTCCAAAAGCAACTAAAAGAACATGACAAACTTTGTGCTGGAAGAGAGAAGAAGAGCTCCCAGTTTTCTCCGCTGAAACCAAACAACCAGTTTTTGGGGGGGGACCTGACCGACCAAATGCTCGAAAGTTGAAATTTGAAAACCCTGACATGCCAATTAACTGCGCACCTAAGGACCGGGTCTACAGCGCCTCGAATTTGGGTTGTGGCGTGTGAAATGAACTAGCTGTTGGGGACCCGGAATTGTAGCGAGGCGTGTTTGTCAGTCGAGACACGCTACAGACCATGTGGCGTGCCTAATTTACCGGCCACCACTGGAGATGCTCTAATGCTCGTGACTAAACCAAATCAGGGCCAGGGAAGATTGACCCATGCATTGTCCCAATGTAAAAACTGCCCCCTCTTTTGTGCTGCTTAAATTTTGTAATTATTCACATTCCTTATCTAATTGGGGCCTACCATTGCAAATATAAATTCTAAATTTGAAAATTTCATCATATGCGACAAATAAAAATTCCAATGTTTTCTGCAGGGGTAAAACACGGGACAATACAGGGGTCAATCCTTCCTGGCCGCCAAAAATTAGTATCTTTAATTTTTGATTAGAAAGGTAGAGAGAGTAACATGGTTCGGTTATTCAAGCATAGATAAGGCCAGCTTGAACATACCCCCTCGTTGGTTGCCAAGGAAACGCTGAAATTTTTTATTTGCCATGCATGATAAAATTTGCAAATTTTGAATTTATATTTGTAGTCAGAGATCCCAAATGAGTTAGGAGAGGTGTGGAAGATAATATTATTAAGCACAAACTAGGGGGTCTTTTATTTTACATGCACCCCTTGAATGACTTTGGGAGACTACCGGATTAGTATGAAGGTTGTCAAATTACATTAATTACACTGGGGGTTATACTTTACTAAAATAGGGTGGGGGAGACACAATTTTGTTTTGTTACCTTTACTTAGTGTTTTTTCACTCACTATTGTGCCTTGCGTCGTTGCCACAACCAAAATAAAAGTAAAAGTAATTTTCTAATTCTTTAATTCATAATAAAAACTTTCAAATTCAATATTTTTTCTTTGTGAGTCAAAACAACACAAAGCAAGGCCCATGCACCCCACCTGGCAGAGCGCTTTCCGATGTAACAAGAACGTGACCAGAAAACACATGGTTCCGGAGATCTTACTATAACAAAAAAAATCAAAACAAACAAGCAACCTAATTTAAGGTATAGAGATAGTGTGCCATGTACTATTGCTACAATCAAAATAGTTTTCTAATTTTCTAATTTTCTAATTAATTCCTAAAGTTCCAAGGCTTCTTTTCCATCAAAAACCACTCAAAATTGCCATTTCTATCGCAAAGAGCAAATAAAATTTAATTTAATATTTTTGCATATATTAATTGTAGGATCTTGTACTAGACTAGTATAAGAATGTGTGGAAGAAATTTTACAAACTTTGACCATGTAGATTCCAAGATATTGTGTCTGAAGAAGGAAACAAATTGTTTGGTACATTTCTCAACTACATTTTTTGGCTTTAAACCTTCATAATTAAAAAAATTCTCTATTGATTTGAATTTCTAATTTATATTATAAAAAGGTGAATTAAGATTTTAAGAAAAATAAATTGAAAAAAAATAAATACTTAGTTTTCACTCATTAAATTTTTTTTAAATAGAAGTAGATTGAAGATTGAAGGAAAATCTAAATTGTTAATAGCTCTAAGATGGAATTGAAATATACTAATCGCAACAATGGAACTGTTCTACCAAGAGATCTTAACTTTGTGAAACTTTTTTTTTTTTAATTGTGAGAATTGAGGTAAAAAATGAATCCGACAAATTATATTTTCATGAAAATGCTTTGATTGCCCCAAAACAAGATTGTCCATAACTTTCACATAACAAATCCAAATAGAATAAATCAAAGCTTTCCATGTACACAAAAATATAATCTATACAAAATTATTATTTAAAAAATTTTACTTTAAGTTTTTTGGAAGGTTATTTTTGCCCGCCAAATTAAAATTAATTTTTTGTGCCATAACTTTTGCTCCCAGTCTCCGATTGAAATAAAAATTATATTTTAGGAAAGCTATTGTGTTTTTCTATCTTTAAAAAATATTTTAGAAAATCATAAAAAATATTGAGACCATAGGAGCTTGCCCAAAATCTAGTTTGTCTTTCAAGGGGACAATGGGCACTGGGACTTTAGGGATTAAAAAATAACAAAAAAATCCATAACTTTTACATTGTGAGTCAAAAACTCAAAAAGCCACAAAACAAAGTCCATGCATCCTTCCTTGTAGAGAGCTTTTTGACAATATCGAGAACGCAACCGGGGACACATGGTCCTAGAGACGTCAGTGTAACAAACAATACAAAAAACCCAACCTAACTTAAGGTATAAACTAATGTGCCATGTGCCATTGTCACAGTCAAAATAAAATTAAAATTATTATTTTTAATTTAAAAATAACTCCGAAATTAATATCTTTCACACCTGAAGGAATGCAAGAGCTTTGTTGTGATGGAGAGGTTGTATTCTTCATATGAATAGAAAACTTTATACACAAAAAAGGCCAAGGGCTTTGTTTCATAGTGTTTGGACTGCAATGTGAAAGTTATGATATTATTTAATTAAATGATCATTTATTCAATTTTATAATTTATAAAAACTTTGAAATTCAATCACTTTCATGCCATAGGTCCAAACCGCACAAAACAAAGTCTGTGCACCCTTTCTTGTGTAGAGCTTTCTAATGGTACCAAGAATACCACAAGTAAAGTTATGATTTCTTAAATCTCAATGTATCAAACAAAACAAACAAACAATGTAGCTTAAGGTGTAGAAAATAGTATAATATGTACCCTTGCCATAGCCAAAATAAAAGTAAAAATAATTTTTTAATTTATAAAATTTGTAAAATTCAATATCTTTTATACATGAAGGAGTATAAGGACTTAACTACTATGAAAAAAGTTGCTTTTTGATAAGAATAGAAAGAGCTTTATATATGAAGGAGCGCAAGGGCTTTGATTTTGGCGTTTGGACATGCCATGTGAAAGTTATAGTTTTTCCAAAATAAAAGATAATTTAATTCAATTTTATAATTTATAAATAACTTTGAAATTCCATAAATTTTGACACCGTAGGTCCAAACTGCACAAAACAAAGTCCATGCAACTCTCTTTGTAAAAAGCTTTCCAATGGTACTAGGAACATCGCGAGACGCCTCAAGGTTTCTTAGATCTCACCGTATCAATCAAACAACATAAAAAAACAAACCTAACTTAATGTACCCTATCTCATTGCCACAACCAAAATAAAAATAAAAATAATTTTTTAATTTCTAATTCATTAAAACTTTGGAATTCAATAACTTTCACACAATGGTACAAGAGGTTGCATTCTTGGTACAAATAGAAAGTTTTATGCACAAAAAAGTGCAAGGATTTTGTTTCATGGCGTTTAGACATGCCATGTGAACTTGTGAAGGTCATGATTTTTCAAAAAAATTAAAAAGAAAATTATTTTATTTTTTAATCATTAAAAAAATCCATAATTTTCACACCCTAGGTATAAAAGGCCACAAATTTGGCACAAATAGAAAAGTTTCAACACAAAGGAGTGAAGGAGCTTTGTTTTGTGGCGTTTGGACATGCAATGTAAAAGTTATGATTTTTCCAAAATAAAAGATAATTTAATTCCGTTTCTGGAAATATAAAAGCTTTGAAATTCAATAATTTTCTCTTTGTAGGTCCAAATGTCATGAAACAAAGTCCATCTAACCCTCTTTTGCAAAGGGCTTTCCAACGGTACCAAGAATACTACCAAAAGCCTCACAATTTTTTAGATCTCAATGTAAGAAACAATCAAATAACAAAACAAACAGCCTAAATTTAGGTACAGACTAATGTGCCCTATATTGTTGTCATGTTGAAAATAAAAGTACAAGTAATTTTAAAATTTTAAAATTCATAAAAAACACAAAATTCAATAATATTTTGGCCGTGAGTTGGAATGGCACAAAACAAAGTCATTGTATCTCTACTCACAAAAGAGCTTTTTAATGGTGCTATGAAAGCGATTGGAATATGCATAGATCCAGAGATCTCACCGTAACAAACAAACAAAAGAAACAAATAACCTACATGCCTTCTACCATTGACACAACCATTGGGATTTCAAAAGTGATGCTTAAGACCTCCTTAATCTTCTTAAATAAAAATAAAAATAATTTTTTAATTTTTTAATTTTTAAAAACTTTAAAATTCAATAATTTTCACACTAAAGGTCTAAGTGCCACAAAACAAAGCCTGTGCACCCCTCTTTACAAAGGACTTTCCAACAATACCAAGAACTTGACTAGAAGATGTATAATTCAAGAGATCTCACCTTACCAAACAAACAAAACAAATAGCCAATCTTAAGGTATGGACTAGTGTACCATATACAATTGCCAAAATCAAAATAGAAATAAAAGTGACTTTCTACTTTTCTAATTCCCTAAAATTTTGAAATTCAATAACGTTCACATTGGGGAGGTCTAAACACCACGAAACAAAGCTTGCACACCCTTCTTTGCAGAGAGTTTTTGGGTGGTACTAAGAACGCAATTGGAGGATGCACATTCTACAAGATCTCACTATAACAAACAAATGAATAAGACAAAACAAAACAAACATTCTAGGTATGGATGTGTCAAGTCCATATGGGTATATTTAATTGATGAAGAATTAATTTTCCTAATTGATTTATTATTAGTTATTTACTTAAAATATTGAATTAATTTTTGCATTCATTTTAGAAAAATGAATGGATCATCTTATGATTCTCTTCATTCATTGACATTCGATACCAACAACTGGAAAGAATCAAAGGTTTACTTCAATGTACCTTATTTTGTTGGATGTTGTGGACAAGGGTTTGGTTGCCAATTAGGTAACTACCCATATAGTATATTAAGTTCGATCCAAGGGAAACATTTAAGTAGGGAGAATTTTAATTAAAATTTGATTCAACCTAAACCAATCTCATGTCTTCAATCCAATTCCGAATTCAGTCCAATTCAATCCAACACACCATTTAATAATACCAATTAGGCATTCAATTTTCTCACATTTTAAACTCAACTATTAAACCGACTACAACGACACAACCAATACTAGATTCACAATTGAATAACATGCCAAAAATACATAAAAAAAATTCAGCCTTCATAGGGCTGGACTCGCAGTGGACTCAACTCAACACTGGGTGAAAATCCAAATTGGGAGAGAGGGCTAAATACCCCACTAGGCACCTCTTCAACTCCACTAAATTGGCTCACAACAATCAAAATCCAACACAATTGAACTACCCACTTGGAATCCAACTCAACTACATATCCACCAGCCCTTTTTCCACTATAGTTAGCCAAAAGCACCGATTTGGACTAGTATTCTACAGTTTAACATCCTAAATTTGCAAGCTGCAACTCCAATAGGAATTTGCATTATCAAACATTGGCCTCAAAAATTAGCGTGACTATAGATGTAAACACGAGAAAAAGGCCCAAGATACAAAACATGATGAAAACTTATATGGTCTTGGTGTAAGAGATTATCTCTTATCAAAGGTATCTAATTTTGGCAACACTTGTGTCATATTGTAGAGAATACTCTTGGGCCTCAAAATAAACATGCCCATAATTCATGCCACCTAGAAATTTAGTTGGCCAAAGTTATTTTTTCTCTTTGGTCTTGGTGTAAATTGAAAAGAGGCCTTAGTAGAGGTTTATTTTTAGATTCAAAAGTGTTGATCCCAAAATAAATGAATAAACAAAATCTATAAGTTTGTGGGATTTAAGGTGACATAGCACTCTAATCAAATTCCATTTTCTTTGCCTTAAGAGAAAATTCTTTAAAGAATTGTCACTTACTAAAGAATCTTTTTTTTAAATGTACTTGTATTAAAAAAAAATTCTACCAGTAAATTTGATTAGATTTTTTAAATATAACAATTTATTAAAAAAAAAATTAAAATTTACTCTATGCGAGTGTATTATCTATACCACAACTTGTCCAAATTTTCTTGAAAATCTCTAATTACTCAATTGCTATAGCAATTTTGAGAAGTATACAAACATTTTGAGGGACACTATATACATACCTTAACCCTTAAAGAACTTTTGAGGTCCTAGAAGGGCTTACCTAAACTTGAATTTCATAATCTTTCTTAAATAGGCATCAATTAGTTTGTTCAAATGACCAATCAATGATGAGTTTTCGCCTTCCTCAAGGCCATGAATGACACCTCAAATTCAACTACTATTCAAAATTTCCATCAAAATTTCTAATCCAAAAACTACAAGTCAGTCAAATTGTCATTCAAAACCTAAGACTTAGCTAGGATAGTGGACGAGCAACCTAGTTGGACGATGCTTGGTCCGAGCATCGGTCTTTTATTTTAACCTCCTTGAAGGTTTGGCCCAATGAGGCAAGACCGCCTCCCAACCTACGGGCAGTTAGTCTCTTTGGTTCGTGTCAAATTTTGTATCGTTTGTGTCTTTTTTTCTTTTCTTTTCTCTTGGCCTTCTATTGTATCCTTGCAATGAAATTCCAATTTCATTTGTTTCAGAGAAAAAACCCAAAAAACCCCAAGACGTTAGATTGATAGATGCATCTTGTGAAGTCAAAGAGAATGATACTGAGGAAATTGAGATGTAAGTTGCTAGATAGAGTCAAGGAGGAGTTTTCCTGCCGGCAGATTTTCTAAAACAAAACCTTTGCCGTTTGTCGTTTGAGAGTTTATTATTAATTTCTGGGGGGGTTCAACAAAACTTTCCAGACTGTCCAACACCTGTCGACAGGAATTGAAAACCTGCCAACTGATCATTACATGTCAGTCGTTAAAAGTAAACGCACGGGAAATGCCGTATTCGTATTCGCAGCAAGCCAGGGTGACTCCCGTCACTCCCGTGGCTCTTGCGAGAAGTAAATTTACCCCCCCCCCCGACGTGGAACATGCGCATGTTCCACTGCATCTCAGTCGCGTTCAGTTTGCCGGTGCAAGGTCGATCAGCCGCTATTGACCACCCGGATTTAGGTGTCTAGGTACCTTGCAGCAGAAGCTATTTGTCAACTCACATGATTTATTTTCCAGAGAATGGAAAATTGGAGAGAAGCCATTTGCAAGTTGAGTGAAACCTCTCATAATGCAAATTTCCTACTTGCCTAACTAATTGTAGTTTCTTTACTTGCAGACTCTTTATGTGTGTAAAGTCTATTGGACAAACCATCACTAGAGTTGATTATGTCAGACATCATTGATTTTCTTAGATGAGCAACCAATCAAACACACAAATACTGTACAACATGTGCATGTTTTAAATAATTGGCTTTTGAGCTTCTCTATGTGCATATAGGTAATAACTGCCTTCCATCGTTCCCATGCATTAAGGGAAGTTTGACTATAGAAAGAAGACAATTTGACAAGAAATGAATTTTTTGTGATTTTTCAAAGTTTGTTGTTGTTTTGGCTGGTTATTTGTATTCTAAATTCCTTGCAATGAAATTCCGTTTCATTTGTGTCAAAATAAATAAATAAATAAATAAGTTTGTTGTTGGGATTGAATTGGTCAAGCGTGAATCAACCTATGCTAAATCACACACTGATGTGTCCCCTCCCTAAGTGCATTGTTATGATGCTAAAAGGTTGCTAACATTATAGTAATGAGTAGATGATTGATTCAAATGCTAGAAGGATCCAATAGATGTTTGAATTGTGGGTGACTAATGGCATTGGGTTGTTCTACCTTAATCCCTAAAAGACCAGCATGCTATTTTCAGCAACATAGCAATTTTGGGCAAGCACTTGTGACTAGATATTTGCATATTTTAGGCCCATATTTTAATAGAAGTAAGGGACGAGGAATATCTTTCATGTGAACAAAATTTTATGACATTTAGAAATGTGAGTAAAAAATTATGGCCTAATATGTTAATTTTTTCCCCCGGACAAGCAATTCAGGCAGATAAAAAAACCCCACTTTTTTTAGAAACAAAAATTTGAAAATGGTTTTCTAGAATTATATAGACATGGAAAGCTTCGAATCATTCCATTTCAATCAATGAGTCAAAAGTTATGAGGAATTGTAGTTTGCGGGCAGATATGGATTCTCTAGTCTAAAATGAACTTTGAAGTCCTTTATTTTACTCAATTTTCAATATTTTGGGAACAAAATAAAATCTTAGAATGAAGATTGTTTATTACAACATTATGACCATTGGGATTGGCATTTTCAATTCCATAATTAACTTCTTAACAATTTAGTGTTTTGAACCATTCTCTACCTCTTTCTACTTTCTGAATTTTTTGCCTATATGTTGTACAGTTCCAAATGATTCAAGCATGTAGACAACTTGCCCTGAAGAATTAATCCAAAGAGTAACCACCATGTAGGATAATTTTTCAGAAAAATGTGACTTTGTGAAGTACAGGTTGTACAGCTGCCTGTTTTTTTGCAAGGAACAAAAAAAGATTTTTATCAATTCAAATGCTAATATCTTGCAATCCACAAGGTCGAAAATTATGAAAAAATTTCTCCATCTTTTCAAACTAGCATATTACAAGATCCTATGGTTACATGTGTCCAAAAATGTTTTTTTTCCAAAATCTGGTACTTGTGCTCAAAATGGCAGTTTTTGAGCGTTTTGGAGGAAAACATAGTCAAGGAACTTAAGGAATTAACAAGGTAACAAGACTATGTTTTGTCCTTTGAATATTCATCCTTGTTCTTTTTTTTTGATGGCATGTATTTACAAATGTGGCTAAATTTAGAAAAAAAACATGTTAAATTTTTTTATTGGTATAGAAAATGTGGATTGACGTTTTAAAATTGATTTTCTAGCAAGATTTCTAGTACTTTGAGCTAAAAGTACCCATAATTGTGTGTACATTTGAACTTGTAAGGTTGTAATAAATATAATGGAATATATACTCCTTCAGTCCTAAAGTACTAGTCGACTTTGGATTTTTTCATTTGTCCCAAATTACTTGTCTCCTTTAGCAATGTACTTCAAATCTGGTTTTAGGATTGAAGATGATTTCTTTTGTATTTGATATTAACTATTGACATGAAATACATGAAATACATGAAATCTAATTTATTATCCACATTAATTTTTAATATCAATTTGAAGTTGATTGGGTCAAAGGCCAAACTATATTGAGCTTTTCCTTGAATCTATTGAAGGGAGGTTGCGAAAAAGATTGAACAATTTGGGTAGCATTTTGTATTGTAATTATGATTTTTACAGGAGTACTTTAAAAATATAAAAAAATATATTCAATGTATACACCTTTAAGAAGAACGTACCCTATGAAGGAAAAGCATAAAAAAAAAAATTCTAAGTAGGAGAGCTAAAAGAGTGCAAAATCTCAAGAAAATAGGTACTTTGACGTTTTAGTTTGTAAAAAATAGAAAAATTAATTTTTGAAGAAATTTAAAAAGTTGTCCATTTGGAAGAACTCTATAGTGAAGAGATTTTACAAAAATAATGATTTCAAAACCATCTTCAATGTTCAAAAGTGCATGCGCAAAGGAGCCCTTTTAGTATGCATGTGGAGGACATAAAATAATTTTTTTTTAGATTTCCTTTGGTAGGCACATGTCCATCTAGTGTGGGAATAGCCTATGAAAATTTCAAGTCTATACCATTATGTTTGGATACTCCATAGTACTAACCACAAAGTGTGACTAATTAACTAATTATACTTGTTAAATTTCTTAAAAAATAAGTCATCTTCAATAAAAATTTCAAGTAAATTGGACTCATGCTTCAAAAGTTAAGGCTGATGACTAATCTATCACTCCAACTATGACGCAAATTAGAACTGGTCTTTCTTGCAATCATCCTAACTTCCAAGTTTTTCTTGTGCATATCAAAACATTCATACAAGGGAAAATTAGTTGCTTAAGAAGTCTTCCTTCTCTATGAAGATCGTCCTTATTTAATAGTGGCATTTTGTATCTATTGCAACTCCCTAGTTTTTATCTTTCCACATTGTAATTAATAGCCATGTCAACTTGTTTTATACCGTATGTGAAAGGACACATTACACATTCACTATATTAGAATCATTTAATTGTAACATGCAATAATAAAACATTGCCAAATCCTTAATACTTTCATTGCTACAAAAAAAAGACTACTATTATAAGACTCATCAATAGGGAATATTCCATTTTCTTTCATGTGCAACTTTCAAATTTGCATGGACTCATGATCAACTTTTAATCTCAATATCTCTTATTCTATATCTCTAATGTTTGAATGTTTAAGTAGTTTTGGAATGTAGAATACATTTTACTTATTATTACCCCCTAAAGCCCCAAGGCCTCATTTCCATCAAAAACCACCTGAAACCGCCATTTCTGTAGCAAAGAGCAAAAAAAAAGTTTAAATGTTTTGTTTTTTATATCTAACTATAGGATCTTATACTAGACTATTGTGAAAATTGAAGTCAGAAATGAATCCTACAAGTTGTTTTTTCAAGAAGATGCTTTGATTACCTCCAAAACAAGATTGTCGATAACTTTCACATAACAAATCCAAATGGAATAAATTAAAGCTTCCCATGTACATTAAAATATAATATATACAAAAAATTTACTTTAATTTTTTTTGGAGTTTTTTTTCCCTTGCCGAACTAAGGAAAGGGCTTTTTTGTGCCAAACTATTGCTCCCGAGCTTTGATTGAAATAAAAATTACATTTTTAGAAAGCTAATGTGTTTTTCTATCTTTTCAAAAAAATTAAAAAATCATGACAAATATTAAGACCACTATGCAACTAGTGTCCTATACAACTATCCTATGATTGTAATCCTCTCTATTAGCACCAAATCTAACGTAATTGTTTTATGTTGTTGTTTTACAGCATAGGAACCTTCCCGAAATCTATTTTGTCCCCCCATGGAGATAGGTGGACTTTAGAGGTTAAATATACTCAAGTAGAAGAATTCAAAGAAAAAACATAACATAATGTTGACTAGAATTGGACTGAAAGGATGTCTTTGTTCACTTCCAAAGTTCATATCAATAGAGTGCAAATCAAATGGTGAATTCACACCATCTTATTCTTTCAATGTCTTCTCCCAATAGCTCCTTTATTAACAATTTACCAAGTCTTAAGTTTCCTAGTCATTCATATTCATAGTTGAGGAATTGAAATTTAGTCATAGTTGACAGTGGACGCTTATACTTTAGAATAGAAGAAAAATCTTTGAAAATCTTTGCTAATAAAAGCATCTACGCCGCACCTACTAGGGGTGTAAATGTGTTTACTTATGTGACTGGTGGTCTTGTATCTCTCACTTTTGCAATGAAATTCTGTGTCATTTGTTTCAAAAACGAAACAAAACAAAAAAGGTTGACTTATTATTCGATGTCATTCGCCCAACAAATTTTGGTCAACTAGTTGCCTTGCTACCCGCCCACTCCAGCACTCCCCAAATTAAGGCGCAAACTTCGTTTTGGAGCACAGATTCCTTGGGCTCCCAGCGACCCAGCCTGGAGTCCTAGAATGATAGAATCACTCAAGGTTGGAGTGCCGAGATGCTCCAGCGAGTCTGATGAGTAGCTAGCTAGCTAAGCGTCGTCCCAGCCTAGCGTTGAATTCCTGAACCGTTGAAATTCGGACACTGGTGACGTCCTTCACCGGCCGGTTCACCAATCAACCAGATCGAACCTCCCACAACACTATTCAGCGAACGGAACTTGCATTGCAAATTATTGATTCATGAGTGAACTGTAGAAGCGGCTGCAGTAAACGAAAACCATTCGTCAACCTCGAGCCTCGCATTGCAAGTTCGCACTCCAATTGTTGCCTACAGGAAACTCAAGTAAAAAGAAACCATTTTTCTTTTCTTTTGCGGCAGTTCATGCCAGCGCTGGCCAATCGATCGATCGAGGGTGGAGACATGATTGGGATCGAATCGGTCCTCAATAACTGCGCTCAATCTGTCATGCACGCCACTACTGGGGTGCTGCTGCGACGCAGGCTCGCTCGGATACTAGAAATTTACCTCGTCATGCCTGCAGCTCTTCGTCAATGCGGCTAGCTCCAGTGAATGCTGAGCTGTGTCGTAGCAAGCATTCGTTTGTAGCCCGCTCTTTGACTTCTGCAGCTGGGAGAGTTTCAAGTTTGGGTCAAATTTTGTGGATTGGCTAGAGCGGTGAGTGGTGAGCTTTGAGCTTGAGTACGTAATGCCAGGCTAGGGGAGATTGCTGACGAAAGTCAAATGGTCTGGGGAATGTGTTTATTAATCGGGGTATTTGAAGGAGGATTTGTAGTGAGGAACTGAGGTGGGGAGTCGAGTGTGAGGTTGAGGTGAGGTACAGTTGCGCAGCTATTACGCATGCGCGACTGGTGAGACTGGGACTCTGTGATTGCAGTACGTGCGCGCTCAGCATGAGCCCTGACGCAAGGAGCCAGTTTTGTGTTGCAGCTCAGAGGATTGTCAATTTGATGATCTGTAAACATCTGACTTGTCGACTGTAACATCTTGTGATTCTTTCGATTGCAATTGAGCCTGCGAAGGGGAGATAGAGTTTTGAGCTGAGTGCTTGGAAGGGAAGGGTCTGTTTTTTGGTTTCGTCCATGGCCGCCGTTTGCTGTGGAAGCGATTTGAGGCAGTGAGCTGTCGCCAAGTGCGTTCGGTTGCACAATTTCCATCCTTCGGGGAGTGCTGGCGCGTGAGGTGGCAGGCATTCCTTCCGCGATGGGGTGGACGAAGGAGGAGGTCGAGTACAAGGCCGTCAAGGTCACTGACGACGTCGAAATCACAGTTGACGACAGCAGCAACAACGTCAGAATTCATCCTCGAAAGCGTCTTTCGCAACAGCATTACCGAAGACTCAAGCATTACGCTCTCTACAGTGTCGTGACGTTGTTAGCGCTCGTCATGCAGATCAACTACCTGGCGTACAAATTCTTCCTCTATTCCTTGTACCCCAAAGAGTTGCTGCAGAGTTCATGGCTGCTCGTTCTCCTGTTTTGTGAATGTGTGTACCTCTTTACCGCCGTGTTGGGTGCCATCGACCATGTGTTGCCGCCCAGTTGTCGTCCCGACCTGGGCTACCTCGACACCTCCCAGAAGAACATCCCCACAGTGGATATTTTCATTCCGTGTTGCAAGGAGCCCACGGAAGTCCCCGTGGAGGCTGTCAAGGCCGCGCTCGCGATGGACTACCCCTCCGATCTAGTGAAGGTTTTCGTCCTGGACGATGGTGGTGATGACGATCTTCGCGCTTGGTGCGATGGCATGAGCGCAAAGACCCCCAGACTAGTGTACATTCGCCGGAAGAAATTGGAAGGGGTGCCCCACAACTTCAAGTGCGGCAACATGAACAACGGGCTCACATATTCTAACTCGGAGTACATTGTCATGATGGACGCCGACATGATTCTCCACCCGTCGTACTTGCGTCGCCTCTTGCCGCACATTGTGAGCTCCATCGACGTGACGTTCGTCCAGGTGCCCCAAGCGTTTTACAACCTCCCCATCGGTGATCCCTTGAACGATTCCTGCATCATGGGCTACCACAGGATTCTCCCCAACAGAGACAGCGTGGGCACGGCTACTTGTGTTGGCACGGGGACGCTCTTCCGGCGCAAGCATTTGGATGAGATCGGTGGGTTCCAGCCGCAATCCATCACCGAGGACACCATGACGGCGTACATGCTCTTCAACCGCGGCTACGAGTCCGTGTACGTGGATGAGAAGCTGCAAATTGGGCTCACGCCATGGACTTTCGAGGGGTACGTGAAGCAGAGAACGCGCTGGGGAAAGGGCGCCATCCAGCAATGGTGCGCGACTTGGAGAATATGTTTGGGTCCAGGAAGCAACCTCAACTTCCTCCAAAAGCTTTACTATCTCAATCACACGTCCTTCTACTTCGTCTCTTTCGTGAACGCGCTGCTGATGGGGACCTTGCTGGCCGCTCTCGCCTTCAACTGGCAAATTTCGGTTGGAACGGATCGTGAAAATGTCAAACTCATCAAAAACCTCACGCTCTACCTTGTTTCGCTCCGTCTTTCCTGGATCGTGGTCTGGCTCCACGTCCCCCAAGGCGTCATGATGCGTAACCGCGAGGAGTCCCACTTCTGGTGGATGACGCCCTATTTCATAAAAATGTGCGTGGAATCCTTGTACAACTTCAAATCCACGTTCGAATTCGTGCCCTCCAGCAACATTGACCGAAACGCAGCAGCGGCGGCGAAGCACTCGGGCGCCTTTCAGAAATGGATCACGAAGTACGCGCAGGTGAAGTGGCACCTCGCGTTCATAATCGTCGCCATGACCGTAGTCTGCGCCCGAGTCGCCCACGCGTCCGTCACGCGCGACTGCGACGAAACGTTTCTCGCCGTCGGCTTGTCCATCTTCCTGGTTTCAGCCTCAGCGCACATGCTCGTTCCAGTCACGTTCCTGGCATTCTCACCCAACTTCAAGCCTGCGGATCGGAAGTCGCTCATTAGGTTTAATGCCGAAGGGGTGCCCCAGTTCACGCAGGCGGATGGCGCGCCGAAATGGTCCTGGGGCGTGGTGCCTTACGAGATGCTGTCGTGGATCACCTTGATCTTCTGGACTGCAGTCATGGTGTTCGTCTTCATGAACCCCACCGGCGAGGTTTTGCATTCATGGTGCAAAGTTTGAATTCATTCGATCTTGCCACTCCATGGATGCAAAAGCTTGAATCTTTCTTGCCACACCTTCATCTGGTAGTACTCCATCCGATCGATTCAACCCAAGATTGTTTAATTCCTACCCGGTATTAATTAATTGGATCCAGGAGCTTGCACTAGCTTTGTACAAAATTGGTAGGTAGTAATTTGCGGCCGATTCTTCGTTGCAACAGATTGCGTTTGTATGTATTCGATCACCCTGTCGACATTCACGAGAGAAAGACGGTGAGTGGCACTCCCATGTCGTTCGTTTCCCTGGTCAGCCATGCCATGTTACAATTTTCCGTAATAAAAACCAGGCTTTCGTCAACTGAAGCAGCTGTGCTGTGAAGAGGCTCTGCGCCTGTAGCTCCGGCTAGCTTGCTTGAAGAGAAAGATCCTAGTCAAACTTCGTAGTGGACACTTCCTCTCGTGGTGAATGCAAAGCCTCCTCCCCTTTGGTCCAAAGCCAATAAAAGTTTTTGAGCTGGGCCAAGTGCACAACAATAAAGATCCCATTTGAGGCTAAATTTTTTGCTTCTGTCTTGATCGATCGAGGTTTTCATTCTCTAATACTATGGATGATTAGGGTAGTATGAGTTATCTTTGAGCAGATTGTCACCGTGATTGTAGGAAAAAGATGAGGTCTCACTTTTTTTTTTATCAAAGAGAGGCAATTTTATACTATGCTAAGGCAAAGTTTAGGATTGGTGTTTGAATTGATAGATTGAATGCTCAAAAGTTCAATTGATAGATGTTTTACATATGTGTCTTGGTTTCAATGTTTTAGTATCAAACATTCTTGCAATAAGTGTCTAAGTATTTGTTATTTGGGTGATTGCAAGAAATACTTCTTCTATTTTTGTCCCCTTGGCTACGGACAAGTGGTTTCTTACTCATATTTTTGTATTATATGTCAATTTTACTAGAAATTTGAAATGAAGGTATATGTGGACATGTGGTAATTGTAGACATTAAATAAGTTTTTGCATTATTTAAATTTATCATTATTATTTTTTAACAATCCATGATTGAATGTGTACCTTAGCCATTTGGGGAGATTATAGTACTATTTTTAACCCAGAAATTTGAATTTGAAGTTTAAAATTGGAATACAAAGAATTCTACTACAATTACATAAGCCCACAAAGAGATTTTCTAAAAATAGTTAACTATCCACCTTCCACATGTGCTCAAAGTGCACTAGCTTTGCACAAGAGCGAAGAACACAATTTTTTTTCTTCAAAGATGAAGATGGTTGAGAAGGAGCATCTTAAAGTGAAGAAATTTTTTTTGTTTTATTTTGTTTTTTTGAATTTTTTTACTATTTAAAAAAAATCAAACATCAAGGTGTTTTTTTTGTTGGTATTTTTTATTGTGCCTTTTTTGCGCATACATAACTTTTAGAGATAAGCTTTTCTAGGTATGAATTTTTAGAAACATATTATTTTAACTGTTTTATAAATTATTTTTATTTTATTTTATTTGTAAAATGTTTACATATTCCAAAAGTTATAATATTCACCAAAATAGGCCATTGTGAATCCAAAATAATAGGGTTTTTTTGCAATAATCCATCTAGATTTATAAATAGGACAATTTATTTACGAACATGGTATTTGCTCATTTTGCCTTTAATGCACTTCTTGGTGATATCTTAAGATTTTTTAAATTATCCCTTGAAGGTAAATGGGTCATTGCATGTATGAAACTTTAATTTACCTCATGAAGGCAATTAATCGTTGTAGAGATCATAAAATTTGATGATAAAAAATTATTGGGATGAAAGAACTTATGATGGATTATAGTAATAAAGAAGCCAAAAGATTCCCTTTACAAAATGCCAAGTAGAATAATTTTATAGTTTTTTAAGCACTTAAATTTAATCCCTAAGCTCCAAGAATGTGATTTACCAAAATCCATCCTAGAATTGTCATTTCTAATGCAAAGAGCTAAAAATGAAAAAATTGTCATTTGTGCATATCCAAACATAGAATATTGCATAAGACTTTTGTTAAAATTTGTGGGAAAAATTAAGAAACTTTGAATCTGTAGATTCTATAATATCAAACTTCAAATTATTGTACCTTGTTATATAAGATTTAAATCTTAGACTTTGAATTTTCTTAACCTAAAATGTTTGAGCTATTGAATTTTGAAGTATAAATCTTTATTCTATAAAATTTTGAGGTGTTTTACTCTATAAAAAATGTATTATTTATCAAAATTTACACCTCAAGGTACTAATCAAAATAAACATCACATTTCCATAAAGCTAATCTATTCCTCTATCATAAAAAATAATTAAAAGAAATCATGCCAAAGATTGTGATTGTAAGTACCTACTATCCGAACTTCTAAAAAGTTTATTTATGGAATACATTATGTGAATGTATCTATCAATCCTATCTAGAATGTATCTAATAATCCTAGATTTTGTCCTTAGGAACTTTTAGTGTCTAAGGGAACTTGGATTTGACTACCTAAGAAAAATTAGGTGTTTTAGATGTATAAATCTAATCCAAGATAATAGAAGATACATGATAGAGCTATACCTTAAGAACATTTACAAAAGTGCAAAAATGGCCAAATCGGTTGGATATGCAACCAAATTAGCTAAAATTGAAGTCACAGAAATCCAAGTAAGACAAATTCATCTCTAGAACTAATAAAGCACATTATACACTTGTTGGTTGGATTGGATTATGTTTACTAGCCATTTTGAAGAAAAATGTAAAATGATACAAATGGCTACTAGAATTCAAAACTCAAGCAAGATAACAAATGAGAAGCCAATAGTCCAAAGAAAGGGTTTACACTGGTGAACATCCTAGGATTCCAATGGTGCAATCATTTTCCACAGATTCCTCTCTAGTCAAGAGGTTTTTTTCATTCAACACTTCAAGAGGTAGCTTTGGCAAGAAATCATCAATAAATGTGCAATTGAAGAACAACTAGAACTTGCACTTATATTTAAGGGAACCAAGACTAAAATGAAGTTAGACTTCAAAGTTTAGGGATTATTAGAGTTGCACAAGTTGATTTTCTTGGAAATCAACTTACACAACTTTTGACTAAAATTCTCATAATTTCACTAAATAGTGAAAAAATTGTGATAAAAATATGATAAAAGTTCTAGGTTGTTTTGGGAGGCTCTACAAAGTTTTAAAAGTTTTTGATGGTATCAAGGATCTAAACCACAAATCTTGTGTTCTATTAATTTAACCTAGAATCTTGGGATTTTGGTTAGCAACGTTCTAAACAGAGACTCTAGAAATCCAATTCAAGAGCAAAAAGGAGTCTTTCTTTTCTTTCTTGTCTTCTTTGACACCATGAAAAGGTCAATTGTTTGGGATAGAAAGATTCCACTTTGGCAATTTTTAGAGAATTGATACTTTTTGTACATGCACTATATAGTTTCATTGACCAATGAAAAGGGGGAAGGGATTTTGCTAGTAAATTTAAGCCTTTAGAAGAAATGGTATAATCTATTTGGCATTAGAGTTTTTTTCCAAAAATTAGATTTTAGTCTAGTATAGTTTTTTCTACTTTGGAAATTTTATTTTGTAAGGTCTTAGAATAAAAAGAGGGATGAGACGTTGGAAAATGTATGAAAGATCTCTCCCCTCATCCTAAACACCTTAATTATTCCATTTGATTTTTATTCTTTCACTTTTTTTTTTATTGCATTTACTTTTTTTGCTCTTTGCTTTCAAAACTTGAGTTTTGTGAACTTCTTAATTTAGGGGCCTTTTTACTTTAGTTTTGAGCACATCCAATTGTTTACTTTGCAATTTATTTTTTGATTCGCAAGGCATACATGTGGAATGTTTTTGCATTACACAATGGCTTCTTCAAGTTTAGAGTCATAAAAAGAGTATATGAAAAAAAATCTACTGATGTAGTCATGGACATAAAAATAGACACCTTGATCTATCCAACATGCTTTGCAAGCATATACACGATTTTTTTTTTTTAAATTCTAGCTAAATTTGAAAGTTATGAAATGCAAAGTTCTCTATGATTGATTTAGAGAATTAGAAAATACACTAATATACTTATGTATTATAAGATTAAAAGGGTCAATCAAAATAACTTAACATTAATTCATAATTTTCAAAAAACAAAATGGATAATTGTCAAATATTAGCATGCATTGCAACATTGCAACATATTATTTTTTATTAGATATATATTTGATGATCTTTTTCAAATTGAAATACAATAGTTTTTATAACATTTGTTACAGTGTTACAATATTTCTAGCACCCATCCAATTTGCACATCATTGTAGGCCTAGACGGCAAGGATGCTATCATATGAGTGTAGAGACATAAACCTACAAGCCTTGAACTTAGTTGTAGGTATGGGCCTTCAACCATTTGAGGTTGTCTATAATATATAACCATAACATAGGTACAATATAACATGGAAAGAATTTATACTATAGGTATTATAACATAGATACCTAAGCTCATAGTTATAGTATCTATGTTATAAGTACCTATATTATAAACTTCCAGGCACCATAAAGGTGTTTATAACATAGATTTTTTGGCTCATGGGCTCATAGATTCTATATTCACATGCTAGCATTCGTTATCTATGCAGTGTTCAAATTACATGCTTGAATATTTCACTTTAGGGTCTTTTTGAGTTTTATAAATTTGAATTGTTTTTGGATTTTAGAACATTCATACTTATTTCATCAATTTCATTAAATTAGTTGTAAAAAAAAAATCATCTTTTAAAGATTCAAAAATTTCTACGAATGAATGAGAAAATACTTGGGACAAAATATAAATGCTTGAAGCGTCCTATTCACCATCTACAATATGGACGTCAAAGTGCTCAGTGGTTAAGATTGTTAATCACAAGATGACATTGTTTGGCCTATCCCTTGGGGGATGCACTTAGTTCTACTACAACAAACCACGTACAAACAAGTGGTTTCTAATAAACTATAATTTCAACCTAAAATTTTGAGCATTGTTTAATAATGACTATAGATTTCTATTGCCAAAATTTTCAACTCAAATAAAATATGAAATGATTTCTAGAAGAGGTTGAAAATGAACTAAAATGGCATGTTTTTCAACTCAAATAATTATAGAGAACACATTTAGATGACCATTGAATCAATATTCAATTCAAAATGAGCCTTCAGTAGAGAGTTATTTTTAAGAATTTTTTGTTCATTTTTTAGACAATTTTTTCTTATATAAAATAGGGGTGTGAAAGTTATTTTTCAATTCTACAATGTATCTTTTTACCTCAAAAATTTGTAACTAATTCTTTTAAACAAATAAAAATATCAATAATTCAAAACATAAACTTTCAAAGTAGAAAAATCTATTCATATTTTATTTATTTATTTATTTATATTTAAGATTCAAAAAGTACATAGGGGTTCAAAGTTTTGTTCGCACATGCTTTCTAATGGACACTCTAAGTGAACTCCCCGAGGCCTATCCATAATTAATGATACATTTGAAAAGATGTTTTTGTTGGAAAAATCATTTTAATGTACAAGAATTACAAAAAAAAATCATTATAATGTGTAATTATATAAATTTTATGAAACATGTTATATATATATGTATATAATAGTGGTATACTGTTGCCATAATGGGCAATTCCATTAAAATGGTGAAATCCTTATCCCCTGAAAGACCAAAATGTGTTTTTTGGCAACATAGCAATTTTGGGCAGCTCACTACAAATGGAATTTTCTTTTCTTCGAATTATAATACAACATTTTTCCAAGGAGTAGCTTTAAGGCCCAACAATTTTCATAACTTTTGACTGCATGGTCAAAAAGTTATTGCATGATATGTAGTTTTCATTGCTCGGCAAGCAGCCCGGGCAAAAAATAAATTCTTTAAAAAATACTTTTTTGAAAAATAAAAATTTGAAATTGGTTTTGTGGATTTCTGTATGCATGGAAAACTTTGAATCATTCCATTTTGATTAATGAGATGAAAGTTATAAGGAGTTTTAGTTGAGGGTAGTTTACAAGTAGTTATGAAATCTCTATTCTAAAATAAACTTTCAAGTCCTTTATTTTACTCAATTTTTTATATTTTTGAATTTAAAAGAAAACAACTAGGTTTAGATTGTGTTTTACTACATTACAACCATTGGAATTGGCATTTTTCAATTCCATAATTAAATGGTTAACAATTTAGTATTTTGAAGCATTCTCTACTTCTTTCTACTTACTATTTTTTTCTAAATGTTGTACAATTCCAAATGATCTATAAATTTTCAAGCATGTAGGCAACTTGAATTGAAGAATGAATCCAAAGAGTTACAACCATTTTGGAATTTTTTTCATAAAGATCTGACCTTGTGAAGTGCAGCTGCCCGTTTTTTCGCAGGGACAAAAAAAGGATTTTTGTCACTTCCAACGTTAATATCTTGCAATCTTACATGGTGGAATTTTCTGAAATTTTTTCCACATCTTCTTAAACCAGCGTAATACAAGGTTCTACGGATACATTTTTTCAAAAATGTTTTTTTTATAAAATTTGGTACTTGTGTTGGAAACGGTAGTTTTGGAGCAGTTTTGGTGAAAACATAGTCAAAAACATTTAGGGGTCAACTTTGGCAGTTTTTATAGTTCAGACCAGGCGATCCAAAAATGTACAACATCCCCAGATGTTTGAAATCTACACCTGTCATAGATGCCACTTTTAGAATTTAGACCGCACAATCTAAAATATATATCAATCCTAAAAAAAACCTCAAGATGTTTGAAATCTATACTCGTACTAGATATCACCTTTATAGTTCAAACTGGGTGGTCCAAAAATGGCACGCGGAATATCGCCATTTTAACAAAATTTCCCATCATACAACCTTTTTGTTTTATGTTTGAAAAATTGCCAAGATGGCAATCACTAGTATTTGGCAAAATAATGTTGGTATTTTAAATTCATCTATATTATAATCAAATAATTTTTTTTTAGTTACATTCATATATTTTTCATTCTAATTTAGACATTTCATCTATATATTATAGAAATTGAAAAAAATTAAAAAATAAAGACCATTTTTGAAACACCAAAGTAGAGAATTGTTTTGAAATGGTGAAATTTGACCCCATGCATGATGGCCCTCATAATAGGTGGTGCCATATTTTAATTACAAATTTGGAGTATGAGTTCTTAAAATAATTAAAACAATTAGTAATATTAAATACTGTTGTATTGTCATTGTTAATACACATAGATTATTAACTTCTTTCTAAATTTGAAAACATTTTTTTGTTTTTTCTATTGTTTGCTAAGTGCAATAATGGAAAAATTATTCCATAGATGAAACTTCAGCATTGCAAATTGGACAATTTTTTTTACATTGCAACCATTGTCTAATGCACTCAAAATGATATTCATGTTTACAAGGCAGCTTGCGCATTGACTTTCCTTCTTCAAATTTCAGTTGACACACAACACACCGTTCTTACTCAAAAGTGTTGTCTTGGGAATTGGATATGCATGCAAACTATGGAAGTGCGGCAATGGATTGAAGATCAAGATCTTTGCTCTCAAATTCCATTGTTTCTTCAAGTACAGGCAAGTCCTCATAGGAATTGTTGTCCAAATCAACATCACCCATATGCATACCATTTTGAGGTTGATTGTATCTAAGGTAAACTAGTCTATGACAGGCAGAATAACTGATTTGGTATGTTGCCATTAGCAAAATAAAATCAGATTTTTTTCTAGCAGAGACAACTTCGAGAAATGAAAGAAGCAGTTAAAATTTTAGTTTTTGGACAAAGTAGGAATTTGTTATGAATTTTTAAAGAATTTTTCCAAAACAGTCTGTAGACTATCTGAAATCAATAAAATATGTCTTCATGATGGTCATCTTACCACCTAATGCAGTCTTCAGATTTCCTAACACAACCACAAGAATTTTTAATGTGGCCATCACACAAAGGAATAAAAAAAAAACTCTTTATGATGAGTTTACACTCACAATGTGTAAGTGTCCTATGACAGTCATTACTAATTCTATCACAATCACCTAATGCACTAATGTGGGCCACTAACCAACCTAATTAAATTGTAGAAGCAAAAATCTGAAATGGACTGTAATGGGAGGTTATGTAGATGTCTGCATTAGACAGTTGGCCTGTCATAGGCTGGTTTACCTTATATTGTTGGCGATATTTGTAGTCAGGCTCAGGCTGATCTTCATAGTCAGGCCAATATTTGTAGTTAATAATGTCGTAAAGATGATAGTAGTTACTATCATAGTTTGCAATATAGTAAATGCCAAGGAAATAGTTTTTAAGATTGGTAAGTATATTGGTATCATCCATCTCTATTTAGTACCACTTCTCACTTGAATTTTTTGTTTTTAAATCAACACTATCAAATTATTATTGAACAAATTTGAACTATTCAAATTTATGACAATAATATTTATATTAAAAATCTACAAATATAAGATCATAATAAGAACATTTACAAACCAAATGAGAAACAATTGTATGAGCAAGGTATTCTTTTTAAATATTTACCTTCAATCAAAGAACTTTATCAAAGAAAAAAAATGGTTCATATTACATTAAAAGAAAAGAAAAACACCAATAAAGTGAAACATATTCAAGCATACATTAAAGTAAATACAAAACATAAAGCATTAGATTATTTTTGGGGCATAACATTCAGCAGGAAGGTTGCCTTTCCGTCCCTGGGGGCCTCATCCACGATGTTCATCCACGCCTCATTAATCTAAGCTGCAGTACAGGGAGTGCGACATTAGATTCATGGCGCGCTCCATTTCCTTTCTATAATTTCAAGATTGAACATACAAATAAATATGATTTACAAAGAAAATTGGTTTGCCTAAAATCTAAGCTAGAATCATGATTAGCATACCAAGGCAGTCTTCTATGTTACCATTACAATAATTTACTTTTCATTTATTGAATGTCAAGAGAAGCTCCTTATATACCTATGGGGTGGTAGGAGTTAGAACAACCCTTGTGGGATATGTTAATTTAGAATTTGTAGTTTTTCAACCACTCATAGTTAAAATCAAAAGTAGGAATTGTGATTGAAGTATAATTTTAGACCTCATTTAGGAATAGTATAATAAATTTTTTCAAAAAAAAGTGAACTATGAAAAGTTGGTAAATTAAGATAAATTTCATCTCCAAAAATCCATTTAAGATTATGATTCTCCAATCAAAAGTTTTGGACAAATTTCAGAGAGGATGTTTGAAAATGTCAAAAACAAATTCCCTTCCAACCCCTATCTGAAATTTATCCATAACTTTTGATTGGAGGATCAAAATCCCAAAAGAATTTTTGGAGATAAATCTTAACTTCATTTCACAACTTTTTTCAGTTCAAAGTTGTTTTTTTAAAGTTTTTATACTATGCCTAAATGAGGTCTGAAAATCTACTTCAATCACAATTGTTGCTTTAATTTGATTACACTATGAGCGGTTGAGAAAATACGAATTCTAATTTACATATCCCACATTGTTTATTTT
This sequence comes from Antitrichia curtipendula, assembly GCA_951230915.1. Lineage (NCBI taxonomy): Eukaryota > Viridiplantae > Streptophyta > Bryopsida > Hypnales > Leucodontaceae > Antitrichia > Antitrichia curtipendula. Next base: position 36,402,135 of record OX579636.1, read on the forward strand.
ACCTCCTACCACCCCATAGGTATATAAATAGTTGTCTTTGCATTCTAAATTACAAGACACATTTGTCTTAAGAAGCATTGCAAGGAATTTTGAATGTTGAAATTCATTGGCTCAATGATTTGACAGCTATTTTGTATAAAACTCATATTTCGTGTACTATTTGAATTGACAATACTTAAATTTATAGTACTCCGAGTCTAAATTTTTTGCACTATTAGAATTGAAAGTAGTATTTTTTTTACCCCAAATCTGCGATAGCCACCCTATAACTCTGACTAATATTGCCAAGTGTCCCCATAGCTACTAATGGTGTGGAATATTCCACACCATTCTGTCAAGGGAAAGGCAGCCCTTCCCTCTGCTACTGAATGTTATGGGGGTCTGGAGGGCCATTTTGGGCTTGTTCCCGGCGTTGTTCCTCTGGCAGCAAAAGAACGGCCGCTGTCAGAAAAAAAAATTTGAAAAAATAAAATAAAATCTTAAAATCTTAAAATGGAAACAAAAAATAAATAATTTTTTATTTATTTATTTTTGAAAAAAAATATTTGTTTGTATGACGTGGCAGTCGCTCGGCCACGTCACGCAGCTGTTGCGGCGCAGTTCCAGACAGTTTCAGAGTCTGGGAACCCTGGGGAACTCGCAATCCTGCACAGCGGCTGAAAAACGTGTAATGAGACCAAAATAAAATTAAAAAATGATGAAATTGAAATAAAATGAATTATTACTAAAAAAAATAAAACATAACTAGAGTAAAAGTAGATTGAGCTCCTTCACCAATCTAAACCCTAAAGTCCCAAGACTTTTTTATCGTCAAAAATCAATTATTAAATAATTTGGTATTTGATCATACAAGGGGTTGAGGACTAGGATAAACATACATATATAAGCTACGAGGTCCATAAGGCAATGGAGCTCTAAAAATGTCCTCTAATCGGCACAAGTACATTTTCATTTTTCATCACAATGTAAAAATAGTGTTCATTTCAGTCCATGTTGATGCTTTTAGTGACCATTACTAGTTCCAAGTTCAAAAATTCATAACTAATTCAAGGAAGCTCCAAAAAATATGAAACAATTTGGGTTATTAGATGTCAATTCTACTTTGTCTTTCAAAGAAAAAAAATTCTGAAAAATGTTTCAAGAAGTCTAATCTCAACAAATTTAATTATGAGCTCTTAACCCTTACAAGCTGCTACTCTCCATGACCAAGGTGTGTTGCTTGAGAATTGCTTTATTATTAGACCAATAGGTAGGTGCTTTCTTTTTCTTTTTGTTTCTAGAGTGAACAATGATGTCATCCGTCAACCCCTTGAAGGATGCTGCTACGGAGGCCGAAAAAAAGTTGACAGATGATTTCATTGTTCACTGTAGAAACAAAACAATCGGCACTTTGTCGGCTAGGGAGGATTGACCCCTGTATTGCTTTGTCAAAGGGTAAATGTATAAATTGCCCCCTAATTTGTACTACTTAAATTTTTTAATTCATCATGCCCCCTAGCTAATTTGGAGCCTCTAATTCCAAATATGAATTCAGAACTTGAAAATTTTATCATATGCTGCAAATAAAAGATTTCAGTGTTTTCTCCAGTGGTAAAAACATGGGGCAATACAGGGGTCAATCCTCCCTGGCCCACTTTGTCCTACCTAATAACCGTTCTATCCATCTTTTTCCCTTCAGCCTGTACACATTCCAAGGTGCATGTCATTTTCCAACAAGACACACCCCCTCCAAAAAATAAAAAAAATAAAAAAAAATAAAATTTGGATCATGAATGTCACCTCCATAATTGGTCGACCACATCAATGTGGGCAGAGCCTCACTCAGAGCTGGATTTGAGCTTTCTGGGTACAGTACTTGGAAATTATTTTGAATGTCACTGTGGAGTTCTAAGTTGTTCTGAACCCAAAGGTGCCAATTGAAACCTATTCTCTTTGGACCTCTGTTGTCTGTTGTTATTGTTATTATTAGTCTAGACCCACAAGGGTAGTACGGGTTTGGGGGTCCAAAAGGTGAAAAAATTCACTGTTTTCAAGGCACCATTTTCGAAAGCAAGATGGTTTCACGTCACCCAACCTCACTGATTTCAGGGAAGAAACAACATGGACTTCACATATTAGGAAAAAAGATTCGGAGGAAGTCAATAATGATACCTACCTAAAGTGGCATAAGAGAATTTGGCTTCCCTTATTGTTGGTGGTCACACACATTACATTGTTAACCGCTTAGAGCATCACCACCCGACTTACATAATGCAGAGATTTTTGGCTGCTAAAATGCCAGTCCATGCACTTTGCAAGTCAGGTGGTGGGCTGAGCCCCACCCACAATCTGTTAACAGGCCAAAATTGATCCAGATTCGAAGCAAATACGTCAAATCACCTGCAAGCACCTCTTGCAAGCACGTTTTCGGAAGGCATGTTTGTGGAAGTGCCGCAACAAGTGTGGCAATGGAGCTCCGACATCGAATCAATTGCAAGCACGTCGAGGAAGTTCCACAGCATTTTTGTCTGACTTGGTCTTTGTAGCCTGTTAGCAAGCCATCTATGGGCTGGCAAAAGGACCCTCTTTTCCCAGCCATCTTCTACTTTGCGAGCTGGTTGCTAAGCCAGTCATCCTTTTTGCTAGACATATGTGGCTATTTTGCCAGCTACTCTTAAGAAGTCATCCATTTCTTAGGACGGGTGGGCATGTTCTTAGAGCAGTCCCACAGCTATACGAAGAAGCAACATTGTAAAGGTTTCAGCACCATTGATCTTAGAAGATCAATGGTGTAGAACCTTTACATTGTTGCTTCCCTGTATAGCTGTGGGGCTGCTCTTAATGCAACAACGTTCAAAATCTCAGTAGACAATGAACAAAGAGGTTCCAAAGTCTTTTTTACTACAAAAAAACAAGGGTATAAATGACTTGTCTACAATGATTGCAAGCACAACAATGACTATAAAATGACTATTTTGCAATCATTGTGGACAAGAAATGACTATTGTAGTCATTGTGAATGAATTCTTTATCCCCTTTTTTGTAGCGTTTTGACCACATGATTTTTCATTCATCCAAACTAATGTTTAACTCTTAGATAAAAACTTTTGTATGATGAATTTGATGAAATTGAGGGAAATAATGTATAATTATACAAAATATATAAAAAAAAATATGCAAAAATTCAAAAAAGGATTCAGACACTAAAGGATTAATCATCCTAAACCATTTTCCTTTTGGAGATTGGAATAAGCCTTCTCTAGATACCTAGGAGTGAATTTAGTTTCATCTCTAAAGACTCATTGGTTGGATGGGAAGTTGCAACACTAGTGTCTTGGGGTGGCTAAGAAGATGCAGAGAATCATTGGCTAGTTAGGAAGTTGCAATGCTAGGGGCTCTCATTTTTTGGTGTGCAAAAGGGACCTTCTAGTATTGGTCAATAATGTTATGCAAATTCAAAAAGTTGTGATAGCTTTTTCTTTCACCTTGCAGTGAAGTGACTTACTATTTATTAAAAGATGGTAATTTGAAAAAATTAGATTCACATTTGGAATCAAGGACCCCAATTTCATGAGAAATGAGCAATTCAAAAATAGGCGGTAGATTTTGATATTTATTCACTACAATGAAAAAAATTGAAGTTTTGCACGTCACCTTTGGGAAAGTGTGACTAGTGGAAGGAAGAGAGAATTTGTAGAAAAACTTTAGGCTTCCAATGAAGATTGCTATTATGAGAATCTAGAAGTGTAAGCCCATAAGCCTAGTAGACTATACACCTATATTATAAATATCTACATTATAGAAACCTTCCATGATTGCAGTGTAACTATTTTATATATACTTATATTATAGATGTTTATATTATAAGCACCTTCAATGGCTGTAGGACATCTACTTATACATATGCTCAAGACTCGCATGCTCACATTTTCATGTTCATGCACTAGCATTGTTGGAGTTTCAACATGCAAGGCTTACATGAAAACAACTTTTTTGTCATGTGAATCTCTCCGACAATGCATTTTTGTAGTAACTAGTTTGCCTTGTGCCATTGCCACAACCAAAATAAAAGTAAAAATAATTTTTAAAATTTTTAGCACATAAAAACTTCAAAAAACAATAACTTTCATACTATAGGTCCAAATGTCACCAAAAAGAAGCCCGTACAGTGCTCCTTGCAGAGACCTTTCTAATATGTACCAAAAACACAACTGGAAAAATGCATGGTCTAGGATATCGCACTATAAAAACAAAACAAACAAATAGCCTAACTTAATGTATGAATAACTAGTGTTCTAAGTAAGATTATTCTTGGACTTTATTCATTATAAAAATTGGTACTATACAATACTTATACATAATATTTCAACCTTGCTAATTTAAATTGATTTAATCCTTGAAGTCCCAAAGCCAATTTTTTTGTCAAAAAACACTCAAAACTACCATTTCTATTGCATTTGCTGAAGAAAATAGAAAAAAAAAAACTTTTAAAAAATCTAACCATAGGATCTTGTATTTGACTTGCCTTAGATCATGCGGTAAAAATTTAATGAATTTTGACCGTACATATTGAAAGATATTAGCATTCAAAGTTGGAAAAATAAGCTTTTTTGAATTTTGGCTTGTAGTATCAGATGACTTTGATTGCCATTTGTGGAAAATTTTTGCACTACATACTTTGAATTTAAAATTCATTTTGTTGAGGAATTGAATTGAAATTCCAGGGAAAAAATTCAAAAAATACTTGCTGGATTTTCATTGTTTAAAAAATTGTTAAATAGATGTAAGTTTAAGATTAAAAGACTAAATTGTTAATACTTCTAAGATGGAACTAAAATACAGTAATTCCAACAATGAGATTTTTATAGCAAGCATACTTAACCCTATCAAAAAAAATGTGAAAAAATGTGAAAATTGCATTAAAAATGAATCTATAAGATTTTTTTTGTTGAAGATGCTTAGATTGCTCGCAAAACAAGATTGTCCATAACTTTCTCATCACTAATCCAAATAAAATGAATCAAAGCTTCACATGTAGGAAAAAATATAATATTTTAGGAATAAAAATTAAAAATTTTAATTTTGACTTTTTGCACTTTTTTAATGCTACCCACCGACCTCTATTTTCAGCTAATTGTGCCATAATTTTTGTTCCCGGGCACTGATTGAAATACAAATTATATTCCCATAAAGCTTATGTGTTTTTCTAGCTTTACAAAAAGTTTCAAAACACTACAATGAATATTGAGACTATATGAGCCTACCCAAGGTTGCATTTTGGCCCTATAGGGCCAATGGGACTTTAGAGGTTAAGAATATTGTGACATTGATAAAATAGTTTGACAAGTACAAATAGGGCAAATCAATGTAATTGATTGAATCATGGGTGGGTGTTATCTAATTGATGTAACACTTGAAAAAATTTGAATAGAAGTTGAATGAAAGTGGATGATAATCATACTATTTGAAATTGTACATGAAATATTATAGACTATATTAGATTGAATTTATTAACATTGTGAAGTGTGAATTAACTTTGGGTATTGATAGTAGAAAGGAATTTTGGAGGTATGTAAACATTTTATCCCCTCCTGTGAGATAAAATGGACTTAACTAGGTTTTCTTTAGTTTGATGTGCAAGTTCTTAAATTTCGGTTTCTAAGCATCATCTAACTGGCCTTTCAAGCAATGGACAAGGTTTGGTTGTTTCTGATTCCTAAGTATCTCAAGTTTCAATTAAAATGGATTAAAACTGTAAAAGATATGTTTTTGTGGATTGATTTAACTCTTGGGGGGGGATAGTCCTTGAAAAAAATAAGGATATACGTGCAAACAATAGGTATTTAATGAAGGGATATTATTTTTTGTCTATTGTTTATTTTGCACCCTATCATTATGTAATTTTTTAATGTGGTTTATTAAAGGACGGGCATACATTAATTGTAATTCCCAATTGCAATAAATATATCATATGCTATATTAATTCAATTTTTTTCCACCACTTACAATTACAAAATTTGGTATAGGATTTAGAACTCACAATTAAGGGGCTTCTTAACCTTCTCAGCGCTTTAACATCCAAAAATTCATATCTAATTCCACAAACTCCAAAAAATATGAAACGATTTGGGTTACATGCCAATTCCATTTGTCTTTTAAGGAAAAGTTACTATAAAATATTATCATCATCACCATTGGCAATTTCATAAACCTAATAAATTTTGAGATGTAATCTCTCAGATGATTGAATCACTTAACTTTTCGTATGGGATGCAAAACAATGTTTTTTTCCGTATCAAGTCTATTGAGCTTGATAAAATTTTCCTATCATTACTACAAACAACATACACTCCAAACCTATAAACTCAATTTGTGACCATTTTTTCATTAATAGATTTTCAATAGCATAAGTGACTTAGACTGGTATGTAGATCCTATGAGCTTAAAAGAATAAAAAAATAAAAGGACAATCTAGTGTAAATGTGGGATTAACCCTTTATGTACTAAGAATTCATGATTTTCAGTTGCAGATTTTGATTAATTATATTATAGAAAATATAAAAGAAATAGATAATTTTATTATATCATTAGCTTAAATGAAGAACATTGTATGCATTGGTTCAAATACACAATTATTTAAGTTTAAAGAAATCTTCATATAAACTCTTCAACATTGCTTAAAAAAACATGAGGCCCAATTTGGGCTTCTTAGACATTAAAGGGTTAATGATTGATTGTTAATCTAGAGATAAAGGTCTGCGTAAATGCCCACTTTCCCTTGAATTCTAGCATATCCACCATTCAACTAACTCTAAGTAGGTACAAACCATAGTGTTGTGCACATGGGAATGTTGTTTTAGATCATCAAATCTCAAAGAATCTAAAATAAAAGGACAATGTAGTGTAAATGTGGGGTTAAATGCCAAACTTAAACCCATAATTAGGACTTGTGTCCCACTAAATTAATAAAAAAGGGGAGTATCTTAAGTCTAATTTTTTCCTAATGCATCCCATTATTCTACACACTAGAGTATTTATAATACACCCAATGAAATTTTGCATACACTATAGTATAATTAATCACTTTATGATTTTTAGCCTCAATGTTTTTTTGGCACCCTACATTTGTTTGTACCTATATGTCTACTTCTCACCACTTACTACACCCTCCAAGATCTAACTATAAGAATAAAAATTTTGGTCTTCAAACTTCAATTGATTTTTATGCTACTTTTGATTGAAGGATATTGTAGATATTGCTTTATTGATTTCAAAATGGTATTTCATTTAGAAATGCAATTTTGTATGAGAAAGTTAGAAAGGTCCAAAGTTTGGGATGAATTATATATTTAAACTTCATCCATTCAATTTTTGGTGAATAAAAATTTATTTTCAGATTTAAAATTAGATTTAGAGCTTTAGGTCATTTTTCTATGTGATTCCCAAGTTTATTCTTCTTTGGAGATTTTTGGATGATTCCCCATCCAAGAGTTGGCTAAGTAATAGTCTAATTTCAACCGAACCTATTTCTTTAAATCTTTACTTGTTTAGGAATTTCTTCATGGTTTTTAAAAACTTCTCTACCCTTAAAGTGATTGCAAGAAAGACAAGTCAATTTTGTAGTGTTTGAGCTAGTACTCATTGTACAATGACCTTTTGGAATCAAAAATAAATAATTAATTAATTAAACTATGGATAATTAGTAGAACACCAAAAATAATACATCTCCAAAAGTTGAAACCTAAAAAGAATAGATCAGAAGTTATTTATAACATAGAGTGACAAATTTTAAATAAAAGACATTTTCAAATTAAGAGCATTAATCTAGAAGTCATAGAAATATGAACGATGTGACCATAACTCCATAAGGCTTTCTCGTAGGTAAAAATTAGTTTATTGATGGTGGATGGTAGGAAATTAAACAAAATAAACATTGAATCAATGAAAATAAAATAAAATAAATAAAATAAATAAATAAAAATAGACCCTCCTCCTCTGACTAAATCCTAACTGTGTTGTGCAACGTGAATGCAATTGTAAATAGGATGTAGAAAACATAGTCAATGCAAAAATCACTAATATAGTATGTGTCTAAAGGCCAGAGCCAATAAAAAGGATCGGCCCCTCTCATCCAACCAATTGAAAAAGGAAGGGGGTTTAAGTAGTTAGACTTCATCCAACCAAAACCTAATTGCCTTGTACAATGTGAATGTGGTTATATAATTATAGATAGGATTTGGAAAGTTAGATTTAAAAACCATAGTTGATGCCATAGTCTCTGTCCAAAGGGTAGAACAAATAAACTATAACATGATTTGTGCTAAAAGCATCTTAATTTGTAGAAAATTGGTGATACCTCAATGAATGCATTTCCAACACCATCTACTACCTACACATTCAAGAACTCTAAAAAAAATTGAATGAAAAATTGCAATTTTTTTGTTCAATAGTGTACATTCAAAGTTACTCATAAGCCACTTTTTGCTTTTCTAGGCATTTTGGGATTTAAAGTAGCCCAACCCTATTCATACTATTTAACTCAATGTTTGTGTTGCTCTATAGGAGGCATTATGACCAAATTAAAGTCTAAATGTGTTGTTTTTGAGTAAATGAACTCATAGGCATTTCAAGAGGGTGCAAATATCAATTTAGAAGTGGCTTAATAGTAGAAACAGGGTCTTATACCTTATGGATGAATAACATAAAAAAAACATAGTCACTTAGGGCCTCAATGTTGTTGATAGTTTTAAAATAATATTGTGGTCATTTTAAGTGAGTATGATGACTATTATGGGTGTATTTTTTGTTGGATTTTGGACAAGTTAGTGGTATAGGCATAGTGATAAACATGTTGCTTTTCCTCCAGTTCACACATGAAAAATAAAAAAATATATACTTGTCATTCTCTCATTGGTTGTTAAACTTTTACAAAAATTTTAAAAGGGGTACAGGTGTAATTTTTCTACTAGTTGTAAATTTTGAGCATATTGTGATAAACACTTGTGAAATAAATTGTGCTTGTGAATATCCAAGCACATGTTTGTATTTTTTTGGAGCATTTTTGGACTAGAATCAATATTAAATATTATTTGTCATATCTATTTTGTAAATATTCGTATGAAGTCATGTGAATATGTATATATTCTATATATTTTTGTATGAATTTTGTATCCATATCCATGTTTTGTATCCTATAGCACCAAATCCTAACTATTTGATGGCCAAGATCATTTGTTCAACCACCAATCAATAGCTACCTTTTTCCATTTCATCATTTGGTTGAAAGCAATGGAGGGAGGGCAATTTTTTGTAAGAAGATCAACAACTGTGATTTTTTCACAAGGGAGGGGGGAATTGTAGTATTATAAAGTGAATGCATCTTTTGGGTGCATAGTGGAACTTATAGGCTATATGGGCAACACATTTCAAAAGTTCATAGCAAATTCATATTTTTTTGAAAAAATATAATTTCAATTGGTAATATTTTCTTATACATGTTCTAATGTGTGAGAAAATTCCGCCTAAAGTGGGGACAATCATAAATTATGCCACAAATAAGGTCAATCATTTTAATACTATCGTAAATGAGTATTATATTGGGATAATTCTACAAAATTTGCTTCATAAATATGAACTATCTAAGATATCTTATGATATCTTCTTTCAGAAGTAGATTCTATTGTTATAAGGTTTTTCATGATATAATTATTGTTTTGGGGCCTTCATTACCTTCAAACCTTGGTGTTATCATATTTGGTTACGACCTTCTTTTATCCAAGTCTATTGAATGTTTAACAAAATTTATTTTATAATAAGGGTTAAGAAGATATTCAAAATGCATACTACTAATTCTAGCACTAAATTCTCAAAAATGAAATTTTAGAAAAGATTAAATCCAGATGAAAATAAAATGTAAATGTGTGTCTTGTCAAAGTCATACAATGATGATACAATTAGTGTGACCAACAATAATAACATCAACTTAAATTTGGGATCATGAAAATTTGTGAAGTTCACTAATATGTTTAACTTGACAATATTAAAAAAAAAAACACAATTTAATGTGGTCTATACTATTTTCATCCTAACTCATATAGTGTGATTGTCATCCTACTTTCACTCTACTTTTCCTACCCCTTCATCTACATTTCATCCAAATATTCACAGTAATTGACCATATTCATCCAAAATTATTTGAAAAGTGTAATTGAGGGGTCTTACAATGGAGTACTCAATGATCAGGGTCATTTTCAAAAATTATAGGAAAAATTACCTGATTTTTTGGGATGTTTTTTTTAAATGACATGAAAAAAGAGTGATTTTAATTTTAAATTTTTTAAATTTTTGAGCATTTTCTGAATTATGTTTTCCATCTTTATTAAAATTATTCGGAAGGAATGCCAACCATGACCACTAGATACGATATTGAAACTCTCATTCCAATTGAACTACCTTGAAAACAAAATTACAATTTCGGTATACCGTACACTTTATCAAGTGGAGAAGTCTTTCAAGGTCATATTTTAAAGCTAAGTACACACACCTCCAATACTTGATTTCTAAAGAGATCCACAAGTGGCTCAAACAAGCATGCCAATAGATGAACGGTGGTCGCACAAGAAGAGTTTGTGCCTGTCGGTAATCAAAGCATGAGTTTGCGGGACGATGGCAACCCCGCTGAAGGAACTGGAACACCTGCATTTATTATTCACAACCAAAGACAGCATTTTACTTATACAACAGATGTCTCTAAACTTCTGTAAGTTGCATATCATTATCTTAGAATTAACTTGCACTTTCTAGTAACAAATGACATCAACTGAGAGGTAACTAACTAAAGATGATTGATGTTCTGTAACCAACAAATTAATTCGAGGAAGCTACAACCTCCATCAAAAAGGCCATCACAATTTCCGGTGACGAATTCTGCCAACTTAACAAAAGTTGACGTACAATACAGAGTTACAGACATTCGTGGTAATATTGTATCCCACTCATCGATCGCACATTCAAAACTGTGTCGATCATACGTTGTGGAGAATTCAACATCCCAATTACTTTCAGTGGCAAGATCAAAAGAGGTTAACTTTAAGCATACAACATATCATCCTTCGAAGGCTGCAGGAATATCAAACTTTACTTGATTCCCACAGCCAACCTCCAATTGCAAATTTTCGGCGCACAAGTATACAATTGACGAAGTGTAATACAAGAATTGGAATGATCCTGCTACTAACAACTCACCATTGCAAGAGAAATTGACAGGAACAGCTCTCCCACACATGTGCGGCAGGTTCAACGCGGCCTTGAAGTTGATACTCCGACTGTTCTTATACCCCGAGAACGCCACACACAGACACCCAGGCTCCGTGGTGCGCACCACGTAACAGCAATCCTCGTCCGGAGGGTCGGGATACGGCCCTTCGACAGACGGCATGCACGGCTGCATGACGCCCAATGTTGTGGCGGCAGACGGGCACAAATACAAGGCGGAGACCACTTCCAGCTGATGCAGGCTCACCACCACTGCCACAAGAATTTCTACGACAAACACGGTCACTGGATGCAGCATGGCCATTGTTGAATCGATGGGACGCACCCAGTTTGGATTTTGGAGAATGGATATATATATGTCAAGCTAAGGTCAGGAAATGGGTGGAATCAAGCAGAGCTTTTCAGGAGAGTCCAGTGGAATATATTCAGTCTGGTGAGAGAAGGAAGCTCAAACGTCAAATTCATCAAATTGGCGATATTCCATCACTTTGGCGCGGATCAGGTTGAAACCCAAATCTATACCAGTCGTAGTTTGTAGCCTGGAATTAGACATTTGTGAAGAAATATGACACAGTTTTTGGCTTGTGGAACATCGCCAATTTAACGAAATTGTGGTTTCATGCATAGCGTTGGACCGGGAAGGAATGGTTTGCTCGTGGGTTCAACTGCCTGCCTGCGGGTAGATATGCGTGAGTAATGGATTTTGCATCAAGGACACAGAGGTCTTCGTCTCGTGGTTTTCACGTTGGTACGGCTCTCTGTTGCGTGTGTAGAGGATAAATGTCATCTATTGATCGATTCCATGGCAATGCTTACGCCTGTAACGCCCAAATCCTATTTTGAATTGAAGCACATTAAGTTTGCTAAGAATGTGCATCTGTGTAGAACATAAACTACTCACCTCAATTTCATCACATGGGTCAAAAACGAAGGTTGCCTTTTGAGTCTCGTGGATTTTCATGTTGGTACTAACTGATTTCTGCTGCAGGCACCGAAGATATCATCCATGGATTCCATGACAATGTCTAACTTCAAAAATATGTTATAAAATGCAATTCAAAAGAATGATTTAGTGATGGGTTTTAACCCCTAAATCATGTTTTGGGCGTGCCACTATGAAGCTAACTTTTGTATTTTGTTTTATTCCTTTCGGTGATGAATGTATGCTGTATTATTAGCTTCTCAATACACTACTATTTTTGAGCACTTCGACTAAGTGATTGTATAGTTATGATGTGAAGTGTTTGCAATTCCTCAATGCTGCGAATTCTGGCAACAAGATTTTTTATTTTTTATTTTTTTTGTTCTTAAGTTGTTTTTAAACATAACATAGTATTAAGTAGCATGCATTGTCACTGTCTTGGCTCTATAGTAGATGGTGTGGAATATTCCACATCCAACAATACTTCATTAGTAGCTAAATGGATAGGTGGAGGCTCAATGTGATGAATAGGGTGCATGAAGGGAAGGCAGTGGGCATGAAAGTTACAAATTATGAGATCATTGTGCTAATTCTATAAAGAGTTGTGACTTCCCCCCAAATTTCATAGTGGTAAAGCCCACTATATTTGAAAAACTAATACCCCCCCCAAAAAAGTTGTGGAATTTTTTAATTGTTGAAGGTGAACCCATGCCTGGGCTTGTGACTGTTCTCAGGGGCAGTGATCCCAAATTTCATTTTCATTGTTAGCTCCAGTTGCTAAGAACATCTGCGGCATATAAGATAGGTACACCCAAAACCGCCACTTTTTGCTACTGAGCCTAGTTACTATTATTAGATTGGTCAAATTTTCATATGTTCTTGTAGGCAAGTGAAAGGAGGTTCCAACACACCAAAGAACATGGCATTTGGATACTGTATGCAAAAGTTATTAAGGAACAAAGTTTGGTTCTAAAAGCATTTCTTCCACATAGGTACAGAACTGATTTTGGAGATGTACATATAGTATAGATGGCGGTTTAAGATCAGTGGCACAGTTGGGGGTACCTACCTTAAGCCCTCAAATTGAGCAATATCTGTGAATTCATTAGGCAGATTAAAAAATGTGATAAACTTAGTCACATTTGTGAACACTGCCCACCCAGGGAAAGATTTGTGTAGAGCTCAATTATATAATACAAGGAGCATGGTAGAGCCAGCTCATGAGTGACACTACAAGCACCTGATCGATCATTATTGTATTGCAGTGTAATTGATCTCAAATTTCAGTTCGGAAGAATCATAGAGGGCTGTAGGATCATTAGATTTCATAGACTTTGTACACAAGATTATATTGCACCAGCCATTTCTTGCCTTGGGGTTCCAATGATATATAATTCTCCAGAACTTTCATGCATCCGGATATCTGCTGCTATGTTTCCGGCACCTGCTTCAACGATGAAATTGAAACAAATTGAGTGAAAGTGCATTACGTTCTCTTGCAGTCTGATGATCTTGAGCTTGCGCACATAAAACGTGGGTCTCGATCCAACCGTCACCGAAGTGGTGGATCAGCAAGAGAATTTTGGTACACCAGTAGTTTCCGAATTTTTTGTTCAAATTCAGATTTACTTGTTCTCACTCTATCAGTGCTGTCGAGGGTGAAGAACTATTCAAATTCCTCAAAAGTGACGAAGTTTAATACAAGAGATCGATACTCCTCGGGACCCCTGCATGACTGTCTGGAACTTCAAGTCTGTAATTATACAGGTACCAGTCCTAGTTTTTGGAGCTCTGAGCATTTGAATGCCACACGGAGCACACTTGTGCTGTGAGAAACACTTCGATGTCAAGCAAATTTGACGTGAAAATAGTCAATGACGTAGAGAATCCGAGCTGTCAGTCTTATTTAATGAATGTTGTGATCTCCAATGCTAGAGAAAGAGAGCAAACATGCTCGAAGTCAAGGGGGAGAGACTAGGATCATAATTAAGGTATGTGCGACACTTTTCTTGGCCACGATGTTGGCAGTTCTTTTATGAGGATTATTAGCAAACTCAAGAAGAATCTAACCCAACTGGAGTTTCATAATTTTCAGGCTCGCAAGCAGTATTTTACAAATCTTCAAACTGAGAACATAACACTAGAATCCCTGAAGCACAAACCGTTTCAACTCCTATTGATTGCTTCAAAGAGCTCTCCACCTCTAATTGACGAAAACATAAAAATCCCTCCCCACCAAGGAGGAATTTCATAAATAAAAAATCATTGCTGTCTAAAAATGATCTTTTTTTGGTGCCAAATGATGTATGACATCATTAAAAAAAATATGAAATATTCAAAGAGTAAACGAGTAAAGAACAAATATGTAAATGAAGAATGATTTTTTATGTTACATGATGAATATATATATATATATATATATATATATATATATATATATATATATATATATATATATATATATATATATATATATATATCGTTGTCGCCACTCGACAGAGAGAGCTTGTAAAATACTCACTGGTCCAAACGAACTCAAACGGGTTTGATAAATGAAATGCTTTCTATTTGCCTCTGCAGTTTCATTGTTGAGTTCCCCATTTTAGCACAGGTACTGTACTAAGTAGCAACATCGAGTTCACTCAGCCGAAATGAATCACTTGACGCCAATGAGTTGACAATTAAGTACTCCGTACAAATTTTATGTACTAATTCTAGGCCATGTCAACCATGCCCTTCATTGTCCAATGGGCCTGTGTCCACTCAAAGCCAGTCAATTTGTCCTATTAAACCGCAACTTGGACAACCCATAGTTGAAAAGAGTCCAAACAAAATCCCCTTTCTTTTAAAAACAAACTACCATCTACATAACCCTCTTCCATCACTTTCATCGCCACATGGCACATTTTGTAACTAGTTAGAAATGATGAGGGACTGTCGTCATATTAACCGCCATCTTCCCTTCGGTCCTCAAATTTGATGGTCTTGATTTCGTTTGGGAGAGAGGGTCATGTCCAATTAACAGTCTTGAGCCTCCTAACCCGCCACCAATTCGTCTATTACGCAAGGCAAACACATTTGCTCCTTGAATGGTGTCAATTTTTCTTAAGTCTTCAACCAACTTGAATGGTGTCTTCGTAGATAGCCACTCAATGGAATCGCCAAGAAGACGATCTTGTCTGTTGCGGTTGGAAAAGAGGATGAAGATCTACAGTCAGAACCCTGCTTTCCGTGCATTCTCGAAGGAACTGTATCTCTAATATCTGACGATTCCATTGAATTGGGGTTGTGTTTCAACAACCATCTCAAGCCTCCCCAGCGGCCAATGCTTCACAATATGGAGTTCGTGCCGTGAACTAAGCTGAATAGTTGATGAAACTGCAATGGAACTGCAGATGATGTAGTCCATCTTCACTCCGCGCAAGATTTGCCGAAGAACTCTCAATTTCACTGAAGTTTTAGATGCAAAGAGGATGAGCTGATCCTAGATCTTTGACAAGGATTCCTTGCCATCACTACTCCAGACCATCACCCGCATCGGTACTACGCGACGCGCGCCCCGTCCCCAATGTCAACCACCACCTCCTCAAGAATGCCTTTCCAAACCATGGTCTCAATCTCGACCCCAACATCAATTACTTCCGCGGCAACAGATCTTCATGAGCAAGCTTCCCTGACCCTTTGTAATAAGGCGTTGATGTCTTGAATTGATGCCTTGGGTGTCCTTCTACAACGGAATTGTACATGTAATACGCCATGATCTACAGCGCCGCCACAGATTTACTCAAAGATCGAATTTCGTTTCAACTGAAGACTTCCATGCAAGAGATGATCGAGCTTTCGGGAGGACTACTCACAGTAGCAATTAAAGGGACTCC
This sequence comes from Antitrichia curtipendula, assembly GCA_951230915.1. Lineage (NCBI taxonomy): Eukaryota > Viridiplantae > Streptophyta > Bryopsida > Hypnales > Leucodontaceae > Antitrichia > Antitrichia curtipendula. The sequence continues at coordinate 36,418,188 of OX579636.1, forward strand.
TTGCCATCACCGACTACTCAGGACCGTCACCCCCACTGATCGATACGCCGCGACCTGCACTCCTCCAACTCCACCACGACCTCATCATGATCTCCATTTTGACCCCAACAGCAGCAGCAGCAGCAGCTTCAGAAGCAATAGACCTTCATGAGCAAGCTTCCGGAACCCTTTCTGCTAAGGGGTTGATGTCTTGAAGTGTTTCAATCCAACTGCAGTCTTCCATGCAAGAGATGATCGAGCTTTCGGGAGGACTAACAACAGCAGCGCAGGGTTGAATCCATGCCATCACTGACTGACATTCAAGACCATCACCGATACTCCGCAGCATCTTCCCCTCACACACAAAGTCCCCCACGACCTCCTCCAGAACCCCTTCCCACACACACCTCTCAATCTCCACCCCCACCTCCACCACCTCCGGCGCAATCACCCTCCAATGCCCCAAATGCACTCTCAGATCCCTCTCCACCAACCCCTCCACCCCGGCAACCTTCGCCACCCCCCTCCATTCCTCGATCGTCTTCCCCACCGACACCACGAGCTCCTCTCCCCACACCCGCTCCACGGGCGCCCACCGCCACAGCCGAGTGCTCACCCGAGTCACCGCCTCGTTCACGCAGTCGAACAGGAGCTTGCGGTCGCAGCGCCACAGCCCTCCGGAGGCCAACACGGGGTTCCCCTCGCTCTCCAGCTTGTCGAAGAGAGAAGGATCCAGGGCGAGGTCGGGGGCGTGCCAGGAGGGGGAGGAGGAGCCCAGGAAGTGGGCGCAGGAAAGAAGCGAGGAGATGAAGAGGGGCTCGTTGCTGGGGGTGGTGCAGGGGGAACGCAATGTGGGGGTGGCGGGGTCGGAGATGCGGAATGTGGAGATGTCGATGAGAGCTTGCTTGATTCGGTCGATGTTGCTTGGGGGCAGGGTTCGATCCGCCCTCGTCGTCTGTTCCGGACTTAACTGTCGGATGGATTCTGAAAGGGAGAGAGTGTGCGTGACATCCGCATCAGAAAGAAGGATGATATTATTCAACATCATGGTTTTATTTTTTGAGTTATTTTGAAGGGGGAATTTCTTACATCTTGAATTCCAGAATGAATTGTTTCAGATGGAACGATGGTTTCAGATTCTTGGGGATGCATGCAGCACGGGCCTTGTAAAGAATGGCATAATGGGAGAACAATTTTCAGCGAGACGCAGGGTGAATGAGCTCATACCTGGACTGGATTCTGAAGTGGTGCAGGTTTCGTCATCGAAAGGCGATTGCAAGACCGAGACAGGGCTGGGTTGCCCAGCTGCTTCATCCACGAAGCGGTGTTCCAGAATCTTCTGCACTGGTGGTGACTTTGGTTCCGGGTCCAAAACTTCGGCTTCCACTTCCTGTTCCTTCACCTGGGAAGAAAAGAACAGCAGAATCAAGCACAACCATCATAAATGCACTCTAAGAGAAGAGGGTACTAGAGACCCGATCCCGTCTCTACAACCTCCCATTTTGAAAAATTGATCTAAAGAGAGTCTAGCTCTTGTTGTTGTCTCCAGTGAGAGTGCTCTACAGAGTGATCTCCCAGTGAGAGCACACTCCTAAAATTGATGGTTAAATGCTTCAATAGCATCCTCTACCTGAACAATTGTGAAATCAGTGGCCAAATCAATGGAACTCTACGTACCTGGAAGTTCGTTCTCGGTGAATCATTCACCCCATCACTCGGTGAATCACACTCTCCCGGGTTGAACGAAGCGCAGGAGCTCCACGAGTCTCCATTTCGTTCCTCTTCAGAGAACGTCAGACTCCGTGACGAAATCGAAGGGCCCGAACAGCTTCGTTCACAACATCGCCCACTCAGAATGGTTTCCACAATCTCATCCTCCCAACACACAGGGTACGATTCCACAGAGATTGATTCATTCTCCGCGATGGGGACATTACAGTCACCACGAAGCTCAACACAATCGATGAAAGGATTAGTCGTCGAAACCCCCTTTCCAAACTCTCCAGAATCACGAAGCTCGCTATAGTCAATCAGAGGACTCATCGAAATCTGGGGAGAGTCTCCGTTGCTGCACTCTGTGAAATCAAAGTCTGGGCTGAATAAGACATTTTCAATTGGTCGACGGAGCCCTATTGTATCAGACTCCTTGGGTTCATTGTCTAGAGGAAGCTCAGGAAACAGAACATCCACGCTTCGCGATTGAGATTGCAAGGGCTTCGTGATCGAGATCTTGATTCGTTTGGAAGTACTCAGAACTGGGGGTTCAGATTGACTCGCCATGTCCTGTGCGTTCGTGTTAGTGCCCGTCTTTAATCGGTCACCGACACCTTCCACTTGCTGGATCTCTTTGGGTTTAATCACAACGCCGCTGGCAGCAGCTTTTTCAGTGAACCTCTGCAACTTCAGCGACGACGGGGGCTTAATGGGCACGAGCTTACTGTGGCTGGGCAGACTTGGCTTGGGAATGTGATGAAGTCGATCTGCCGAAATGTCACTCTGAGGGTCTAAAGATGTTGATCCTTTTGCTTTTGCCTTGCCAACTTTGCCTGGCGGTGGTTTTCCTGGCGCCATAGCTGGAGACTTCACCAAATGCTCCTTGCTCTTCATCTTCGCCGTCGCCGTCGTCGTCATCTTTCCTACTTGTGATGATGCATTCTTCTTGGGGGAATTCTTACCAGACTTGCCACTCGGGCGCCCTGCTCTGGAGCCTTTTGCCTGACCTGCCATGGGCGGAGTTTTCGAAGAGACGGACCGAAACTCACTATTTGAGCTCTGCGAAGTACCTGTCAGTTTGCACGAATTTTAGCCAAAATGGCTAGTAGAGAAAACACTTGGCTGATTTCATTAATGGAGATATGAGCCAATAGATTTGTCCAAAGTTGACCAAACATAGTACTTTTCTACCGAGTTAATGAAGAATCTAGATGATGACACCAAGAAAATGGCTATCAAAAGTTATAAGGTTGTGACAATTTTGCGATTTTTGAAAAAATCATAATTACGACTGGTAAGTTACCTGTAGACGCAAATGATACCGAAGTTCTGGAAATTTCCGCTGGAATCATCAAAGGCTGCCGCTCGCCAGGGCTCCAGGCACCCCCTCGACGTCTCGAACCTTTGAATTCAGGCTCAGCAATTGGTTTGGACCGCCTGTTCGTGTGACGAGCAGCTTGTGACTGCAGCGACGGCGGCGAGGTTTTCTTCACGTTTCGTCGCTGTCGTCTCGGTGGCCCCTCAATGGTGGACTCACTGTCGTCACTTCCATTCCACGAGGAGCTTCGTCTCCTCCCGTGCGCCAATTTCGAATTCATCAACAAGGGTTTCGACGACGCGGAGTCCGTTGGTTTGCTACCCACGCTCTCACTCTCCTGCGGCCGCTCCGGACTCGAGGTTTCCGTTTCGTGGTACAGATCCGGCGGAACATTGTGTTGTCCCCCGAGTGGCCACCCTTGCAGCACAACATCTCTCCCCGTGGACCGCGCTTGCAGCAAGCTGAGCTCCGGAATGGCCTCCCCGGGTGTGGGAAGCCGCGACAGGAAGGGTTTCTGCTTCTGTGTCACGGAGTACATGAACCGGGACTGCGCTTGAGGGATGTCGACGAACGCCGGGGAGATGCACCATTCCTCCGATCGGCAATGAAACTTCGGGAAGGAGCTTCCCTTCCGAGTGGCGTAATGGCGACGAGTGACGCGTCTGCAGAAGAAACGCTCTCTCAGGGATTTGTTGGGTTTGTTGGGTTTGGAGGGTTTGAAGTCTTGTTGAAGAAGGTCTTGGAGCAGCGCGGGGCTAGTGATGGGTTGATCGAGGTGAGATGTGGAGGAGCCCTGGGATCGGCGATGGCTGGGGTAGGGAGCTTCTGGGAGAGACTCTAAGCCCATCAGCCGGGCCACCACGCCGGGTGGTCGCATCGGTGCAGCAACGTGCTCGTCATGTCTCTGCAACGTCGCAATGGCGATGGCGTAACCTTGTCAGGTTTCAATTCGAAACATCATAGCAACACAAGCACCATGGGTTACAACAATTGGGAGCTAGTGAGACGATTCGTCACATAACCCCGCAAAGCAAAAAAATCAGAATTAGGAGCCATGATATGTTACCTTTCGCGTTTTGCCATGGTCGGTGCGAAAGCTCCTCGATCGTCGAAATGAGCCTTTCTCCGACTTACCTATTGTACATCACCAGCACTCAAATGAATCATCACGTGGTCACAAGGATTGAGACGAAAATCGAATGTGCGCTTCAATTTTCTGGCTCTGGAGTAGACTCAATAGAGAATGGTGCCCTCTCTTAGGGCTCTGGAGCATCATACCTAAGCCGACGACGACGACTCGATTGAAAAGGGTTAAGACGCAGTGCAGCTTTTGTATAAGATGACTAGTGCAGTGAATTCTTACGACTCTGTTCTTACTCGATTTTCATCACTTCGGTGATCCACTTGTAATTAACCTTCAATCACAACTTCGGCCTTGCATCTCAGAAACAGGATAAGCACGACCCAGCCAGTTGTGCCTGACCCGTGCGTTTCCACTTCTGCAGGCCATTGCAGGCCATGGAAAGAATATTCCCAAGATGAAACTCACTGGCTTGGAGAGCGAAAGGAAAGCTTATGCACAGTGGTACTCACTTGCAGGGAGGCGCTTCGTGGAGGAGAATCGTTTGCCCGAGGGCCAGTCAAACAAGTGGAAGAAGGAGCTCACGCAGCCTCCATATCTCGGAGACTGTACCACAGGCGAGACGTAGGATGGCGTTCCTCGCCCCTCCCCCATCACCACCATCTTCAAAGCTACCTCAAGTGCGCTCACTACCCAGCGTTCTCTGGCAACGCATGCAGATCTAGGTTGAGCCAAACTGACAAAGCATCCAACCTAGCGTTGCCAGATTTCTGCACCGCTTCCACCACGCAATACGATCAGCATCTACAGGAAGTCGCTGTCGCCATCGATGTTTTGATTCCACCACTGATCGGCTCTAAGACAGGTTCTCAACACTGCCTGCAGGAGAAGGAGCAGCGTTCGCCGGAACTCCAAACATTCGATCCTGAAATTCCACAGCAACAGTAGCCATTGCGGTACAATGCAACTGCCGGAACGGACTCGTCATTCTGGAGATTCTTGCACCCAAGTTTCGGAATGCACATTCGTCTGGGAGTGCCATACTGGGCCATTCACGGCAATCGTTCCCCCTCTCTAAACATTCGCCTCGTCTCTAGCTCTCAAAACTTGCACACGTACACAGGCACTTAATCCTCTATCACCCAAAGCCCGACTAGCTGCACGAGAATATTTAACAAGCTAGCTAGACTGCCTAAAAGCTCACTTCACTTCCGATCAGTGGCCATGCCCAATACTATTTACAACCATACCGTACATCAAAACTTGGCAGCTTCTAACAAGTCTATACATGAAGCTCTCTCACTGGGATCAATACAGGTAGTCCTTGTTACCCCGTGTCCTGTACTGTACGTTTCTCTCGATCTCAGTACTCGACGTGACACAAGCTAGCAACAGCAACCACGAGGCGATCTTCCTGAATCCCTAGGAAGAACACGAGGAGCGCCCTTCCTCTGAAAAGCATACATACTTACTTACTTACTTACATACCAACAGTGAGGGCTAGCTCCTCATGCAGGCACAACTGCCGGCGACTACGCTCCAAAAGCACACCCACCGAAGTCGACCACTGAAAAGTCTTGGCTAGCTACTGATCACGGAGAGGGGCCGCTCAGTACTGCTCAGGCTGCACCAGCCAATTGCTCCATCAGCAGCCAGGGGGCGGGCCTGCAATGGAATCATAGTTTTTGGGTAACAAATTCCAGAGTTACTGACTCATTTCGTTTTGTGCTTAAACTTGCGCGCTTTTCCGAATTGCGTACGTAATTGTTCCACAAGGTGCTCTGGATCATGACCGTCTGGGATTCACATCTGTATGTGATCAGGAAGCTGACAGATTCTCAGCAAGCATGGGGGAACAACGAAGGGTCGGCGCTGGTGCTGTAATACATTTCTCAGTGAAAGGCCACGCCGGCCATGGCAGGAATGGACACGCTAGGCTGTGTTTTCTGGTGTGGGAAAACTGGGTACTGATCCATCAGGGAGGCTCAGGGGGAGAATCTGGCGTCGTTGGGGAAATTCCTTGTCTCTTTGTATTTGCTTGCAGAGCCAAGATTGTAACTTCGATTCTATTTGGAATTTGGCGTATGTTAGAGACTGAGTTTGTTCGTTTGTGAATTTGTGATCCCACGGTTGTCCCACCGCCTGCATTGTTCATATGGTGTCCTGAAATGCTTGCTCAGAAAATCCAATTTCTTGTTTTGATTTCAAACATGGCTCAAACAAATATATTTAGACAAATTGATAATAGGAAACCATGCTCAAATGTGGAAGTCCATTGATTTTTAAATGTACTTTTAAGATGATTCAGGCTCTCTCATATTCAAAAGGTGTATAGTCTAGAAAAGAGTCTATGGGAATTGATTTTGCACCATATTATCTAACGCACCAAAAGCATGTTACACTTAAGTAGATGGAAGGAGAGGGTAAATGGAAGGACATGACAATAGGTAAGTGATATTGAATAGTAGTCAAGGTCAAAAACCGACCTTAAAAAACAACCTTTGTTATTCATTATAAAAGATTTAGAGCAAGATTTAGAAAATTATACCACAGATTCTAAATTTTATTTTTAATTCATATCATACGTTGGTTCATTGTGAAATGTTGAATCATGATACGTAGATGATTTTAATTTATTGAGTTTAGAGTAAGTTAAAGGCTCCTTTCGCCCTTGATGGAATCAACCCAAATTTGACTAATTGCGTTAAATAACCCACTGAAATGCTCATCTGCAATGAGAGAAAAGTATCTTCATTGAGTAAAAAAAAATAAAGAAAAAATTGTCGTTTGCTTTTATTGAAAGTTCGTGGATTCCGTTTCTATTATTACAGCCGAAGTCATCCAGTCGTTTGCCTTTACCATCCTTGAAGCTTTATTATCTAGGTCGAATTAAGTGCAATGGGTAAGCTTTACTTAGAGCATCCCCACTCCAACACGGGGAAGCAACACTTCAAATGGTCTGAACCATTGATCTTAGAAGATTTTCTAAGATCAATGGTTCAGACCATTTGAAGTGTTGCTTCCCCGTGTTGGAGTGGGGATGCCCTTAGTCAATGAATTTGTTGAGTGAGTGAATCAATGCTGAACAGGATTGACTTTTGTACTTTTTTAGTTTTTAATTTTATCTTTTGTAATTTTTGAAACAAACTAAACGGACTTTTGTACTCTTCTTTTTTTCTTTTGTTTGTTTTTTAAGAGTCATTTTTTTAAAACAAATTAAACGGGTTTTTGTACTCTCAGTTTTGCAAGAAGTTATGTTCTTTTTATTCGAGACTTAAAAAAAGTCGCCTGAATTCCGCTTCAGCTGTTTCTCTGATTTTCTCACGGTCTGAAACTCTGAAGGTGGTCAAGTAGGTGTCCACGGAATCTCCATTGCAGGAGCAGCCAGGCTCATTATTGAGCATGGAGGGTACTTTCCTGGGCGTGGGAACATGTTCTCCAGTCCTAGACACCTACGGTAGTCCTCGTGACTTAACGTAAACCAAACTAAAAACTTTATTAATAACTATTTATTATAGCTGAGATTTTGGGGTTCAGTTTCGGGGTTAGAGAACCAATGTAACTTCATTACTGGCAGCTTCTGAAACTTGGATTTGCGTGCATTGACTTTAGGAGTAGTTTCCTAGAGTCAGGCAGAGTTCTTATTTTTTTGTTCTGTGGAACAGTCCAGGACCGACTCCAGGCGGGTGTTCACACTTTCACAAAATTATGGCTAAATTTACACAAAACAGTGAAATTAGGTTGCCCCACATTAAATTTCTTGACATTTGACACTATATAAATATTTTCAGTCATTGTACAAGAACGCACTACTTTTGAATTACATACTCGCTGTAATGGGGACTCATGAACCTCAAAGTGTACAAATGAGAGAGAAAAAAAAATTGAAATATTTGTTGACTTTTGATGGGTTGTAAAGTAACTTTTATGATGTGAGGCAACCTAATTGTTAAAGCAATCTAATTTCACTATTTTTTGTGTAGATAAAATTCATTCTACCCAACTGAAAGAATTTTCTTTCTTTTGCTGAAATATGTGGGAACCAGTGTTCAATTCGAAATTTTAGTCTATTCAGCAGATTTGTTTTAACAACTTGAGCAACTTATGAAAACCACACTTGGGCTTGGGATCACCGGTCTCTTGGGTGCAAAGTGATGCAAAACATCATGTGCACATTTGGTGGAACAAATAATTGCTAACAAACTGTATCTGTGTTGGATATATAATAGGTATATAAATACTCATATATCCGTCTATGAGGGCCTTGTGCTTGGCAATTATTTCACAATGTGTTGACTTGCTATATTTTTTTTAAGTTTTTTTAATTGGGGGACAGAGGAAAGAGTGGATATCCAGTTCTAAAGCCCGAATTCTAGAGTGCAAGATAAGTTGGACACCGACGTTTCACAGGGGGGGGAAAAGGAAAAAGAGAAAAAGAAATAAAGAAAACAAAGAAATAAAGGAATAAAGGAAAAGGGAAAAAAAGGAAAGGAAGGTCCAGAGCAATTTGAGTACCGGATGTACCTAATTGTCAAAGATCATCAATTGGGTAATCAAACTAAACCGACATGTTTGGTGTTTGATACATAGACCAACCAGATTATGACAGATGGCACATTTTTGTATGCCCCAATATATTTTATGATGAAATATAATCAATATTGCTCTCATCAGTTTCAGCCTCTTTTAGGGGAGGTAGTTTAAATACCTTGGAACCATCATTGAGTCATGTGCCTGGGCATGCAGCTAGATGGATTGCCACAGTTGAGTTTCTATCAACAATTGGAACTTTTACTTCATTGCAGGGCATGCTGGTAGGACACTCACACCTGATTTACGCACATGCTCTTCCTCCTTGCTGAAACTAGAGTGAACCAAGCTTAGAGTGAATAAGGGCTTCCTCGGTGTATCGCCACCGTACAGGCCTGTGCCTGGGCTTCATGCCTGGATTCCATTAGGAAAAATTTCAGCCCTCAACAAGGCTGCGAGTCTTGCACTCCCGCTGTGCAATTGTGGAAAAAAAGAAAAGAGTGCCTTGTCACTACTACTTGGTCCACGTCAGTGATTCTGGTGCCATGTCAGCGCCACGTCAGATTGAGAATTTTTTTATTTAAAAAATTAATTAATTAATTTTTTTCTGTAGTTGCACCCTGGGGGTGCCGTAAATCAAATTCTGGCAGCCTTCTAGAGGGCTGAAATTATTTCTAATGATTAGCTTTAAGGTCCGCTTCACACTGTGGCCGACCAAGTCGAGAGACCATGGGATTGAGTGGCCAAACTTTGTTGAGAGTCCAAAGAAATGAGCTATAAATAGGCAATAAAATGTAGGAATTAGAGCCTTCAATTGGTCACAGTGTAAAGCCTCCAAAGGTCAAGTCTAAAGTTCAAACCCTTGGCAATGAACTCCCACAGCCTCTCAACTTGGACGGCCAAAGTGTGAAGCCTCCAAAGGCCAAAGTCCAAACTCTTAGCAGTGAACTCCCACCCAACAATATGAGGGTTGAAATCTTGCCATAAGATGACACCCTCTCAGTCATAGTTTGGGTCTCCATTTCTAATCGAACCAAACTCCTTTTGAGAGTTAGTCGCCATGTAAGCAATTTATTGCCACATAGGTAGTTGGAGGGTGTGCCTTCTAGTGTAAAGGGTCGAGAGGTTGAACTTTTGGTTTCTTGAAATTTGATTGGTGGAAATTCACGGCCTCTCAACCTTTGGCCATAGTGTGAAGTGGCCCTAAGTTTCTATTTTTTTTGCCAAGCTTCTTGTGAACTTTAAGGGTATTTGCAATGTGGTGCTAGATTGTTGATGGGTAAAATGCTTTGTTTGTGCAGAGGTGGCCCAATTCCTTTGTGATGAATTAGAGAGAAGGTTTCCACAACCGCATCTCCTTGATGCTTTTGGCATCATTTATCTCCAATATTGAAAACAAGAAGGGGCAGAAGAAAGTTTCCTTCAACACCTATCGATTCTCAAAAACTTTTACTATCAAGCCAAAGTTTTGAATGCAAGGACGGCATACACCGCCCCGGAGATGCTTTCATCAGTCCAATTAGACAAACAACAGGGCCTTTTAAGGTCACATTAAGGACCAATTGTGACAACCAATAGGGTCTTTTAAGGTCACATTTGCAGCTATGGATCAGTATCCTCAATTCGTCACATTATAAATCATAAATTATGTTTTCCTTAGTTTTCATGAGATAAGGCCGACTTTGTTGTTCAATTTTACCTTGACTTCACAATTTTGTTATGCAGTATTTTTTGCTTGTTTGGAGGGGAGCATTACTATAATTTGGAACTGAGTTGTTGGTGGTGGTGAGTGGTTGTTGGTTATTGCGACTTGGAGCTTAGTTTTAGCTGAGACCATTTGGTGCTCCTCAATGGGGCTTTGGCATCAATGCATCATCAATTGGGCGTCACGGATTGCTTTTGTTGTTTCTCTAACCCTTATGATGTGTGCTATTTGTGTTTGTGTTGTGTGAAGAACACTAACACTACAATGGGTAGTCTTACTAATTGCAAGAAGGATTCAGTTCCCTTATTAGTAGCAAACACTTTACATAAACATAGAAAATAAATTAACACTCCAAAAAATTGTGTATGTTATAAATGACTATGCAATGAACACTTGAATATCATTCATGCAAATATATTGCCAATGTTTCACATACAATTTCATCAACTTAGCAACTCTTGTCATTACACAAGTTGAAAGGTAGCCAGATTGATATACCAAATTCCTTCCAATGTCTGAACTTGCACTTTACTACTGAAAACCAAAAATATCCTAAATCCTACTTTATTTTTCAAAATTTATAAACCATCTTCCATCAACACAGAGAAAAGTCGTGTAAATAGTTCCATTTAGCATTGATTCCTACATTCCCTAAGACGGTTCTAAGAACACTACTTGTGGTTGGTGTCTTGTATTCCTTCTCTTGCAATAAAATTTCGTTTCATTTAATTAAAAAAAAAATTGAGGAAATTTTCTAAGATTCTTGTTTCTTCACTAAATTAACATTGTTTCTATGGAGGAAAAATTTCTAGCATTTTGCTCTAGAATCATTTTTTTGACTACGCTTTAAATTACAATGCTTTACTTTTAATTGTTTCCAAATTAAAACATAAACTTGGATGATTTTAAAGATTTTGTTTTAACTCCAAAAGGTTCAAAGTCTAAGAATTTTTCTTAGGATTTTAGACACATTCCTGTAATGTCATTTTACTATAATTATTTGAAACTCTTTTTGAAGGCAACTGTGTGAATACAATACTTATTTCAATTGGTGTGGGGAAAAAAAGTTATGCCTTCCTAATATTGAAATGTTAAAGTTTGGGCAATAAAAGTGTAAATTTAAAATTTTAATGTTTTAATTCTTTTTCCACTAGGATATATTTATATCTACATAGACATAATTTTGAATTAAATATTATATAATCCATTCCTTTTGAATTATATATTAATCTGAAATTACAAAGAATTGTTTATTAAGCAATCAAGTTCTCTTCATGAAAAAATTGCATATGGAATTCAATTTTGAACTCAATTTTTACAATTTTTGAAAACAAAAACTATTAAAAAATTAACTTTCTTTCCACCTTGAAAATACTTCTATTCAACATTTTTTTTAAGAATGAAAATTACTGTAAAAAGATTTGAATTTTTTCTTATAGATTTTTAACTCAATTTCCCACCATGAGGATTTAAACCTCAAGGTTCTTTAGTGCAAAAGTTGTTTAATTATGGGGATTCAAAGTCCAAAATCTTTATCTTATGTAAAGAAATCTTTATCCCATTATAGCTATTTGTATTAGAAATTGTAGTTTTGAAGTGTTTGGGGAAAACATAGTCATAAACCTTGAGAGGTCAATAAAAGAAATCAACTTCAACTATCATTAACTTTAAGAGTTTTTTCATCTCAAGTTTCACACTAACAACTCTAACTATCATTAACTTTGACTTTGTTAGTGTGGAACCCGTAACTTTGAGAATTTTTTCATTTCAGGTTTGAGTTAGTTAGGAACTCGTAACTTGAGAGTTTGTTCATCTCAGGTTCCACACTAATTCTCTAAAGAGGTTGTTTTACATTTGCAGATGTCACATACTTGCATTTTGAGTACGGATTTTAATTTTAATTTTGCAAGGCAATGTAACACTTAATCTTAACTTGAGTGTTTAACCTCTAAAACTCGGAGGGTGTTTTCTGCCCAAAACCACTCAAAACTACCACTTCTGTTGTATTCACTTAAGGAAACCAATTTTTTTGTTTTTCTAGGAATTCAACAATAGGATCTTATACTTAACTTGCCTGAGATCATGTAGTAAAAATTTCATCAAATTTCACCGTATGGATTGGAAGATATTAGCATTCAAAGATGAACAAAAAGTTTTTTTTCAAGAAGATGCTTAAATTGCCCAAAAAACTAAGATTGTCCATAACTTTCTCATCCCTAGTCCAAATAGAATGAATCAAAGCTCCACGTATAGGTAAAAACATAATCTTTTAGGAAAAAAAATTCAAAATAAATAATTTTGACTTTTTCTAATTTTTTTGGGGCTGCCCGCCAATCTCCATTTCTTGCTCATTGTGCCATAACTTTTTCATCCGGCATCCGATTGAAACAAAAAATATATATCCACAAAGCTCTTGCAAAGCTACACAACCTCAAAAAATCTCAAAAAAATTCACTTCAAATTGAGATAATAGGAACCTACCTGGACCCAAATTGTCCCCCGAGGGGACAAGCGGGGTTTTAGGGGTTAAGCTATTGATAGAGGTACATATTTACAATCTAACTTCTTTTACTGCATGGAAATTGTAGGGAGTAGTTTTTAGCAATATGCACATAAAAAGGCTCAAGTGTCAATGGTCAATTGTTGTACAATAATTGTATTTGATTGGTGGCTCATCTAAAAAAATCAATCAATACTCCCAATTTAACACAAACAACACCAATGATGGTTACCAATTTGTTTGTTTGTTTGTTTTCCCTGGCGTCTTGGAGCTAGAGTGGCACAGTCACAAATGGTTTAAATTTGTAGGGACCATCTTCCATTTTTTGCATGGTGTACACTAAAATGCCCCAAAATCCACCTAGCTAGTGGTGATTGCAATAAGCTTTTTGTGCCTAAGGAGTACGCATATAAAGAACTACAATTATTTATGCAAGTAGGGAATTTGCATTATGAGAGGTTTAATTGTAAATCATGGAAGAAACATTGATTATTCATTCGAATTGTGTATTTTCATCCAGACGTGTCGTCAAGATTATCAATAACATTATTTTAGGTGAAATTTGGCAATTTCATCCATTTCAAAATTGAAGAATATTAAGGTAGTATGGTCTAAAAGCGACCCTCCCCTTCATATTGACCCTATTTTTAGCTAGAAAATAGAGATGAGGTGATCCTTAAATGGACCAGTTTATTAATTGAATGAATTGAGGAAACATTATTTTTTTATTGCAAGAGCCAATCATTATCTTTGATTTCCGCACATCTCTTTACAAGTTGTAAGTGGACAGATTTTGGGAGACCTATAATCACATATAGGTTCCAGTGCCCCAAATCTTTGAAAATTTATAAGTAATTCAAAAATGCTTGGAAAAATACAAAATCACTTGTGTTAGGTTCCATGTCTATTTTACTTTCTCTGAAAAATGATTTAAAAATATTTGTGTCCACTGAAACCTATAAAAAAAAAAGGCAGACCAGCCCTTAGATAGTTGCTTTCAGTGCATACTACCTTATGCAAAACATTCTAATTGAGTTCCAACATCCGACTCAGCGGAAAAAAACTTCCGGCAAATTTCAAGAAAACAAGAAAACAAAAACCTTCCGACAAATAAAATCCCTGGCTGAGTGGTCTCCTGACCGTGGGCAGTCTTTGGGGGGGATTCTCCAGCCCATCAGTGAACTTCTGTCATTCCAGGTTGACAGAGCTTATTTAAATTTCAAAACATGGTTGGGCCTGACCATCCATGTAAGATTCCAGCATCACTGAATGTTCAGTTGTTGTCTGGGCACAAAAAGACTTCAAACTTATCTGCACTCATGCTCTCCTAACAGATGGCCTCGACAGCTCTCCAAGGGGCCACACGAGAAAAAAAGGTCACCCACTTGGGCCCTTGCATTGGACCCTTGCATTGGACCCTTGCATTGGGCCCTTGCATTGGGCCCTTGCATTGGGCCCTTGCATTGGGCCCTTGCAATAGGTAGAATGCTGAATTTGAGCAGGCTCCATGAAAACAAGTTTGGGTCTGGAATAGGAAAGGCCGTGCACAACCACTATCGAGCATAGATTCGACGAATTTTTGACATTATTTGGTCTTATGGGAGGTTGGTTTCCTGCTTCAGAGCATTTTGGGAGTTGTTGGGGGAAGGCGCAACATGGTTTTCTGGAGTTGGGAGTGTGGATCAAGGGTCGGCGACTCATTATAGACCTCGAAAACAAATCCATCGTAGGTCCTCTCTATGTCATAAATTGAGGGCCACTTTTCTTGCAATTGGGTATGGGTGTCGGTCCTCTTACCCCTCAAGTTGACATATTTCAATTTATAATTGCTTCAAGCTTAAGGTGGAAACATCCATTCCCATCCCTGTACTCGATTCCGTCACAATGTACCAACAGAGTACATTCTTACTACAAAAATGTGCACCCTTGGTATATCATGATGGAATTGGATACACTAATGAGAATGGGTGTCTTCACCTTACAAGGAACCAATTTGATTATCTGGATCAATGATAAACAATGTAGAACTAATCACAATTGCTACAAAAAACTCCAAACATTAAAAGAAAAAAAAAGAAAAAGAACTAACCCATGATATCCCACTATCCCTTTGAGGGACAAAAATAGATTTTGAGTAGGCTCTTCTAAAGTCTCAACATTTGTTGTGATTTTTTGAAATTTTTGTAAAGATAGAAAAATACATTATCTTTTGTGGAAATATAATTTGTACTTCAATTGGTGCCTAGGAGCAAAAGTTATGGCACAATAAGCCCAAATTTTATTTCAACAGGTAGAAATAAAACCCCACAAAATATTAAGATTAAAAAATTAAAAGAATTTTTTTTCATAGATTGTATTTTTATTTTTATTGAAAAATTTGATTCATTAAATTTGGAATAGTGATGTAAAGTTATGGACAATCTTATTTTTTGTGCATCATCATCTTGAAAAATACCCTCGTAGAATCATTTCTAAATTCAATTTTTACAATTAAATAAAATAACTTTTTAGGTTTAAGATCTCTTGCTAGAACAATCTCGCTGTTGAGATTAGTGTAATTCAATTTCCTCTTAGAGCTATTAATAGTTTAGTTTTTCCATTGATTTTGAATATACTTTTATTTAATAATTTTTAATGAGTGAAAATTAAATATGATTTCTTATTAAAAAATTCCTAGATTCTCAACTCAATTCTTCAACATGAAAAATTAGAAATTCAAAATTAGTAGTGAAAAAAATTTATGCTAAGAAGATTCAAAGTAAAAAAATCTAGTCAAGCAAGGTGCAAAATAACTTTTTTTTATACTTTAATTGAAATGCACATATCTTGCAATCTACACTGTCAAATATTTTTTGTAAAGATTCTTCCACACATTTTTACTAGTCTAGTATAAAATCATATAGTTAAATATGCAAAAAACAAACAATTTTTACCGATTCTTTAATCTTGCAAAAGAAATGATAGTATTGAGTGGTTTTTGATGGAAAAAAGGCCTTGGACTTGTGGAGTTTAAATTTGCATTCAAATACATTAAATCATAGCAATGGATTTCACGATAATTTTAGGATTGCATACCGAGTAGTCATTTTCCAAGTTGTACAGAAATTATGATGCAAATTTTTGCAAATGATTGAAATATCTACTACTCTTGTAGATGGTCATTATTGCTACAATCCTTGCAGTAGGTAGAGGAAAATAAACACAAAGCGATACTTTATAACTTTTATGTTTTTCCAATTTTAATAAAAATTTAAATTTTACATTAAATTTATATTTTAATAATTAAAGGAAAACTATTTTAAGTTCCAACTTTTACATTGACACTATCTAGCATAATCTTTTCCAATAGCTTTTACATTTTCAATACTTATATAAATAACCTTGTAATGATAGGTTTCAAGTTATTATCATTTTTAATTTTAATTTTTGTTTTAATGATCCAATATTATAAATATATATAAAACTTTAATTTCTTACTTGGTTCTAAGTTACTACAAATATTATCAAATAGTAGCAATTTTAAACCATCACCACTTATATTTCTCTTGTTAAAAATTTGACATCACCAACTATGGCAACAATCACTTCAAGCAATGCCTCATTTATAAACAATCAACATCATCATGTAATTTATAAGGTTGGAAATGAAGTTAAAGTGGTTGGAACATGTGATGGACAAGAGATGGCATTTAAATGTGCTTTACAATTGCAATCAACAAGTCTCAAAAGTTTAGATGAAAATATTTTTGAAAAAATAATGCTGCTAGATCCAAACCAATCTTATCAATGGAAACTTCACCAATTGCACAAAGCAATGTTATATTTTCTTTTAGAAACAAACCTAATTGATGTAGAGTTTCAGTTTTTTAGTGTCATAGATGAATCAACAATAAACTTGCGTGACAATAAGATTGTAACACTTGATGGTTTGGAAAATGGTGGAGGTAGCATCGAAAGTTCCATGTCAAAACACATATATACATCTTTGCCATTAGGTGAATATCAAATGAATATATTTTCTCCAACAATAACAAAAGATAATCAAAGAAAGTAAAGGATTCAAGCCACGTAAGAAGCTTACACTCAACAACAGTCTAATGGTTTTATAGCATTTCTCTTTCTAACTAATTACAAATTTGTGATAACAACATCCAAACAACCACTAGCACCCTACAAGATCAAAGTGAAGAAGAAATTGTAAGGTCTCCAACTAGTAGTTAGTAATAACTTGGAAAAGTGAAGGTTCAAGTAAGATGGTCACTATTGTTTTAATATAAATTTATTTCATTCATTTCAAATTTGTAAATTAAATATATATATAATAGAATATTATATAAGTTAATTCAACCATTGCCTCCTCTAATTTTTTTTAATTAATCACAAAATTATTAATTGCATTGCAATGATTTATAAATTTTGGAAGATTCCTAGACAATATTTTGGTAAAGTTTTTGAGAAATAAAGCATTCTATTATTTGCAAGACCTCCATCTTGTATATTTTCATTGTAATTTCAAAAAACACACACTTGATTTTTATTCTTTAAAACTTTATTAAATAGAAATAGAAAAATAGATGAATAAAAAATTAAATTGTTAAAAGCTCTAAGATGGAATTAAAACATAAAAATTCCAACTTTAAGATTGTTCTAGAAAGAAAACTTAACCTTGTCCAAAAAAAATTATTTGAAAAAATGTGAAAATTGCATTAAAAATGAATCTTTTAAGTTATTTTTTCAAAATGATGTTCCATATTTTAGTGTACTTATGTTATAGGTACATATCTTATAAACACCTTCAAATGGTTGTAAGTACATACCTACAACTAGGTTCAAGGCTTGTAGGCTCATGTCTATGTGTTCACGTGCTAGCATTGTTAGGCGGCATAGTCTTGCCAACTCTCTATTTTTGCATCACAATATACTAGAGGGCATAGAAACAAGGTTTTAGGTAAAAAAATAAAATTTAGTGCAACAAGACGCAACCTGCAATTACAATCAAGAGAGAAGAAAAGTGAAGAAAAGAAAGAAAGGAAGGAAAGGAAGGAAAGATAATTTGCCACTGTGTGGTTCACCTTTGATACATGAAGCAAAGATAATTGAAAATGTCAATGTGTGGTTCACTCTTGTTATACAAGATTTGTGGAGATAACTCAAAATTGCGTTGTGGGGTTTGCATTTGATATCCAAAGCAAAGATAACTCAGAAGTTGTCAAAATTGGTACTAGATCTATTTTTTTAATTAGTGTGTAGATTTAGATACAGATCTAATTATATATAGGCTAAAAGTGTAAAAAGTGGTGTTAGACCTATTTTTAATTAAATTTTAGATTTAGGCTAAAAGTGTTAAAGTTACTCTTATATAAAACTAATATAATTTGATTTTTAACCTTAAATTGTCCAAGTTAATTTTAGATTTATTTATGATAAACTTTGAAGATTTTTTGGACTTTAGGTTTGAGTTTTGAGGGTCAAAATTTTGAGAGGAGACAAGGAATATGTAGAAGGGGTTCTTGTGGCAACTTGCCCTGATGTTCCGTTTAGAAAGATTCCAAGCAATTCAGAACAAGTTGAATTATTCAAAAGAAAGAGTATAAACATGGTTGTAGATAGGAAATAAACTTTGTATTAGTTGAAGTTGATGGGAGGTATGTATCTAAAAGATAGAGCCAATTAATGATGTTTTATCCATGATCTACATATTAATGGGGGCAAAAAGCTTTATTATTACAATGAAGATTGTACATTAGTTTCATTTGTTTCCAAAAATCAAAAATTTAAAAAGGTTTAGACATTGTGCTGCTTTAGGACATCAAGAACAGTGACAAGTATTGTGAATCTTTGACCACACTATAAGATAACTAAACTTAATTTCAACCATATTATTAAATCCAACCCCTATAGATTCTTGCCTAAAATGTACACTTTCTATTTACGAGAGTCTAAGGTCAATTTTAGTTACACATATTTTCAATATTTTGAAAATTCATGGTTTATTCCTAAGGTGTCCAAGTAATGCATTCAATGTGAATCTAGAATCCTCTTTTGACTCCCAATAAGATGCAACAAAATTTTAGATAATTTAAAACTTGGAACCATGCACAAATGTTTGTTTGAACTTTTTAAGGTGTAAGGTAGGAGGTTCTAAAAGCGCACAGGCTCTAAAACCATCCCATCTCCTCAAATGTACACGATTCGTACATTTTTTTTTTTGTAGCCTTCAGCTATGTACAAACACTATAGAGGGTGGGCAATCAAAGAGCCCTATGCCATTTCAACAAAATTCAAAATTTCATAACTAATTCCCTAAAGCTCCAAAAATTATAAAACAACTTGGGTTAGATGCCAATTCCACTTGTCTTCAAGGAAAATCTACTTTAAAAAATATTTCAAGAAGCTTCACCTCCCCCAAATTCAGTTTCAGCCCTTAGGTGGGTGATTTATGGACCTCCTCCTACCTTACTTACCTTCCTTACATGCATGAGCCACTGAGTATTGAAATTCCGTCATAAAGGCTGCTGCAAGAGCCCATTGATAGCATGGAAATTTGACACAAGTTTTTTGTTTTTTGGGGCACAAATGAAACAGAATTTCATTGACTTTGACACAAGTTTTGCTGCTTGGGATGAAGATTGGAGACTGAGAGGAACTTATGGCGTCACACACACACACACACAGCAGCAGCAGCTTTATGTTACCAGATTGAATGCGTACCAGCCAAAAAGCCTTAATCAATGGAGCCAACCCAACTCAACATTTCAAGCCGGTTGGTTCAGCCTTTTGCCACAGATCAAAACTCCCTTTCCAATTGATCATTGTACTTTTGAAACTGCACTAACTTAACGTACTCTGGTGAAGCTTAAGCTTACCTTAGGGCATCCCCACTCCAGCTCAACATGTGACTCAAAGTAGGCACATGGCCGTGCCCAGCCAAAATGGGTGCTCCACGGCAAGTCCCACAGAGTGGCCGGGCGCGGCAAAATCTGGAGAGCGGACGGGGAAATACTGTTCGTTTCCCGTGGCTGGGTATGTCAGAGGACACAGGAATTGAGGTACGGAGCGCAAGTTTTCAGGCAGGTTTCCCCACGAACAAGCTCCAAGCTACACATGACAACCTACTGTACTAGGCACACCAGGCTACCACCATACTCCTAATAACCAAGAAATAAATCAACTTAAATGATTTATATACCAATGCCACTATTCCTATTACAATCAATAACCATCAATTTAAATTGGGTGGTAAAACGAACGAATAGTTTCATAGGTAGATGGTGAGAAGTAAGGTTGGAGAGGTAGGTTTTATAGAGAAACCCATTGTCCATCGTGAGCCTTCAAAAAGTATGGGATAATTAGAATAAAAGAGCTTGACTCCTCATTGTAAAAAGTTAGAATTGTGTTGAAAGTAGAATTCTAGACCTAATTTAGTCACAATAGAATAACTTTTTCTAAAAAACTTTGAACTAAGAAAAGTTGTTAAATAAATATAAATTTCACCTCCAAAAATGTGTTTGAGATTTGGATTTTCTAATCAAAATTTATGGACAAAATTCACAGAGGGGTTGGAAGGGAATTTTTTTTTTACATTTTCAAACATCCGCTCTGAAATTTGTTTATAACTTTTTATTGGAAGATTCAAATCTCAAACGGATTGTTTGAGGTGAAATTTATATTAATTTAACAACTTTTTCTAGTTCAAAGTTTTTGAGAAAAAGTTATTCTACTATGCCTAAATTAGATCTAAAATTATATTTTTAACACAATTCCTATTTTTGACTTAACTATGAGTGGTTGAGCTTACCAATTCTAATATTATTTATCCCACATGGGTTGTTCTACCTCCTACCACCCCATGTGTATATAAATAGATTCTCTCCTCCTTCTCCATCAGTATTTCAAATTGGAAGTGACTTCGGAAGCAAACAAAGTTAGTCACCAAATTCATTTCTCTCAATGAATTAAAATTTTAATAGTTAGCCTTTTAAATCCCGAAACAATGTTGCAGTGTGGGGTTCACCGTGTTCCTGTGGACCACACTCCCTTCCCAGGAGCCGGACGCATTTCTCCAACACTCCAAAGAGCCACTTGGAGTGTCCTTTTGCCAAGTTGGAGTGGGGATGCTCTTATATGAAGTAGGTCTGCAAGGCATCCGTGACACGAAATATTATCTTGGTACCGGATTCTTAATCATGGGTTTTAGTAAGAAACCAATGGAATTTTTAGCCATTGGCTTTTTTCTTTTTTTTCTTTTTTTCTTTTCAAAAGTAACGATAACCATTGCATTAAAAAACTCAGAGAAAAGAGACAATCAATCTGGCTCAAGTGGACGAGGTAACCTTGGAGGGAGGTTGAGAGATAAGTGCCATTCCGGACTGTGAAAATTACAGGAGCAAAAAACATTGTTCTTGCACCACATGTCTTGAAAGTCTTGATAGATGAGGAGTTTTTGTATAGGGCAATGCCCGAGGAGGAGGGCATTTCGGGAAATAAAGGGCCGACGAGGAGGGCGGAGCCCGACGAGGAGGCCCTTTATTTCCCGAAATGCTGACAATGAGAGGCCATTGTCCGACGTAAATCACGAGCAGAACTGGATGAATATTGGGGATGAGAAATCGAATTCGGATGAGGAATCCGTAATGCTCGATTACGCAGGAAATCCCGCGCAATCGGGCATTACGCCTCAGAAGCCTCCCAGGAAATGAACGACGCATTTCCTAGGAGTGGTTTACGTTCCTCATTGGATTTGTTTTAGTTTCTGTAGCATAAATGAATTGGAAGTTTCTTTGTACAATGAAGATTATGGTACGAGGTTCATAAAGTGACTAGGCTCTAGAAGCATTCTCTAACATATAAGTATGTTTTGCTTTCTTCAAAGTACCAAATGCATTTATCAATGTATCAACAATGAACATATCAGGGGTGGATGCTTTTAGCAATCTATGTGATTCAAATTGAAAAATTTATAATTAATTCTTCAGAAGTTCAAAGATAATTACGAAACAACTTGGCAATTCCATTTGCTTTTCAAGAAAAAATTATTTAGAAATATTCAAGACATCCAACCCTCAACATTGAGGATCAGCTCTTAAATAGGCGCTTTACGGTCCTCCTACTTTACACCACAATTCACATTCTAACAACCTAAAGGCTCATATCTATGTCTTACAAAAAAAATTGTGGACAAAAACTATCATTTTAAATTCGAAGTGTCAAAATGGAAAAGGTGGGTGTGGTCTTTTTTAATTTTCAATCATAAGATCTTCAACTACTAAAAAATGTGTAGAATTAAAATTTTAAGAAAATTGACCACATAGATTATGAGATATTAGCATTTGAAATGAGAATTTTTTTTTGTTTGCACAAAGTCATTGGATTCAGCTGAATTTGCTTTGGCTGGTGTGAAATTTTGCATTGCTTAAAGTTGATATATGTGAGGATCTAACTAACTACACTAAATAGTGAAACCAAGTTGCCTTGACAATTAGGCTACCTTACCCCAAGAAAATTACTCTATAAGTCATCAAAGTCAACAAATACTTCTACAAATATTTCCATTCGTACACAGTCACGATGGTTCATGAGTCCTAATTATAACAATACCTAATTCAAAAGTAATGCATTCTTGTACAATATCTATAATCATTTGTATAATGTCAAATGTCAAGAAATAAGTGAGGGGCAACCTACTTTCACTATATTTCATAGAATATAAATATAAATTTGTCAAAAAAATATTATTCTTTTGCTACATTCAAATTTGTTTATTTTCACAAAAATCTCATAACCATTGATTCACAATTTAAAATTCTATGGAATTTGATTATTCATTGGATACTGATTCATTTTAACTTCCTACAAAATTTGAAAAGAAATGTCACTAATTCTAATTGCAGCTTTCCAAACTCCTAAAGGAACCCATTTTATAGCATTGAATCTTTATAGATTAAGCTGATTTTTTTATCAATTTGAATGAATTATGATTAACAAACCTATAATATAGGTTACGGTAAGTTTGATTGAGAAGCCCATCGCATACTTATCAAGTTGTTCTATGAAAAATAAAAAAATAAAATTCATGCACTAGTACCAATTTGCCATGGGTTGAAATGATTTTGTATTGTATTTGTGTTAAAGCTAATATAATTTGTGTTGAAATTAATATAAATTTAGACAAAATCATTTCAACCTATGGTGAATTTGTATCAATGTGGCCATAAATACTTGGTCACTATACTTGCACCCAATAGTAGGAGTAAGAGCATCCTCACTTTACGCACTTTACGAACATACGACAAAGACAAGTTTTGTGTGGGTCCAAAGAAACCTGCCTCAATGCTAACAACTCCTACGTTACCTTTGCGGACATAAAACTTCCTCACTCTCACACAGCATTTTTTGGCTCTTTTTGGTGGGATAAGTATTAAAATCGTGTATATGTTAAGGAAAATTGCGCTCCTCCAAAAAAAATCCAAAAAATACACTAGTAAATGTTAATTGTTCACTCTTAAGAGAATTTATGAAAATTATACTCCCTCTTCAATGAATTCACTTTAATAAGCATTAATTTGGATGAAAGTGAAGCTATGAAATTTTTTAACTTGGATGAAATTGAATTAGGTCCATGATGTATTGTACAGATCATGGTATGGTTGGCATTAGCCGTACTTTATATAGCTCACAATATGTTCACACATCATCCATTCCACATCATGCAGTGCACACTCTACATCATGCATACAATATTGGCCTTAAACTCCATCAACCTCTTTCGAATTTAAGCTTCAAGATCCCTTAAATCAAGGTCTTTATAATTCTACTGTTGTGCCATTGGAGGATTTCGCAATGTTATGATGTTGTAACAAATTTGTGATTTGATGATTTAACGAGGCTAGAAGTTTAGGTCTACAATGGAAAAGGGCTTTGAATTTACTTTGGTGCAATAGAAAAAGATCCTTTAGTATCATTAGAGGCCTGCACAAGAATCTCATCAAACTACTTTAGATTTGTTCTTCCATTACACTGAGGTGTATGATGTCATTCATATCTTATACATTTTTATCCTTTATTTATATAAATGTTATTGTTGTTAATTCCAAAGTCACATAACTATTATTCATGTAAGTATTATAAATTATCAAATGCTACCCCCCATAAGTGTTAAAATGTGAACACCACATAAGATAACTACACCTAAAAGTGCACGCTATCTAAAATTGCACACTATAGATTCTTGCCTAAAATGTACTCCCACTGTTCATGAGAGTCTATGATTGCTTTAAGGAACACCTATTTTTAGCACTTTGAAAATTCATAGTTTACTCATACAATGTCCAAAAAATGCATTCTAAAAGAATCTAGAATCTCCTTCTCACAAGAGGACCCCACAAAAAGTTTTCCAATATAATAATAGGAATCATGTTGAATTGTTTATTTGTGCGATTTTAGGTGTATTTATCCTAAATGTTACAAGTTTCTTTGCTTCCAAGTGTTAACAGATATCAAAGATGGATTGTAGCATTGCTAGACTAAAGATGTTGTAAAGTATCCATTCAGTGTAGCGATAACCTTCACATACAATTACATATAGTGCCATAACAAAAAACTTAGAACATCGTTTCCTAAAATTTTTGAAAGCCAAATTGTTATTTTTAAACATTTGGTCAACTGCTACAAGTTGCCAAGTTTGGATGCATTTTTGGATGCATTATTTCATTTTAGTTAGTCAAAATTAAAATCTCTAGTAATTTTCTTGCAGCATATGTAAGGTTGCCATGTGGCACATTTTTGGAGCATGACTAGAAGGGGTTTGCCTAAAATAAACTCTTCCTCACTAACCTCATACCTTGTGCCTCTTATTTTTGTATCTTTTTTCTCTTTTACTGCTTCACAACATGATAAGGTAAACAAGCCCATTACGGTCAGATGAACCATAGTGGACATCTTATGACCCATGATGGTTTTTCAGACCACAATCAATATCTAATTTGACACCTATGGAGTGATTAGTGACCTCATTAGGAATACCCAATTTTTTTAGTGTAAATCATTGTAGGAAGGGATTTTTCATGACATTCCACATTATAAATTATTGTGACCACTTTAGGTGATTAAGATGAGCATATTGGATACACTTTTTGTTGGTTATGGGGCAACCTGTAGACCGTGTTGGGAATATCACTTCAAAAATACATAACTAATTCACACTTTGTTTGAAAAATAAAATTTCAATTGCTCTCACCATTTCTCACACTTATCTTTGAATGAGAAAAAATTTGAAATTTTTTAGCAATGGCATGAGGGCAGACTCAAAATTCTAACCACAATGGGCTAGCTTACCTTATACTGCAATGCATTGATTGGATTGAAGAGAAAGTTCCATAAAATATTTTGTGAGGAATGTAATATTATGGAGCATTTTATATTCACAATGGGGTCACAATAATGCAAGGTGCATAATTCTTTCATGGTGTGGATTTAGTTATTTTATTTTTGGTGTGCTAATTTTGAACCCCAAGAAAGTACATCATCCTAAAAGACGCAAAATGAATTTCACATCCACTAATTTTTACTGAATTTTGAAGTTGCAATATATGCTTGGACATGTAATGAAAACAAAACACCTTTCTATTGTGAGTATATAGATCTCTCAAATGGTAAAGGGTTTGAGTTTGAGACTTTTTGAGCATATTCAAATGGAAAGTGAGATTAAGATCCTCTGGTTACATTTTCAATTTTTTTTCAATTTTTTCATCCAAAAATCTTAGACTCCAAAGTGACCATGTTCTACGTTCTTGGGATCAAAATGTAAAAGAATTTTAGGGGATTAAATAATAAAGTCAATTTGAATAGTTGAGAACAATACTAACACTAATTGGGTGAAATTTAGATGAATGTGGTTTAATTAAAATGAAGACTTGGGTGGAATTTAGATGGAATTTAGATAAAATTAGTGGATGACAATCATGTCAATTGAGATTGTGTGAAAATAATTTAGATCAAGATATGTTGATTTTTTTCTAAACTACTATACACTTCTATATTTGTGTACCTTCCAAATTTATATAATTTCAAAAGCATTGCAAATTTATATTATTATTGTGTAGTGCTCTAATTGGCATAACTTTAGTACTACACATTCATGTTTTAGAATCCATATTTGATTCTATCAACAATTTAGGGGCACTTCACACTATGGCCGACCAAGTCGAAAGGCCCTGCCCAAACTATGGTCAAGAGTCCAATGAAATGGACTCTTTAATAGGCATTTCTTTGGGCTCTCACCTAAAGTTTGAACATGACCTCTCAACTTGAATGACCATAGTGTTGAAGTCTCCAAAGGCCAAGTCGAAAGTCCAAACACATATTATTCAACTTCTATCCTATTCTCTTAACAAATAACAAATAGAAAATAACGTGAAAGAAGAAAGAACAAATCTGATTTTATTTATTTTTAAATTCAATAAATTCTTGATCATAATTTGAATCTCTATTTTTGGTGGATCTAAACTATGGTCAAGAGTCCGTCAACATGTAGTTAATTTTCTAGCATAATTGTCAGTTTAGAGGACGATAGACTCTCAAATGTGTCGTCTAGTGTGAAGGGTCGAGAGGCCGAAATTTCAAGAATTCCTAGATTATTGCAATTTGATTGGTGGAAATCAACGGCCTCTTGACCCTCTGCCATAGTGTGAAGAGGCCCTAAGAATACTTTTCAAGTTGAACACAAATTCACAATATGAAAATTAACAAACATGGTGGATGTTTTGTCAAAATGTTCCTTTAAATTACCTTGAAACAACTTATCATTGGGAATTTGGGCTAAGTTGAATGAATGTTTTAAAGAGATTGAGCATGCACTAAGCAAGCAATAGAATCCTGCACAGTACCCTTGCATAATGATATGGAAATCCACTTTTGCCATTCCAAACAATTTTGCATTATATAAAATTTTATTGGTATTTTTCTTTTTGCATAAATAATATTAATTTCTTGCACATTTCCAATGAAGCATACCAAATTTGGGTTTCAAAAAAGCAATACTTCATTTTTGGTGAATTTTTTCTTTTAAAATTCATGGTTTTACATGATAATTGATTGAAAAACATTGGTGAATTTAAATTTTTTTTTTTTTGCATAGATATGTAGGAAACTTCTATATGCACATATTTCATATAAAAAAACACCCCATTAAGTAACAAAAATATAATCTATAAAGAGCTTAATGTGAGATTTTATATGAGTAAATTTTGTAAAATAAATATCTCCATAATTTAACTACATACCATCTAGTGTTGCCAACATTTGTGAAAATTACTACTTGTACTCAATGGTACATATAAGAAATGAATCTTTATAGTTGCTTTAGAGATACTTATTCTCGTATCACTTGAATTGCTTGTATGATTTCTTGCTTGTTCTTCACCCAAATGAAAAAAATCTTTGACTGTTTTCTATGAAATGGTAGATAGTGTATAAAAGGAATCCAAATTATTGTATAATTTTAAATTAATCATTTTTCACTTGTTATGAAGTTGAAGTGCTCTTCGTTTCAATTTCAACGCAATTTGTGATTTCAAAATCAGTTCATTTTTGGGCATACTAGAGCTTTCTAAAGTTGCTGAATTTTCTAGTGAAAACTGATTGAAAAATTTGTAAACGAAATGTAGGGCATTGTAAAAATTTATACTTGACTACTATGGGAATGTGTGGAATTTTTTTTGGAAACTTTGACCGCATGAATTGAAAGAACATAATGTTTGAAGTTAGAAAAAAAAGTTTTTTTTTACCTTGCCCAATAGGGCCAACAACCTTTAACTCCTAGAATGAGATTTTTATACTACACATGGATAATTCTTTTGACAATTTCATCTTGTATCATGTTACATACTTGCCAAATTTCAAAAGTAAAGGAAGAGCTTTGCAAAAGTTGCCTGAGTTGCCTAAAAAGTTTAGTGTAAAATCACTTTTGATCTGGGCATCCAATCAAGAAAAATAAAATTACATTCCCACTAAGGGGGTACATGTTCACACCTATTGACAGAATTTTGTGAATATCCAACCAAAATTGACTTTATAGGAACCTACTTGGATTTTCAATTGTTGTTTCAATGGACAATTGTCTTTCAAGGGTTAAAGTGATCATTTCAAACTTTGTGTCCTACATCTATCTTCCCTAAACCAAGGGTGAATGTAAAAAACGACCTCTAAGCTTATTTTGTGCTTGCTTGGTGTCTAGCATTCACCCTAAACCCTTGGCTAATTTGGGGCTTCTAATTCCAAATTTGAATTTCATATTCCTAAATTTGATCATAGATAGAAAATTAAAGAAATTTCAGTGTTTTCTCCAAGGTAAGGTAACATGCTCTTCAAGCAATCATTTAAGGGTTGGTCTATCTTATTCATAGGCTTCCATGGGCAAAAATATTTTTAGATTATTTTTCAGAGAAAGGAAAATAGGTGTCGTACCTAACACAAGTGGTTTCATATTTTTCCAAACATCTTTGAATTACTTATAAATTTTCAAAGATTTAAGACATAGACACCTATTTGTGACCCATCGGTCTTCCAAAATCTGTCCACTTGCAATTTGTAAAGAGATGAGCGAAAATCAAAAGACAATGATTGGCTCTTGCAATAGAAAAATAAATTTTTCCTCTATGCATTCAATTGCTAGCTGGTCCATTTCAGGATCACCCCATCTCCATTCTCCACCTAAAAATAGGGGCGGTTCAAAGAAAGATGGGCGCTTTTAGAGCACACTACCTTAAACACGCAGACTTTGAATGACCCACTTCAATTCACGTCCTGCACTATGCATGTGCTGCTATTGATTCCAATTCCTGGGCCAAGGACTTAGTGAGCCTTTTGTCACTGCGCCTTCTTCAATAGCGGAATTGAATGATAAAAAATAAAGGTAAGGTACAACTCTCAAACTGATGTTCTACTTGAGACTGCGCCATTCAAGCAACTGAGATCATGTGTACTGCAGCCTGGCTGCCCTAAGGGACAAAGCTCAATAAAAAAAACCCATCTATTCTGGGATTTATTGAGACCTGGAAATCAATTGTAAAAGGACAGCCATCGCGGCAACTAGGCTTGGAGGCTCTGCCATTGCCCATAAAAAAAGGCCGGGGTGAACTGACCCCCTCTCGCTTGTCCCCCTGAATTCGGGGAAAACCCTGAATTTTTTTTGCAAATTCTGAATTCATAGTTGCAATCAGAGGCCCCAAATTAGATTGAGGGCTATAGGACATAGATTTTACATGGCACAAAATAGGGGGCTTTTTTTTATATGCACCCCTGGATGGACTTTGTCAGGACGAGTGAGGGGGCCAATTCACCTTGGCCATAAAAACTTAGCAGCACAGGGAAGGCAGATGGTTCAGTAAAACCAACAGTGAGAGCTTTAAAGTGGTTCACATGTAGCTGGGGTGATCATTTTAGACCATCTCCACTGGGCAGACGGGGAAAGGGAGGCAGTATGTAGAAATTAGTAGGCAGAAATTGGTACATAGAAATTGGTGTCATATGTGCAAGGTCCTGCGACTTGAAGTGTGGCGACAAAATTTTGGAGAAGCCTGCATTGAAAAATCTAAAGTCTCTTCTTGGTGGGACTTAAAAGGAATTCCAGCCGTGTCAATATTTTGCGCTGCGGTGGACATGCTTTTAAGACATAAATGCAGTCGACATAAATGCTTAAATTTTTTTAAAGGTTGAAAGGATGGCATTTTTCATAATGTTAAAGTATCTTCTTTCTAACCCCTTCAAAAATATTTTTTTCACGTAGAATGAAAAATTTAGAAACTAGAATCTAGCCATTGAAAACACATTAAAAATTTGATATAAGAAACATAAGAAAATCTAGATTTGGATGTTGGACAATCAAAATGCTGCTATACACCTATATTGTAAGGTTAAGAAAAATAGTGGACACTCCAAAATTTATTGAAACTTGCTAGTTCAAGATATTGCATGATCTCTTAGATCCACTATAAAATTTGAGATGGTTGCTATTTTTTTTTACCATCCAATAGAGGTATTCAATGCTGTTTTAATCTAGATTTTCTTGTGTCTATTTTATATGAAATTTGAGTTCATTTTCAAACATTCTTTTAGTTCTAAATTTTCCATGTGAATTTCTTTTTGAAAAATTAATGATTTTAAGTGGTTGGAATGGAGATATTCTTACACACATATTGGTTTTAAACTATTGGACTCTAACTCCTTAATTCTAAGTGCTATATACAATATCTACAACACTCATTCTCTTCAAATTCAAGTTTCATTTGTATAGACTTTTCTAGGAAGGTAAGGATGTACATTATTGATATGTTGATGGTTTCTTATAGATGTGCACTACTATAAACACTATTAAAAACAACAAAACAACCCAAGGACTCAAGGCCTAGCCTCTTCGCACTCCGACGTCCCAAATTTTGGACAATGAATAAAAGGATTCTAAAGACTTTTATGACTACAAAACTTCTCATTCATCCAAACCAATGCTTGACTTTGAATGAATTGTATTATCCATCAACTTTCAGATTCAAGTCATTCTCAATTCTAGAAGTCATACCCATGTAGATGTAACTTTGAATTCAATTTAGAATATAAACTTAAATCAAACTAGTGTGCCATTGCCACGAGTATAATACAACAAAAATAAGAATACTTTATTACAATATTTTAATTCATAAAGACTTCCAAATTCAATATCTTCTCTGTCATGAGTTGGAATGCCACAAAACAAAGTCCGTGCACCCTTCCTCGTAGAGAGCTCTTGTCAGTACTAAGAACACAACTAGCAAACGACAATCTAGAGATTTCATCATAACAAACAAAACAAACAACCTAATTTAATGTATAGATAAACATAGATGTCATCTTTTAGAATGTTTAAAAATACATGCTCAAATTTTTAAAAAGAAGAATTCTTCAGTTTATCTTAGCATTCCTCTGATGTTCTAGACCAATTCACAAATGACATGCTTATAAATTCATGGCCTTACCTTAGTGTGGTAAGTCGACAGGAGATTGAGATCGACCCTTCGATTCAGTTTCAATTTTACCAAGCATGCAAATGCAAATGCAAACAGTCTTCACACTCGACTCTGCCATTTCACATGTTAAAGTGACTGTTTCTGAGTAATTGTAATGCTAGTAATGCTCACGCTTGCTCTTTGGATTTTCCCCAATCGCTCACCACAGACACGGTGGTTAACTATAAGTGTCACGAAAATTACCTGCTAAGAAAATTCTGCGACAAAAGACTTCAATCTTGTGTCAGCGACAATGGTGAATCTGAACTTGAAAACTGCGACAAAAAACTTCAATTTTCACAATTTACGCTGCTTTTCAGATTGGAAGAATGCCAACGACAATCGTGGATCGGAATTCCAGGTTCAGATTCACAATTTGCAACACTTGCCTGAGTATCATCTATCCCATAAATCACCTTAAATGTGAGCTAATCCAAATATTCGCAGTCATACCGACCGCCTTTGGCAAGGCACCAGCAATACCAGGTATCAAACAACTGTCGCAAGCACGAGCAGCTTCCAATCTGATAAGCAGTGAGCTCTTGACATTGGCATTACCTCTGCTTGCAAAGTCAAGGTGAGACATGGCAGCAGGTAAGGGAGACAGTAGGTTGCAGGAAGCACCGGAATTGCTTCTTGGATGGAGACTATCCTGCAAGCCGAGTTTCCTCTTCACAATGTATCATCATCGATTGATTTTGCGTCTCTTCATGGTCTAATGAGCTTCAATAAAATGACCTGGCGCTGTTTACCTGCAGGAGATTTGGAAGGATGCATGAGGGCAAGTTACCGCCAAGGATCTGAAGGCCAAGGAAAAGCACATCAAAGCAACTGCTTCTGGAATCGGATCGGAAACGCGAAGTCCTAGTTGGGTTGTCAAGCCTTGCAGTGACTCGGGTTGAACATTCCTCAACAACGCGCACGAAACATAAGTCATGGTAGTTCCAAACATTTAAGTGAAAAATCCCTTGCGTTTGCCAATACAGTATTGCTCAATCATCATAATCCCAATGAGTCATTGTTCGCTTAGAGAATGACACAGTTCTTACAACCATTCCTCGGAAATTTGTCAGGTCAGAATCAGTTTTCACCAGAGCTAACAAAATTTGGTATTTCAAGAAAAAGGAAAGAAGTAAGCGACTGCCCCAATTTGAGTGTTCTTGCATCGCAGGTCAAATACCTGCAGTAAGGAAGAGGATTTTGAGTGGCATCTCCCGAAACCTTGCCTGGTCGACAACAATAATGAAGTCAAGTTGCTTCAGACTTCCATGAGTCAACGAAGCTTGTTGTCAAACAGCGAATGGAAAAGATAGAATGGGACATTTTATGGAGATCAGCCTGCACTAATAAATCACAAGCGACGACAAAATTCAAGAATATAGAAGAAGAGTTAACGATGAACGTTAAGCCAACACAGGTCAGAGGCTCAGAGCCTGTCAAACCAGGTTCACACTCTGCAACTTGACTTCAAGCACTACGTATACAGGATAGCAAACAGCAGTAAAAACTCCCCAGAGGTACTCTTAAAAAAACTAGCTGCGATGAACGCTGCCAATTCTAATGCAGCTAGGTTTCTAGGATACTTCTGGTGAATGGGTTTTCTAGTATTGTTGCTGAAAACATCGGCTCCAACACCAAAATATTTGACACACCTCCAAGAGAACAGGTGCACTGGCAAGTGTTAGACCTAACTTGGCACGATACATGATTTTATCAATTCAGAGCGGTCACATGATCACTTTGGTGGGATACGTAAGGTTTTATCTTTCACAGCAACAGCAATTCTAGATTGAAAGACATGTCAGTAGAAGCAGAAGTTTCTATCCCTTGTGTTTGAATTATTTAGGCAAAAGATAACACAAACGAACTCACCACATCATGATCTCACACCATATGTCGATTGCACAGTTTCTAGCTTCTCTTCTGTGTTGCGTTGAGCTCACCAGAGGACAGTTTGGGTGCAGCACTCCCCGTCCATAACTGCGTCTCCGGTTGGATACTCCACACCCTCCTTTGAAAAACCGCAGTAGTCATTCAGCTTGGTTTATTGCGCATCCTTATCCCAGAAGCTTTTGGCCTAGCGAGCGCCGCCATTTGGATTACGATACAAAAAAGAGGAAAAAATGCAGAAGAAAAGAACACTAAGGTTAGTAAGGTAGGAGGCTGTTAAAGCAACCCTTTAAGAGCTGATTGCATTTTCAGGGAAGCTAACCTCCTTGAAATAATTTTCAGTAAATTTTAGTAGGAAGAAAAATGGAATGGGCATCTAATCCAAGTCGTTTCATATTTTTTGGACCTTTGTGGAATTAGTTACAAATTTTTGAAGTTGAAACGAAGTGGTTTATAGAAGCGACCCCTTCCTGAAATGTACAAATGTTGGTACATTGAAGAAAGTAAAATGTATCTTTGTGTTAGAGGTCGCTTTTAGAGACATGTTGCTTTTATAGACCCCCATCTCAAACTTGGGGGCTGCATACTTGTGTACGATGATCGTACTGATTCCATGGTTTCATACTTGTGTACCATAATCGTACATACTACGTGTATTTGGACGCACTGAATCAGTGCAAAAAAAATGAATATCAATAATGTATGATTCTTATACTATTATCAATGTAGTTTAGGTGCATTTTGGATATCACATTTGTATAATTAAAGTACATCAATCGTACGCTTTTGGAAAACTTTTTAACGACACTGATTCAGAGCGTCTAAATACATGTAATATGTACATTTATAGTACGCAGGTATGAAGCTACGGTATCAATATAATATCTGTTAAAAACTCATCCTTCCTTAAGTTTGAGATGCCTACCTTAGTGCAAAAGGGTGGTTGAAATGATAGTTTTGAAAAATGACATTTTAGCCATGCTATGGAGAGTTGTCATTTCAACACCCATGTTGAAATGACATATTTGAAACTTTGATAGATTTTAGAAGAATAAGTGATCCCATTATGTTTGTTTCAATCAAGAATAAAGATAATTTCATTTCAACCAACAAATTTGGTAAATTTTAGAAGAAAACATTATCCCATAACAATTGTCATGGGAAAGACAAAGACTAGAAATAATTAGTTTGAGTAGGAAAGTTGCCTGACCTAAATTTCTTCTTCAAAACAATGAATGTGAAGGAATGTACATATGTACAAAATACATAGACTTGTGAGTAAAGAATTCTACATTTTTGAAGATTTCAAAAAAAAAATCTACAAGTTTTTGAAGATTTCAAGAAGTAAAACCTACATAATAATAAGGTATCAAAAAGTGAAATCTACATTTTGAATAGATTTTGAAATCTAAAACCTCTTTTTTAATATGATTTCAAAGAACTAAAATGTACACTGTAAGTATGTTGAAATGTCATTAAAAAATGACATTTTAAATGACATTCAAATATCATTTGAAATATCATTTCAACCACCCTTTTGCACTAGTGGAAGCAAAAGAGAAGCTTCTATATTGATTTCTTGAGAAATATTAAAACATGCCCCAATTTACACATGATGCCTTAGCGTTGCCATAAAGACGCTCGCCTTAAAATCAAAAGTCTAAATTGAATATGCCAAAATACCAAATATGAGATTGGTTAATAATTTTAATCAGGTCGTAGATCACAAGGTACTTGGTTAAAAACGTGAAACTCTTGCTCATGTCATGTCTAATGTGCAGACGCCAAAGTTCTTAGTCTGGGGTTTCAATTGTAGAGAGTAGGAATGATAAATACTATGACCCTCTCTAATCCTTTGATGTCGGTAGCTTGATAAGCGTTTTGTAAGATTGTTAACTTTCAATGATCTAAATGTCATTTTTTTGTTTGACAAAAAGGAGGGGCATGAAGCCCCTACATAAGTGTAACACTCTAGTTGTTCTATGTCAGTAAAGGAATGAACTTGGTATCTAGACTTGGAAGTAGTTCCAGCCAAGACGTAGAACTTGCATCTCTTAGAGCTCGTCAAATTTGGTCTCCATTTTGCCCTCGAGGTATGCATTTGTTAGGTCCAACATTGGCAATTAGTAAGGTTTTCTGGTCATTTCCTGCCAGTGGAGGTCCAACTCGAGTTGAGGTACACCAACTTTAAGCAACTCACAATGTCTTTAGTGAAATTTCCCTTTAAACTCGTGTTTTCCACATTCAAGATTGTAAAATTGCATGCGGCCCACAGCCATCATTTGAACAAGAAACAATCACTACTAATGTCCCCAAATTACTACACTCTCTCCTTGCACTATCATAGCAAGTTTTAAAACACTAACTCATCAAACAATGCCGCAAGAGGATTCAACCACTAACAAAAAAAAGAGTATAGACATTGCCAACCAGGTTTCAAAAGGGGTTTGGGAGTAGTGTGATACAAATATGGAGGCTTGTATGAACTTCACACCATTCCAAAAGGTAACAAGGACATTTATCTAAGGCATTTTAGTTGCTCAGGTTGTCATCTGCATCTTCCAGGTCCATTTGAGTAGCAATTGTTTTTTTAAGTAGAGATATAGCATACATCCTAAAAACGCAATTGTGCACGCCATAGCATACATAACATAAACACTCCATCCACGCATGACGTCAAATTTCACTTTTTCATGTCAACCTTTGCTTCCCCTCAACCCAGTGAACTCATTGATGTAAATTTTTTTTCTAAAGCCCGACGTGCCCATTCCAGTAATGGTTTCCAAATATGGCTAAAGGCATCCAAATTTTCACTTCAACCTCGGTTAACTCTTTGTTAGAATATTTGGTCCTATAGATTCATGGTGGCTTTGCTCATAAAATCCCCTTCGACTATCTGCATGCAATATTGCAAGTAGTGTATTCAAAGCCATCAATCACTGCCATGATACCACACTTTCGCGCTTCTCAGGTCGAAGATCTTAAATTAGGAAGGTCGCAGAAACTTGTGAAGAGTGGCCAAGAGAGAGCCCTACCAATTTGGAGTCTCCCTTCCCCCGCTGTTGCAATTTTTGCCTCTCTTCTTCTTGTATCTGTGCAACACAGGTTTCAAACCCAATCATCCATAAAATCAAAAGAACCAATTTTCAAAACATCAAGGTTTTTAAAATCATGTGAAACATATGCAATCATTGATCCAATTCCCTCTCCTCCAATGCAAACTTCAAGTACTCATCACCAACCTAGCCCACTAGTTAGTCGTAGCAAGAGGCAATTCCTAAAGTTTCCCAACTATGGATAGACATGAAAACAATAATATCTTTCACACCAGCATTCTAGAGTAATAGTCAAATTTAGTGCAGGATGTCAGAAATTGCAAAAAGTCATGCACAAAAAAGTTTCCTTCAGGGTGCTAATTAGCACATCATGTACAAGCTCTATATCCTGCTCTCATATACAACCATGTACCCTTAGAAATGAACTTCAACTAAGGCCAAAGCATAATCGCATTAAAACGGTAGGCAGAAAATTATCAAAGTCATAGGTCAATGATCTTGAGACGTGCAATTGGGAAAAACTACCGACCACACAGAGTCTCTTATGTACATCAAGGTTAGCAACATAAATACTCTTTAGGCACTCAATCACAATCAAGACACAATAAAACCATTTGAGTCTTGAACATGGATGGCATAATGCACAGTTGGCTCCCAAAGAACTTCCTTTAATTTCCCGATTCAAAGCCTAACAATACATAAAATGTACATGAAATCAGAATTTGCAGTGAAATTTAGATGCTTGATAATTTAGTTGCCAACTCCTCAATATGTATCAACAAAGAATGTCACCTCCAGATGTCCATGATCGCACCCTACATCGGCGTACTACAACTTGCAACGCACAAGAGTAATCTTTCGATCTTGACAGTCATATGAGAACCAGGGGTCGATTCAACCCAGACTCCAAACTTGACTCTTCCAGAGGCACACATGTGAGAAAACTAGCCACAACATCCACGACGTCTATGCACACCGGCAGAAAGTTTTGCAAAGCACCTGATTCAGTTAAACGCCCTCTCGATCGGCTACCAACAACCACCCCTTGCTGCCTGGTAATTCGTGTTCAGTGCCCTCCCCTGTCCAGCTTCATACGCATCGTGCTTGCAGCAACAACAAAGGTCGAACGTGCTACAATATATGATGAAGTTCGTTTGAGGAAAAAGAAACGACTGCCATCGGATAATCGGATGAGTCAATGCAGTGTCTGAAAGGGGTGGTATGATTTCTGCAAATGTAGATCCTCCTTCCGATAAATAAAGGCGGAACTGTGTTTATTAAAGTCCACATGTTGCTCGCCAATTTGCCATGGTCACCACGGTGTCACCAAAGTCACAATCTCGCACACACATCCAACGAGAGATAATGAAACCTTCCACCATTGCTAGTGCGTCAATAAGCAACATTGGTGATCAATAAAGGGCTCCAAAGAGCAAGTCAACCAGAGATTCTGGAACAATTGCCCTTTGCGCCAAGTGCGCACTATGGATGCAATGCTAGCTCAAAGTAGACCGACATACCTCAAAATTGCGAAGTTAATGCAAATTGCAGGCGAATTGGAATGGGTACCAACTACCAAGTCGGAGAGTAGTTACAAGTTGAGGTACCACCGCTCATGCCACATTTAACTACTTTTGGACTTTTACGTGAATTCTGGACAAAACATTCAAAAATCTCTGGATAATAACATCTGGAGATCTCTGATCTCCAGATGTTTGTATAAGTCTTCAAATGTTTTGTATTGATCTCCTGATGTTTTGCATTATCTCCAAATGACCATTTCTTTTTCTATTATTAATTCTGAACCCTTTGAAAGTTCAGAAGTAGTTAAATGCAGCCTACCAATTCTTCCACATTCTGGGCTACCATATCAACCAAAGTTCTCTGATCTTGCATCTCAGAGAAAAAAGCAAGTTCGGTCCAGATCTTTGTTAATTTCTAATTTCTTCAAGCATCCAAATTCTAGTCTCTATGATCTGAATTCTTGACAAATTAGGGTTAACCTTAACCTAGAACCTATGTCGTCCTTTGAAAATTTCCATAGCAAGGACTACTCGACAATCAGATTTGTGCTTTGAAATCCAACTAGGCCATTTAATATCCACCAATTACTTGATTTCCAAGTTTTCTATAGTACACTAATAACAAAATAATAGTGTTTAGTGTTTTTTACTTCATAGTGGACTCACTCTAATTCTCATTTGGTTGACAAATAGTGTTCATTGACGTTAACATTAGTAGTTTTCTTAGCATTTAGTATACTTTATGTGAGCATTAATACTACTAAAAAATAGTTACTCACAAGGGACAATTCAATTAGTTTTAGATGATTGTTTATTGTATTATATCCCCTCCCCCTCCAAAGTGAATTAGTTACTTCATATTACTATTTTTATATTACTAACTGGTAAATATCCCTCCAACATATTTGTATTTTTCAGGAGTAGTCTAAACACCAATCAATATAGAATATATTAGTGGGATTTCCTTATGTATTTCGTATCCATATTCTGTATGGATATGTATATATATTTGTCTTCTATATACATAAACATATATGTATCCTGGAATATCTATATTATTTATTTTTCAATATCAACGGTGTTGAAAGAAGGTGGAGAATTCTTGTTTACAAGATTGATGGCTCTCAATTTTTATAGAGAAGAGGGATGCATCATCACAAGAGATAGTATTGCAAGTAAGAGATACTGATTCTTACTTAGTGTTTATCTTTTTAAGGAAAAAAAATTAAGTCAACACCGACAAAAGAAGAGACAGTGCATACACACAATCAGAAATAATTTATTAATAATAATAATAAATTAATTTTATTTCTCAACAACAACATCACCATCGTCCAAAGAAGTTCATACTCCAATCTAAATAAACCCTCTTTGGTATGAATATCATTACAAAATTTGAATGATTGACAAATAATCTCCTAACTAATTCAAAATATGAATTTAAGATTTCAAATTTAATCATTAATGGTAAATAATTTATTTTTGTATTTTTCCAAAAGTAAACATTTGGAGCATATATACATTTGTCTTTTAAAAAAAGGCTCTTAGTACTACTTCAATGGAATTCACTAATCACAATAATCATGTTGATCTAAAGTAAATTTGCACAATGCAACCACAATGCAACCACAATCCAATTTTCTAAGTGACCAACCCTTCAAAATGGTATTTATCACACAAGTATGAGAAGATAGGTAAATATATCCAATTTGTATCTTCAATTTAATTGCATCTCTATCTACATTTGTTCAACATTTCAACATATTAGAGATTAAAATGTTGAATTGATGTAAATAAGGATGCAATCGGATTGAAGGTCCATAATGGATAAATGCCCTGTACATCTCAAAAATAATACCTTTGTGATTATTATATGACATTGATATGACTTTCACTATAATACCACACTTTTATATAAACTCTATATGATTTGAAATTACAATGACTTTTCAATCCAAAAAATAACAATTTTGCAAAACTTTTAAAACTTGTCTGTTCTTGAATTTTTTTGTAAAGCAGAAGCATTCAAACTAGCTTCCTTAAATTGCAACTTCTTTGAAGATGTAATTCTTAAAAAAGGACTAAAATTTCAAATTGGCTATAGCTCAAAAATAAAATTTAGTGCAACAAGATGCAATCTGTAATGTAAATCAAGAGCAAAGCAAAGTAAAAAGAGTCAAGAAAAAGAAGTGAAGATAATTTGCAATTGTGTGGTTCACTTTTGATACATAAAGCAAAGATAACTCAAAATTTTGTTGAAACTATGGCTTGAAATTAGAGCAACTAGGCTCGAAATTAAAGCGATTCTTTTATATCAAAGCATGCCCCAAATTACAGATGGTGATTCAAAGCCTCTTGGTCTTCATCCTCACCATGAAGATGCTAGCCTTATAAAATCTAAAATCTAAACCGAATATGCCAAAATGGATTCTATGATTACAGAAAGTAAGTTTGGTTAATAATTGGCCAAAGGCGTGAACCTCTTGCTCACGCCATCTCTTAAAAAAAAGTAAAGTCTACTTCATTTACAAATTTTTCAATCAATTTTCACTAGAAAGCTCAACGACTTTAGGAAGCTCTAGTATGTTAAAAAATGAACTGATTTTGAAGCCACAAATTGCATTGGAATCACAATGAAGTGAGCTTCACCTTCATGACAAGTGAAAAATACATAATTTAAAATTATACAACTTGGATTCCTGTTATACACTATCTACCATAGAGAACCTTTGGAGGATAGTCAAAGATTTATTGCATTTGGGTGAAGAACAAGCAAGAAATCATACAAGCAATTCAAGTGGTACGGAAATAAGTATCTCTAAAGCAATTGTGAAGGTTCATTTCTTATATGTATCATTGAATACAAGTTGTAATTTTCACAAATGTTGGCAACACTAGAAGTACATAGTGTATAGA
The DNA here is from genome assembly GCA_951230915.1 of Antitrichia curtipendula. Classification (NCBI taxonomy): domain Eukaryota; kingdom Viridiplantae; phylum Streptophyta; class Bryopsida; order Hypnales; family Leucodontaceae; genus Antitrichia; species Antitrichia curtipendula. The sequence goes on from OX579636.1 coordinate 36,458,434, forward strand.
AAACATCAAACTCTTTATATGATTTTCAATTACATGTGTGTTTGTAATGATGATAAAGTAGACTTCAGTGTGATTCCAACGCAATTTGAAATTCAAAATTCCTTTCATTTTTGAGCGCACACAGGCCTCCCAAAGTTCTCCTAATTTCAGCAGGATCTTACTGTACAGACGCCGGAGTTCTTACTCTGGCGTTCCAATTGCAGAGAGTCGGGATGATAAATACTACGACGGCCCTCTCCAATCCTTAGATGTCATCAGCATGATGAGCGTTCGTAAGTGTGCTGATTTTCGATGATCTTGGCTGACTTTTCTTACGGCGTGTGCGATGCCTTTGCACGTCTCATCTTACTTGGTGCTTATCTGGCAAAGCAAAGTCCGAGATGTGAATATTGTGTACACCGGATCTGTAATCTAAGAAAGAAGAATACAATACTATTGGATGAGCAACTTACCTGGCAATAAAATCTTTCCTCCCATGCCAAAATTTGATCTGAACCAGGCAGTCTAGAATTCCCAGCAACAGCTTCAGCTAGTACGTCGTCCCCCTCCTTGAAGCAAACATCTACATCCTACAACCCCAAACTAGACTGCCTCCCTGAGGAGACTAGCCCATAAGTTGTGCAACGTAAAACATCGAAATAAGCACTTGAGTTCCTACTGATAAACTGCCTGTTTTCTCTGTTCAGTCTTCTTGGAAATTGAAAAGCAATTCTAACGAATCTTCGCGTGGAATGTTTTTAGACAATATATGAAAAGACTATGAACTTCTTAGACACAATAAAGTGCTAATTGTAGCTGCACCTAAATTCAACCCTGGGCTCTCATGTTCACAATATGAACATTTTAGGCAAGTATCTAGGGGTCGCATTTGGTTAAGGGTCGCCAATAGGTGTAGTTACCTTAGTTCGGTTCAGCCAAAACTCCGACTTGACCTGGCGTGTGTCTCATCAAGTCTGAGTCTTTTATGACTCCCATGGGCATCTCGCACGCCCTCTTCAGTAATCATGTAGGGCGCAGTCCCAACTGGTAAAGACGGGGACTTGGCCAAATGGGCATACCGTTGCCCATCCATCCAGTAGACCATCAGCCGGTTGGTGCATACATGAGACCAACTCTCCCCTGCGCACAGCAGTCACAGTATCGATTAGGTGTTTATAAAAAATTTCAAGCACATTTGATGAGATTTTCAATGAAAATGTACAAATGAGAGCAATGAATTGACCTCAACTGTCACCTGCAATTCAGGATTGGCATCCATTACAAAATATAGGTTAGTACATACCTAGGGCTGGAACAGTTCTGGAACCTTCGCTTGTCACTTTGTGAGTGACTTGATTGACGAGGACAATCTGTACACCAGTACTTTAAAACATTAGTGACAACTGACAAAAGTGGAATTCAGTGTGTTTAGAGATGATGTAAGTTAGAAGACATCATACGTCTTCTCACAGAAAGGAAACGACATCCTAATCTTTGTAAGCCCTTCTCATATTCTAACATACATCAACTTACAAGCAAGGGCAAGATACGGCTATCTTAAAATAGAAGATGTCACTTAGGATCAATTATGGTCACAAAACATCCATATCTGACGATATCTACTTGAGAAATTCTTTCACTTCTTGGAAAGTAGTCCCAGTTGACAGAAATATCAACCAAGTAAAAGGACGGATTCAGACTTACAGCAACGTCATAGTTTTCAGCAACCGCCATCAGTTTTTGCGCCATATTGGCTAAAAGTCTAGTTCTTCCTGCCATATCTTCAAAGTCCTGCCGGAAGTTGAAGGTAACACTATCAAAAACTACGAGCTTCACCTGGCACATCCCCACATTTGCTTCAGGAATCGAGAGAATAGAACATTAAACAGCAGAAATTTACCGTCAAGTTCAATAGGAGCCCGAGGTTCTTAAATTCGTGTCAAGAGACACTAAACTCGAGCCTTTTCTCTCATCGTACGTAATCTGATTGAATTCCAGCCCCAATAGCAGTCTGACCTTACCTCCTTGTGCTGAGCTAGAAGAGCGGGCAAGTTGTTGACAACAGCAAGTTGCTCAACTGGATCATGAACCCGGAGGAGGTATATGTGTGACAGAAAGTCTTCAGCGGTCAAAGACGCTGCGGAAGATCCTGCTGACATGTTCCCAAGATCGTCGATGACGGCTTCTGTGATCTGCGACACGCGTTCCATCATGAAGCTCCCTTCTGTATCTGAAATATGAAACCAGAAAGTTGTGAGTTGCCGTGTTAAGATGGTGGAAGTGGAATCAACTCGATTGAGAGGGAAAATCACGAAGCCGGTATTCTAGTCTCTGAAACTCCACGCACCTATATAAATTGCATGGCCTCCAACTCCACCGTATTCTACTGGAATTTGCACATTAACAGCCAACTGCATACTGGCCAGAAGGCACACCGATGAAGCTGTTAAAAAACATAACATTCTAGAGAACCCTTGTTCGGCACCATCTGAATTGGAATATAGGTGGAATTTCGGACATCTTGTTTTGCACTGCTGAGCTCAATTTGAACAAGGGAGAGCTCCCTAAGTCAAGGAGCCATTGTCTTCCCATGGGAGAGTATGTCCGAGGTTTAATATTGCTTGGTTTGGCATAGCTCTGTTCTAAATAACTCAGTTAGCATTATTCTCAGAAGGTGCCATTAGTACACAAGAGTGTTACCAAACAAAACGAGAAGCACCAGTCAAATTTCCGGACCACCGAAGGCTAACAAGTTTGAGATAACACACACAAAAAATCGGTAGTCATCCAAATTTTTTTAAATGTAGGTAGGGCAGACTTCAGGACTTGAATACCAATAGTACCCATCAGGAGCGAAAAATAGGTTAGAAAAATGCATTACCTGAGCTGTGTCTTGCCAACACCAGGTACACCACCTAACCCCCAAATCCACCGACAGCAAATGAAATTCTTCACCAGCAAAGCGATGGACACAATGATATGACATTGAATACAATTTCATTGATGACGTTCTCCGATGATTCTTCATAAAGGTGCAGACACTTACAAATTTCAGTGAGCTCTTTGGATAAAATCCCCCCGCCAAGAATCTTGTCCACTTCTACACTACCTGTTGCAATTCTCCTCCTTCCCTTCTCACGAATAAGTAGATCCCACGCTGTCGTTGAAGCTGAAAAGGTGAGGGAAATTCAAGAATCGGCAGCAGTGCAGAATGTATCTTTTACGAACCAAGCGCAAGGAAATTGCAAGCCCGAAAGAGTCAACTGGAAGGGAGAAAGGTTAGAAAGAGAAGAATGAATACCGGCAAGAGGACCACCAATGCCAATGTGATCGCTGGAAGCTCGCGGCACTAATTTCAACACCACCCGCGCTTCCTCAACTGTAATGTGCGCTTCTACAAACGGAAAACTCTCAAAAAAATAATCATCATCTTGATAAATTCAATGTTAAAATTTGCATCTGAAATCACAGCTTGCTTCGAAAACTACAAACTAACTGCAGAACAAGGATCCTTGACATCTTAGAATGCTTAAAAACACAATATGAAAATCACCATGAGCGAGCTGGAAGGGAGTCACAGCGGCAAAAGCAGCAGTGGTATGAAACCCTGCTGCAAGAAGCCTGGATCGCAGCGATGGCGGCAACGTCAGTGTCAACACGTCCATAGCTGCTGCGCTCAAGCTTCAAGTAAACATACCAATACCTACTGTGTCGCCCCCAAAATTCCACATAGATCCTTCGGCAAACTATACCAAGGAGTTTCCGTGAAGCTCTATAAGGAATTCAGCATCCAGGCTTCTGCAAGTGACACTCCCCCGCCCAAATCGAAAACCAGTGTTGAGGGACGAAAAGCTGAGGCAGCTTCATCCTCTGTTCATCCATCCCCTGTTTCTGCCTTTCTGGTGGCCTCTCATGGTATTTCCTCGATATATGTGCAGATGTTTTGCAGGTTTTCACGCTTCGAAATTTGTGGTAACGGAAGGGGCTGTTTGGACGATTGGACAGTGTTTCTGGTGAGCACCTTTGTGGCTGTGTGTAGAATACATGTTGAAGTCAATTTTGAGGGTGAAGTCAAGCTTGGACTTGGGAATAGCAATGCAAATGTGTGAATCTCGGATGCTTTGGGTGCATATCCTGTTTTCTTAGGCGGAAGAAGCAATTTGGGTGTGCACGACTTGGGTTCAGTATTTAGGGTTTTCTTTTCTTTGCCATATGTGACAGAGCGGGTGGGTTGTGACCATAATTGAAAATTCGTAGGTTTCGTAGGTTACGAATTCAGACACAACCAGGCGAAAATCAAGAGTTGTCATTGTTGGTTGTAGGGGTACTGATGGAGAAATGCGCATGCGTTATTTGCAGACTAGAGCTGTGTGTCTGCTTTCGGAGTTTTAGGGTTTCACAGCCGCAAGCTAAAGCTACACTGCAGCAGCGATTTTCCCATGTATCAATTAAAACTCCACCCGAATCCTAAGGATTTGAGCGTAATTTCTTCTTCTTTGCATCGGTTTGATCCTTCCACCCATACGAGAAAAGGATTGTCTTCAGTCCCATCTAGGGTCTCTCCTGAGGGTTTATCCAGTACCTGTTTTCTCAACTGGAACAGCAATGGAAGACGGAACGAAATTAGAGCCAGACTTTCAATTTTCGGATTGTCGTCGCCAGGAGGAGGATTTCTACGTGGTGGAGAGGAAAGGGTTAGGTTTAGTACCACAAGCACGAGAGCTTACAGGGAAGAGGACTGGGCGAAGCTTTTTCAGCCGGAGGCTTTGAATAAGGAAGAGCTGAAAGAGTACTTGAACAAGGATCCTGTTTGGCTGTGGGTTTTCAAATCATGGCATAGGTTTGTGCATTCGTGTCCCAGAATTTCCTTCGAGTTTTGCTTGACATGCATGTTGCAGCAGATGCACTCTCACCTATGTCTAATGCTGTTTTGTGCTCATTGATCGTCTTTGCAGTGGTATCAAGGGCGCTTTACTATTTTTGTGGACTCAGCCTGGGCAGATTAAGTACATCGAATGGCCATCGGTGAAGAGCACTGTAAGAATGAAAACTAACTTTCCTCCTTTCTTGATGATTTCTATGACTTCTTGCGGTGTAGACTATCGCTGAATTTGATTTCTTCGTCCATCTGTAGTTGACCCCCAATTCAAACTGTCCTGTTCAGATGGTTGTGCAGTTGCTTCTGCTCACTGACCGTTCCCCTGTGTATGTACGTGTTTTGCAGGTGAAGATGGCGCTTCTGACGCTTGTAGTCGTGATGTTTCTCATGGTTTTCCTGTACACCGTAGACTCCCTTTTCCGTCATATGCTGAAGAGCAGTATGAAGCCTACAGCGTAGGTTGATTGTATTCCTAGTGACCGTTCCGTTATTTCTGCATTAGATATATCGTAGGACTGAGCCACATATCTGGAGAGCAGTATGTGAAAAAACCCACTCTTCTATTCTGTAGATACGACCAAACACTGAAAAGAAGGATGTTTGTTCCGAGAGGCACACACAGCCTCAAGAATGTATTGTTTCATCAGTGCAGGCCTTCGGCGGTGCCCCCAGGCAGATTTCCGTCAAGTGAAATGTGCACAGAGAAATTGGATGTCTTGGCGACTCTATGCAGGAAGTCACTGGCTAGTTCCTGGGTGGGCACCTTGAGTGGAATTTCAATTTGGATGCAGTAGTACCTTCATCGTATTGGCCAGCAGCTGAAGTGACATGGCCGTAGCTTGGATGATGATGTACAGAGAAAACGTTGGTGTTGCCTCTTGTCTGCTACTTCGGATTCACAGTGTGCAAATTGAACATATGTTCATTGTTTGGGAACGGACTGACGTGATGTTGTGCGTACGGTAGATAGCAATTCACCTGTAGCAGGAAGATGGCGAAGAGAGAGAGGCAGGGAGGAGAGGGATTTTTCCTTGTAGGGTTTTAACTTAGTGTGTGAATTGTCCCATATGGCTTGGAGGCGGGGAAGGGGGGTTCTGTGGAGTATAAGACGATCAGGGAGAGAGTGTTGAAGCATACCTTTCTCGGCCTTTTGGCTAAGATCAAGTGTAGTATCTGCTCTTATCAGTTTAATATCTGATACGGGGGTCATCGATCCCCATGATATTAATCTAATTTTTCTCGGGAGCGGGGCCACCCGGCAGCTTGCTGCCCGGCCCCGCGCGCGTCGCCTCGGTATTGCACTACCTCCTTGGCTGGCGCAGCCCTCACCCCCTCCCCACCAGGAGGGGACCCAAACCAAACCCTAAACCGCAAATAGAAGGGTGGTATGCGCCTTAAAAATTATCCTCTCTGATACCGTGTTAACCCCTAAATGCCCGAGACACCAAATTTTGGTGTCGACAATATTTTGAAGTCTAATAAGGCCCAACGAATTTGCTATTTTTAGAAAATTATATATTACTAATTCCTTACGAAGTTTAGTTTAAGCATCAAAAATCAAATTTTAAAACTGAATGATTATGGTTTTCCTATTCAAGATTTTGTGTAAGGGTGTTCATTGCAATCTTGAGTTTCATAGTATTGAGGGCTTTTGGTAATGAGCCTCAAATACATTACATTTTGGAGAAAAAATCACATTAGAAATTCATTTTAAAAAATGTAGGATAGATTTTGAGAAGGCATACATTGATTGGGGTTATTCATGTTACGCCCTTCAACTTTATATTTTTTTGGTGACTAATTTTTTTGATTTGACACGCAAAAAGAGAGTTGAAAGATTTTTATAGTTTAACATCCTAATGATGAAATATTATAATCTTTCAATTCTTAAATGATATTGTTGCGTTTTCTTTTCCTATGTGATCTCTAACATGTCTAGTTTGAATTTGTTTGGTTACAATTCTAACAAATTGATAGAACTTATCAAAATGTTGTCTTTTTGTTCAATTTAGAGCAAATTTCAAGAAGTTCAAAATAGGCCTTGGGCATTTAGGGATTCATAGAATTGTGTATGCCTTCCGCGCGACTATTACAAGAATGTTTTAAGGAAATGATTGAAATCCTGATGTATACATTGCAAATTTTTTGCATTCTAAGTGAAGAAAATTAGTTTTTTTGCACCTTACTTACTTCACAAGATATTTTGACTTTAGTTCTTCTTAACTAAAAATTTTGCACTAAGGATTTTTTATTTTTTTATTTTATATGTTTAAGAATTGAGTTGAGAGTTGGTGAAAAAAATTCAAAAAACAATCTTTATTTACAGTCTTAAATTTTTTAAATACAAGTAAATACAAGATTGAACAAAAAAATCTTAATTTTTAATAGCTCTAAAGTCCACTTCTTACATGATGATTCTATGTACAATCGGTTCCAAAAATTAACAATGATCATTGTAGCAACAAAAAGAGATTTGCCACATAATTCAATTGATTTTCTAAGTCCCGTAATTTTAGTGGTGGCCCTAAAGTTGTGACATTCTCACATGCAACTTTATGTGAATTTCAGATTTGGGGAACAGTGCCAGTGAGGCAAATTCCATCATTGTGAGGAGAGGGATTTACACCACGAAACAATCTTTTTTGAGTGTCATCTTTGTCCTCAACACTTTAATATAGCTTCAACTTTTTCTCATTACAAAAAATATGAGGACTCCGGAAGGCCGTTAACCCCTGAGCGCCCAAGCGCCCCAAATCTGGCCTCTGCAGATGAGACAGTTGACCATTACAATGTCCTAATCTATACCGTGAAAACTTTCATAATTTTGCTTGAAGATGCCTTCTCTAAGGTGGAGGCACCTTAAAGCATCCCTGCACCCAATACCGTCAGTATCCATAAATGGAAGTCATTTCAGAAGTTGCATGTACGTAAGCTTAACATCACTTATGATTATTGACTAACACCATTAAGTCATGTAAGCATGACTCATATCTGCGTTTTAGAATGACACCCCTCTAAAGATACTGACGGCATTGGGTGCAAGGACGCTTTAAGGGTGCCTCCACCTTAACTCTCTTGTAATCTGAACAGTCACATTTCTTGGATCTTATTTTTCAATTAGCCAGGTCAATTTGAAGAGGCAATTTTTAGCTTGCTTCGAAATTTGCGCTAGGCGCTCAAGGGTTAAGCCTGGACCCCCATAGTGATACTACGGAGTTTTTTTTCAAAAAAAAAAATTCTGAAACTGAAATTCTGACGGGGTCGAAGTTCCACGTCAGCGCCACGTCACTTTTTTTTTTTTTTTTTTTCCGTAATATCACCCGCGGGTCCCGAAAATCAGCACTCACAGCCTTGTTGTGGCCTCATATTTTTTGTAATGATACTTCATACAACTTGTTGTAAAATTGATTTTACTGCAATTAAGGTAGGAGGCTGTTAAAGTAACTCTTTAAGAGCTGATTGCATTTTCAGGGAAGCTAAACTCCTTGAAACAATTTTTAGTAAATTTTACTAGGAAGAAAAATGGAATTCGCATATAATCCAAGTTGTTTCATATTTTTTCGACCTTTGTGGAATTAGTTACAAATTTTTGAAGTTAAAACAAAGTGCTTTCTAAAAGCGACCCCCTCCTAAAATATACAACTTTGGTACATTGAAGAAAGTAAAATGTACCTCTGTGTTAGAGGCCGCTTTTACAGACCCCTACCTTAGGTTCTGCTTTGTCTTTTTTTTCTCTTCTCCACCACCTTATTGAAATTGGTCAGCATTTGCATTCATCTTTTCTTGTAGCGAAATGTGAAGTCATTTGAAAATTGAGAAAGGGCTTCTTCTCTTTTTTGCAACGGAGTTTAGTACGCGTTTGGGGCATCGCCATTCGGGCTTCACTTCACTGTATTCACGTCTGGTGTGGGAGGTAAAGAGTTCTGCTTTCTATTTGTGTTCCTTGTCTCCATTCCGTGAATTGAAGGCTGTGCCAATTCATTTAGCAAATTTGTTTGTATGTGCTATTTGTAATAGTGGTAGTCACAGCTTGTTCACTGTGATGGTGAACAATGAACAATGAACAATGGAAAGTGCTTTGAGGGGCCAATGAGAAGTGACGAATATTGAACAAGCCGTGACCACCCTTTTTGTTCAAATGTTGAGAATGAACAATGGAAGATGGATAATGGCGAGATGGACGGATGTAATTGAAAGTTAAGAGAACAAAAGAATAATCTTAGCGGAACATTGATTGTTCACTCCCAACATCCACCTCCGAAGGTGGATGTTGGGAGTGAACAATCAATGTTCCGCTAAGATTATTCCGTCAAAAGCAAGCCAACCCTACGCCGCCACCACTTCAATGTTCATTGTTCACCATCACGGTGAACAAGCTGTGACTACCACTAGTACAACTTTTGGTAGAGTTGTGTTCATGAAGGACCTTCCAACATTGTGCATGGTATCAGAGGATGCCTTCTACAGGACATCCAATTTAGGTTTCTCGTGATGTCGCTAAGCAAAAGTCTGCTTCAGTCATGCACATGGAGAATAACACGTTTTGCTCTAATTTTCCTTCCATAAGTGTTTTGCACAAGATTGGATCTCTCTACAAACTAGGCCGGCGTGGACACAACTTTGGATGCGCACTCGGCAGTGACGTTGGGTGCCTGGTTATTCCTGCAAATAAGGTAGTGTGCTCTAAAAGTGACCATGTTCTAAATGCGACCCCTATCTAGTGACATGTTGCTTGAAATATCTATTATTGTCAATGATGAGTTGGGTAGGTTTAAATGGTCGCTTTAAGAGCAGACTACCTTATTGACTTTGCATTACATTGTTTTTCTACCTCTCCCACTCTAGAAGAAGAAAATGCAACAAACACCTTAAGTGGCATCATGCAAAATCTTGACTAGCCTATGGAGGATCCACTTGCTCTTGTGCGCTTTGGCTTGCATAATTTATGCTTGTCTACAGTTCCTTATATAAGCTCTTTGATGACCCTGGGTTCTATGTTAAATTCCACTCTATGACGTGGTTCTCGAGATTTCTTATAAGCAAGTACAATGATACTAGAGATACTAAATGGCTTTAAATACTCAATCAATCACATACTCCCATGAGGAGGTTGAAAACTTATTTCAAATTTTTACGAATTGAGGAGCTACACAATGAAGTAGTGGATGATGTTGCAAAGTGAAAATTTCAAAAAGAACATGGTGGTCCTTTGTTGTTTTTAGTGGTGAAAATCATGAAAACACTTTACACTTTCAATTAGGACCATTTTCAAAGCAAATGGATATGTACAATTTTTTTAGATCTCAAATCAAGTGAAATTAGCAAACTTTGTTGAAAGTCGGGAAATGAAGTAAAATTAGTAAGTTTTACTCTTCACTAATGGTACATATATGTGTTTGAGGACCTCTCAAAAATCAAACATTTACCTATTCAGTGAAAAATGAAACATTCCAATAGTTAACCTTCAAAATTGCCCATAAATTTTTTTTAAACAGTTAAAAGGAATTTAATTGCCCACATCAAAATGAGCCTGAAATTTTAGATCGACCATATATGGTCGATTGGACAATTAGGGATAAAATCAAGTTAATTGGTTTTTTGTATTTAAATACATATAAAATTATTATTTTGAGTTATTTTTTCTTGAGTTTAATGAAGCTATTTATCAATCATTTCTATCTTCCTATGCTACCTATATTTCTTATATTTTAAACATCAATTTTCATAAAATTAATTCTAAAAGCTTTGGCATATGAGCCCTCTATCCTAATTCCCAAAAGGTCTCATTTGAAAAAAATTCAATCCTTTGGAGGGTTGTTTGATTGCATGAAAATGTATAAATGGAGAAAAAATCAATTCAAATCTTGTTACATAAAATCTTGTTAGTTTGTTAGTATGTGTGTCCTATTGTATTGGCAATTAAATTTTTTTATTTTATTTTTATTTTTTATTATTCTTTTAAAAATATAATTATTTATATCTTTGTATTTGCATACTAGCCAAAAGTCAAACAACCCTCTACAAGGCCCAAATCTTCTCTATTGTTGGTCACATGATGAATGTAGTTTTTTAAAATTTTAATGCAATATGAATTGTTGCATGGAAAATAAGCTAGACATAAGATCTTCATTTTACAATTTTTCCTCTCCTTCCCATTTCTACATGAACTCCTTAGGAGAATTCTTAATAAAAACAAAACAAAACACTAAGTAACCAATCTAATCACATTGCACTGAAGAATAAATATGGACTAGGAAATTGCAAAGCAAGCTAAGTTATCAAGAATAATCGCTAGTTAGGACCTATTGAGCTGAGGGTAACAAGATTGGTTTGAACCTGCAATTATCTTTAATGACTTGGCCCACTTTGCAATTACCAAACATACTGTCAATATTGAAGAGTTGAGCTATTTGACTTCTTTGATTGCTTAACCAATCAAAACATGCCATAATGACAAAAGTCTTACGCATTTAGATTATGTTATGTGGATTTGCACTCACTACTTTATACACCCCCTATTGAAAATTTGCACAAGGCAAGTAGTAAGCATTATTTATCAGTCTTAATATGATTCTCCTTAACCAATCAAAACATGCTACGACTACAAAACTTTCCTTCATTGAAAGTATAAATCTTCTTTTCAGGTAGCAAAAAATAATTTGTAGAACAATAGAAGCACAATCAATTTCTAATTCAAGATGAAATTAACTAAGATTTACAAAGCACTTTGCACCAGGGCTTTTTTTTCATTTTTTTTTAAAGTGCCAAAGTGGTGATATAAATTATTTTTAGTGGTGCCTCAAATTATTGTATTCATCCACATATTGGATAGAAAAGATTATATTAGTACATATTACACGTCTATAATTTTGTTTTCATCCATAATCTAACAATTTCATCTAAGTTTTTTTTTGAATTTGAAGTTTTTTGGTGAAAACTTCACGATTTTTTGCCATTTCATAGCCAAATTATTTTTTTGTGGTGTAATATAACACCCAAAAGCCCCACCAAAAGCCCTATTTGGCACTTTCAAAAGAAAATCCTTTGTAAATAATCAAAATTTAGCCAAGAAGGTCCAAGTATGTGGATAAATAACAAAAAGTTTGCACCCCTCAACTTCTCAGCACTTGGTCTTGCCCAGCCAATTTCACACTTTCTTCACTCTGCGATGCAGTAACGAACCTCAAAATCAGACCAAGTATGTATTAGATAACCAATGAGCCGTGCCAAATTGCCCTAGCCCTAGTCTTAGCCCTCCACCTATGCAACAAATTTGACTTCTACAATTTTACTATGGTCTTGCAATGCCGAAATTTTAATGTTTGTAGACCCCTAGGTGGATCCCTCTATTGCATATGCAAATTTACCTCCACCATCCTTATAAGTCTTACAAAAAACCCTCCCCAAATCACAATTGAACTCCGCCTAGTCATATATTTCATACCAAGAGTCTTTCCACTCTAGATTAGCTTTTTCAATGTCATTGGGTTCTTTATTAGGAGGTGTGATAGGTGGGGAAGAATTAGATTCATGTAGATCTCCACTAGATCCAACCCTAAAGAGCATATCTCTCATGCTTCTTTGCCGTTTAGCCATGAAGAAAAACTTAGAAGCACAAAAAAAAGGTAAGAAGTTATTCTCTAAACCTTGTAGCTTTTCAAAAGACTTGCACTATTGAAGCACTTCAACACAATGAAAAATAGCTCAACAACACGTTCAAGCTTCAAGACTCCAAGCAATAATATAACTTAGCAGCACAAATAATTGATCAACATGTCCAAGCTCCAAAACGTCCAAGCAGCAACACGTCCAAGCAGCAACATAATCTTGCAGTAGTGACAATTTTCCAACTAAAGATTAGAATATCAGAAAACTTTTTGACAACAAAACAAGCATGGTAGCATTCACATTTCTAACAATGATGCTAACATTCCTCACTTGTTTGCTAAGCTGCACAACTTCAAATTCATTTACATTCTATATTTTTGGGCTGATATTCTACACATGCTCTTGAAATTGTCCAAATTTTTTCAATATAAACTTGTTGATATTTCCATTATTGGTTCTATTGTGAAAATTGAGATTGCAAGTATTAGAATGTGTTTCCTTCTTGATTCTTGTGACTTAAACCAAGATACATCTAATCCCAATACAAGTTTTCATATCTTCCCAAAATTTGGACCCCTAGGTGGTTACTTTTGTTGCTTGTTTAGTGAAACTAGGGGGTCCAAATTCCACGGTGTTCAAATGACTAGGGATCCTACAAGTACTAACTTGGAGGTTGCCCTAACATTTCAAAAGTGTTATGCAGAAGCATTTTGTTTGGCTTTGGATGTTCAATTTGAAAACAATGATGTGATTGATGCATTCAAAATTCTTAACCCTATTCACATGCTTCATAGGCAAATTGTTTTGGCTTCATGGGGATTTGTAGTATTTGATTTGTTTTTGTAGCAGTTTGAATAGAAGAAAAACAAAGGAGGAAGGACTTTTCTTCTCTTGGTAGATGCAACAACTTGCAAGCAAAATAAATTTGCTTTCAAGTTGCAAAGGAGTACAGAGTGGATGGATTGAACTCTTGGAGATATATGGGCTTCAATTAGTTGGAGTCCATCTTTGAAATTGAAATACCCTAACCTACTAATTCTTGCTGAAATTGCTAATTGCCAATGTGAGCACCGCAACTTGTGAAAGGGCGTTTTCTGTGCAGAATAACATCAAACAAAAACTTTGAAATTGTATGACAACATTCAATTTGGAAAGTGTCATGCAATTGACCTTGGAAGAACCTAGCAAAGATTATGACAACATAATAGAAGATGTCATTGTCTTGTGGAAGAATTCCTCTACGTTTCGTCATTTGTGTGCAAATTTAGAGCAATACCTTATAGAGGCAGTAGAAGAAACATATGAAGTAGGAGAAATTGGTACATCCTAAACTCTTTTGATTTTTGCAACCTTTTCATAACCATCCTCAACTCGATATTGCATGGGTTGGGAGGATCCTTGGCCTTCAATGGTGAAGGGCTTTGCCAAGTTCAATTCCTACCAAAGATGTAATATTAATTAGTACTTTAATTCTATAAATTGATTTTTTATATATTATAGGAATTTAGTCGGTGAAAAATTGAAATTAGAGGAAATAAACCGGTATTTCTTGTGATTCAAAGGATGCAACTAGTGTTCATTGAAAAAAAAACGATTGATTTTCGTGGAAGGAAGAAATCAGCTGGAGGACCTTCAAAAAATTCCCAAACACTAATGCCAACTGCTAGCAAATTGATAAGTATATTCTTTGCTTATGGAGAAAACGTGGAAAGTGGAAACCTTCAGGCAAAGGAGATGACGGAGTCCAAGACCAACCTGGATGTAAGAGTTTTAGGGATTGTATTCAATCAAAGGTGATGGGAGACTCATCTTTGTGATTTCAACAATGGAAATCTTTTCCATCATCTTTTTCTACTTAGAAATTGAGAGAACAAGGGGATTCTAGTGTGCCTAGAAAAATAGTGTACATAATTTTATTTTGGTGGGAATTGGTATCACAAAGTAATCTGTGAACTCACACTACGTCAAGATGGTGTGATTAATCTTTGGTAAATTGATTACATCCGCTAGTTGGACAAATGAGCATAGTTGGTTTGTATTCTTCTGAAGTCTCCCTAAAGGTGCTAGATCATTTTTATCACTAAGTTTGTGCACCTTCAATTGTCACTTAATCACTAAGAGATGATCTTGCATTCACTTGGAAGATTATAAATGTTTTCAAAAACTTACTTCTAGAGCTTCATGAAATGGATGAAGTACATTCATGAAAAGAGACTTGAATGAAAGTCATATAAATGCAAAGTCATTGCATAAAACTTCATCGATTCTTGTTGACCTCGAACAATCACTATAGTTCTAAGGTTTGAGCATTTAATACCATTAGTGTTTGAAAATTAGAACCTCAAATATAAGCATGAATGGTGAAGGAATGATATGGTTACTTGTCAATCGTCTCAACTATTGAAATGAAAGAATTTATGGTAAATGTTTCATTTTCTAAGTCCATTGCTTTATATGCTCATTGCGTTCTTTTTAGCAATCAATATGTTTTATTTTATAGGCAATCATGTTGCCATTATTAGTGTTGTCTTCATATGATGTTCGGAAATGAGTATCTCTCCATTTTGGAGCTTTAATTCTATATTTTTGCTTTCACTTGCCATTTTTTCTTTTGTTGTTGGAAAACACAAGTTATTCCTTCATCCAAGTTCTAGCTAGCTAGATTGTGCTAATTGCACTACCTCATATTTTATCCCCAACTTTGCCTTTAGAAGAGTATCTAAAGCATCAATTCTAAATTCTTTTCCATGTTAAAATCTCTAACAAAATTTGGTCAAATGAATGAGATTCATGTTTTAGTGACATATTAACTCCTAAATGCCTAAACCTTTTCAAGTGTGATTTGACTATGAAAATAGAACACAGGCTTATAGTTATCTCTAATGAAGCAATATTAACAAATTTGTTTTAAAGAGCTTGCTTGTTAGTATGCGTAGTAATTTTGAGTGTGAAATTGCATAGGAGTTGTGAGATTATAACAAGAGAAATGTATGTTTTTTTATTTCTAGTATGTTGCCCCTCCCCACAATGTTTCAAAAATTTGCATTTATGAAAGTTTTTTGGGATTGGAGGTGACATGAACAACTAAAAATAGTGTTAGTACATTGAAATGAACTTTAAAAAAAATGAATTTCACATGAAAAGCTATCAAATTCATTACACAATCCACCCACCTTGCAATTGTTGAAATGCATTTTTTTTATAAGTAGAAATCACAAATAATTCCAAATCAACACTTGCTTGTTTAAGTTTTTAACAATGAAAATCATGAAAACACTTTATCCTTTCTACTAGGACCATTTTCAAAGCAAATAGATAAGTACAATTTCTTAAATCTCAAATCAAGTGAAATTGTTAAGCTTTGCTCAAAGCCAAGCAATCAAGAAAATTTTCACAAGCTTTACTCTTCTACTAATGGTACATATATGCCTTTGAGGACCTCTCAAAAATCAAATATTTACCTTTTTCAATGAAAAATAAAAGTTTTCAACAGTTAACCTTCAAAATTGCTCGTAAATTTTTTTAACTAATCAAAGGAATTTAACTCCCCACACCAAAATAAGCTTGGAATTTTGGAGCAACCATATTTGGTCGCTTAGGCATTTAGAAGTTAAGCTACCCTATACGATCAATTAAGAAGGTCAATACTAAATATATATATATATATATATATATATATATATATATATATATATATATATATATATATATATATATATATATCAATTCAAGTTGACTATTAATCTGTCAACCTAAGTCTACCTAAATTTAAAAAATTTATGACATTAATTTTTATGAAATTAATTTTAAGGATTTGAAATATGCCCCCACTTTCCTAATTTTCAAGAGTCCTTGTTCATAGGATAAATATAGATTTTTTAACTTTTTATGCAAGCATGAATTGTGGGATGATAATAATTAAGACATAAGATCTTCATTTTCCAACTTTTCATTTCCTTCCCATTCCTACATGAACCAATTTGAATCCTTCATTAAAAAAACAAGCACCAAGTAACCGAGCTAATCACATTATAGTGAAGAGTAACATGAATCATTTTTTCAAGTAGTAGAAAATAATTTGTAGAACAATAGAAGTCATAGGCACTTAGAGAGTAAGATGCAACAATGACCTTAATTTTGGAGCCTTAATTTTAAGCGTAATTTGTAGAATAATAGAAGCTTGAGGCACTTAGTAAGGGATTAAGATGTAACAATGGCCTTAATTTTGGAACCTAATAAAGGAGATAACTACCGCATTCAGTTTGTAAAAAAAAGTTTAAAAAATGTTGACCTTCTCAACAATCCTCATCAAGACTTTCAAGCAATGGATGGATGTCTATACGCAACTCTCCATCCTAGTCATATGAAATCATAGTCTCAAGTAGAACAACCCTCAAAAGGAACTAATGCATCCACTTAAAGCCGCTTCACACTATGGCCGACCAAGTCGAGAGGCTGTGGGATTGAGTGGCCAAACTTTGTTGAGAGTCCAAAGAAATGAGCAATAAATAGGCAATAAACTATAGGAATTGGAGCCTTTGGCCGGGCCATAGTGTGAAGCCTTCAAAGATCAAGTCCAAAGTCCAGACCCTTGGCAATGAACTCCCACTGCCTCTCAACTTGGATGGCCAAAGTGTGAAGCCTCCATAGGCCAAGCCCAAAGTCCAAACTCTTAGTAATGAACTCTCACCTATCAATTTAACAATTGAGATCTTGTTATAAGTTGATGGACTCTCTGCCATAGTTTGAGTCTCCATTTTTACTGGATCCAAACTTCCTTTGAGAGTCCGTCGTCATGTAGGCAATTTATTGCCACATAGATAGTTGGAGGGTGATGGCCTTTGGACTTGTGCCTTCTAGTGTGAAGGGTCAAGAGGCCGAACTTTTGGTTTCTTGAAATTTGATTGGTGGAAACCCACGGCCTCTCGACCTTTGATCATAGTGTGAAGTGGTCCTTACAAGGTCATAACAGTTCCAGGCTTTAGTTTTGCGGATGTGTCAATTTCAGATTGAATATGGAGTCAACTGCTACGCTAATTTTTCCCATATCGATCAGTCAATCAAATGGATGTAATGAAGAGTTGATGGATGAAAGTTTCAATGGCACGAAAAATATTCAAACTACATTTCATTCAAAGCAAATTTCAAACGCACCAAACACATTCAGATTGGAAATTTCAAATATTACAAATAGCGCCCAAAATATTCAGATTGGAAGTTTTCAAAAATAAAAAATGGCATCAAAACTATTCAGATTGAGTTTTTAAAATGGCACCAAAAAGAAGATCTTCAAGCATCAAAGTTCGAAAATGTCGGGAACAATATCTAAAACTTCTCCCTTCCATGAATTTCTCCCTTGCAAATCCAAAACTGATCGAATCTCCAAACCTACATTGCCAAAAAAATTACAAAACATAAGTCATGCGAAGATCAAATTCTACTTTGACAGAAGCTCTGGAATGGATTTTACATTTGTATCACTCGTGAAGACCATGCTTAGATCAAATACAACTTTGCATCCTACGCTGCAGCAATTCTTGCAACACCTCTCCTAATGATAAAAGCTACTCGCTCAACATGCCAGTCACATTTTGATGAAGAAACACTTCAGCAAGGTCTCAGTAAATTTATTTCAGGAGTTCAGTAATGAACAAACGTCATTGTTTGACACCACATCGCCTGGCGCCTGCCTCTCCATACCAATCAAAACACTCATATGAATTCTCTGCATCGGAGAAACACTGCAAGAGGCTCGGCACTTCCAAATTGAAGAATTGCAGCATCTAGTTCATTTTGGAGATGATCCCGAGGTTCATGGAGAGAAAGGTGTTGATAGCGGGGATGCGTTCTTAGTCCAGGATCTTAGCTCAGTACCTCCAAATGTCAATTACCCACATTTATTAGAATAATTGCCCTGGCGCATATTACAAACTTCCTCACGTTCATTTTTTATTTCGCTTCGGTCCATGCAAACAGTCTGCTCCTTCAGTCCAGATTAACTAATTCTTGAGAGTGGAAATTAACAAGCTGTGACTAGCAAATTAAGTAGCGAAGCAGCAGCGTTTCAACCATGTAAGACTGCAAGGTGTAATCTACGTGTTGGTCCAGATACCCATACTTTGGTTTCATTTCGTTGTAGATGTTCCGCCTCCTGGCTTCATTTGAATCAGAATTGCTGTTCAGGGTTTGGTTCGCGTGACCGCACACTAGAGTCAATTTCCTGTTTAGGGTTTGGTTTGGGTCCCCTCCTCGTGGGGAGGGGGGGGGAGGGCTGCGCCAGCCAAGGAGGTAGTGCAATACCAAGGCGACGCGCGCGGGGCCGGGCAGCAAGCTGCCGGGTGGCCCCGCTCCCGAGAAAAATTAGATTAATATCATGGGGATCGATGACCCCCGTATCAGATATTAAACTGATAAGAACAGATACTACACTTGATCTTAGCCAAAAGGCCGAGAAAGGTATGCTTCTACGGTCGTTCCCTGGTCCTCTTATACTCCACAGAACCCCCCTTCTCCGCCTGCAATCCATATGGGACAAATCACACACTAAATCACTATAATGAGAAGTCCCTCTCCCCCCTGCCTCTCTCTCACACACTTCTGATTTCTAAGAACTCGTTTTCTCTAGTTGGCACACGCTGGTCCAATCCCACCACACTCAACTCTTTGTTGCTTGGAACTACATCGAGTCACGATTGCATGCCACCATCGCCCTCTTTATTTCACAGGGGAATTACAGTTTTACTTACTTGCAAAGCCACTTCAACAAGTTCCTGAACAAACGCAAATGTTTACACTTAGTATATTTCAAGTGATAGACTACAACAAACAGCTTCAATGCCGTTGTTGTCATGCCAAGTTTTTGTACGCCCTTGTAGGCACGGGCTTCTGTCATTCTGTGCATCAACATTCAAGCTCTGCTTCCATGGTCATGGTAAAGTAACTGAATCAGGTTCCAGTCAGCTTCCAATGCAATCGCAAGTTTCTTATTGAGTCTTCCAGACTCTTCCCATCGTTGTGTGTGCATAATTCTGAGGGCAATCTCAATGGGGACAATGAAGGCATGCACTCTATGATGAGGCAACATATTCTTGGGGATGTGTCTCGAAACGAACGCCATTCTCTTGCTAAATTGCTTCTTAGGAACCAATGCTCGCTATGTTCAAATTTGATGTCTATACTCTGTTCCCTACGAAGTGGAGCAACAGCACTTGGTTTAAGAAACTGAAATAAACTTTAGTGCCAAGTGAGGAAGTATTATCAGGTATAAAATTGCCACAAATCAAATGTTGCCTCAACTTCATTTGAGATGGAGTAACAGTAGACTCCCAGTTGGGAAGTTGTTTTGGGCAAAAGAACCAACATAAGTGGTAGGAGGGCCAGCACTAGAATGGTAGAACCACCAATAGTCGACCACTTAAGCAATTTTGTGCATGTTCTCCAGTAGTAGAAGGCAATTTACTGCCTTGCAGAAAGATAGAAATGATGGGCATTGCCAATTTTTTGTGATTTTTTTCCTTACACTCAAATTACTACAAATTTTGGAAGCCTAAAGTTGGCCTCAAACCATATTCAATATATAGAGTCTTTCAATTCCAATCATTCTATAACTACTTTCTTGCTCACTACTTCATACTTTTGTGCTCATTACATCAGGATACGTATCATGACTTTATAGTCCAAACTTTGCAAAGGAGAAAAATTTGCATTCCAAACTTTGGTTGAAAACCTATTTCAACCTTGGTTGGAAATAGCTGCACCCTACAAGTTGGATATAGATGCTTGGTTGGTAATGGGTGGTTCTACCATAATAGGCATGAAAGGTGGCAACATGGGTAGGGCCCATAGCATCATAGTGAGGACCGTGAGGGACTCGGAGCATATGAGGGGCACATGCACTAGAAGAAACTTGTGTTTTTTTTTACGTCCAGTTTTTGGATGTCAGAGAAAACATGGGTTTCTTTTAATGATGGAAAAGCCACATATCCCAACATGGTGTTGTCACCAAGTGACGGGCCTAAGGGTGTGAATTGATAAGATCCCAAAGGTTGGACTCACCACATGATCAACACTAGCCTGAGCACATAGGGTTGTGAAGGATTGGATACTAACTTGTGGACTTGTCTTAAATGCGTTTAATATTAAATGCTACATTGGAGTGAGGTGTGGGAGGTAGCATACTTAGAGGTGCGCTATAACATGGTTGATCTTGGTTTTATTCAAAGTCCGAGGTCATTATGACCAAAAACATTGAAGATTGTACAAAGTTTGAAGTTGTGCAATGCAGCAAGCATTTTATCTTGGATTATCCAATTCCTTTACAATAGAATCCAAGTGGGCCACAAAAGCCCCTTCTTCTTTGAAATTTTGGGGCAAGTAGATAATCTAGGAGACATGTAAGAGTTGTAATAGTATCTAGACACTTAATGCAAAAATCGTATTGGGGGCACATCAACAATTCCATTTGGCCTCTTCAAACACCGAGGTAACTAATGTACTACTTGCAAAAGCTACAAAGTAGAAAAACAAGGCCACCAAGTGTTCAATACAAATGTGACAAAGTCCATGCACATATTAGAAATGCAATTGAAATCTTGTCGTAAACTTCAATTATTTCAATTAGAATATGTGGATTGTTATTTTTAAGTTAAAGTAGTCCATATTTCAATTCTAAACCCTAAATTCGACTTTACAGTGCCATATTACAAGACAATTTCACAATTTTCAACAGAATGTTAGCATAGTAAAATAAGGTACAATTTGTTGAATGCACAAAAATAAACAACACAATGCATTGAAATGAACAAATCTATTGTTGTTTTAAAAGAATGGCATGTTTTTCAATTTAGACCCTAAATCCCAATCACATGTATTTTTGTATTATGTCAACATCAAAGTTAAATCTCTTGTGGGAAAATAGCTTTTGTGACGAGTTCTTCAAGTTTTTCCTTTACAAATTCTAAACTTTTACTACCAAAGCAATTGAATCACACATTACATGAAGGGGAGAAATCCACTGGATGATTTTGAAGAACATAAATCCCTAACCCTGAGTTCTTGCTTTAACAAAGCCATGCACCACGGCTCACCAAATCACAAAAATCACACTTTCCTTAGTGGTATTGCTCAGTTTGATCACTGTTTCCTAATTTCACTTCAATCTATACATTCGAAGGAAACCTCTACTCTCTACATTCAATCTACACATTCTCTCAAGCATAGAAAAATATTGGTTGTAGATCGACACTGCCAAATTAAAAAAATTCAGTATCTAGTTCATTTTAGAGATGAATTGACGGTCGCCTAGGACATATTGTGTTTATTGGACTGTCAACTCGGGGAGGTCACTTCCCCTTATGTTTTGTAACCACGTGCGTTAACCACCTATTTGTTTGGAGGCTATTTACTTAGTAATCATGATTTTAAAGGACCTTTTTAGTAGAAAAAAAGCTACTTGGTCTTAATTTTAAGCACCCTACAGGTAATTATAAATGAAAATCTAATTTAATTTTTGGCACGCTATAGTATTTATAAACTTTAGGAATTTTGTTTTGTTTGATAATGAAGGATTTTTGGGTGAATGTTGGGCATAAAAATATGCAACATACATAAAAAAAATTAGGATCAAACTTAACCCTTAACTTTCTGAACAACCAAAATGCGGTCAATTTGTTTTTTGAAGTGTTTTTTCTATTATTAAAAATATTTAAATGAAGTTGCACTTGAAGTGATGCTTTGAAGAATCAAGTTGGCCATCTTTATATGCAGTTAGATTTACATAATAAGCTATTGTTTTTGTTTTTTTAAATCCCAAAGCATAGGTGGTTGGATGCTTGGACAAAAAAGTCAATAGATTGGGGAGATTTGGTCAGTGTAAGCGTAGCACATGAAAGGATAAGCCTAGCTTGTAAATGGTGTTTTGACCTTTGAAATGCACATTTGATTCAATTTTCACTCTTTTAATAAATAAAAATTTCACATTATGTCTTTTGGGCTATCCTTTAATTTCATCAATTGTTTCTTATCATTGGAATTCTCATCGCTTTATTATCTAATTGACATTTCATATTACACTCACTAAAATATTTAATTTGAAAATGTTGGTGTATCAAGGTCATAAACTTATGTTTTATAGGCCCAAAAATTATGAAATTTGTTATTATGAACTCCCAACTTGTAAACATTCCAATTTATAACAAGTTGCCAATTTTCTACAATGTTTCACATTATTTGAAGGCAATTAAAGTAGAAATTTTTAATGATAACTATGCCAACAATCAAATCTTTATTTAAATCTCATTATATATATATTTCATTCATCCTTTAGAAGGACTAAAGATTATACTCATCCTAAAATTAATTTTTTTCTTCTATGATTTTATTCACACTAATTTATATATATATATATATATATATATATATATATATATTTATTTATTTTTTATTTATTTATTTATTTTTTAAATCAAAAGATTTTTCAATACCCTATTTTATATATAATGATGTTTCAAGAATTAAATCCAGGCTAAAATAGATCTACATCATTTATAAGTTTTTGCTCCAATGAATAAAATTCACCCTATAGTTTAACTCACGTGGTTTTTTACTTTTCGCAGAGTGACCTCCCCGAGACTGTCAACTAGGATTTGACCATATTAAAGAACGAATGATTTTCATTCAATTTTTTGTGTGCAACTTTATTGATGCTATAGCCATATCATTGACTTAAGTTGAAAACATTTTAGTTGTTTTTTGAAAATGTCTAATGACTACTAAAATAAGAGGCACATTGAACTATCCAAATAAAGGCAAAGGCACCTTTTCATAATGGTTATAAACCTAATCAATACGTGAACTCAAATTGATAGAGGTTACAGCATTTTTTACAAAACCTTAATCTTCTTGTTGTACTTGGAAGCTACCTCCACAAGTATCCAACATTTTCAAAATACTAAGATTTCACTAATACTCAAAAACTAATAAACAAGTGCTAAATTGTAGTATGTGACAAGTCATTGGCATGTGTACGATAGCTATAAAAACAAAAATAATTCTTCAAATTTTGCAAAATGCACAAAGTGGGAAAGGGACACTTTCAAAGTGTTCCAACAATATGTCTATAGAGGAGCCAAGTCCCAAGCACCCTAAAACAATAGAAGATTCTTAAAAAGATATAATATATCCAAATCAAAAATATCTACAATGCATTCACTCGGAATACTAGAAACTTATAAAACAAGCTTTGTCCAAGACAATGAAATAGGCAGTCTATAGTATAGAAAAAATCAAAGACATGATAGATTTTAATAGAATAAAAAACTCCATCTTCACCTATGCATCCACAAAGGATAGGTCAATATATAGAAGCAACTACATCAAAATGAAATGCACTTAAACATAAACTAAGGAAAATCCAAAACAATATAAGGTTACAAGATAGAGGATACTAAATTGTTAGGATTTGATACTATGCCCAAAACTCACTCTTGTTACCAACAATTCACTAATTCACACAATTTGTTGGACATAATAGCAACACGTGGCAACTTGACTTTACTTAGGCTAGATATCTCTGAATAAAAATGAGGTTCTCTACTTTGACTATAAAAATAATGGTGTCCCAACTCCTGCTTTGAAATTGCCAAAGAAGCATACAAAGCAAGAGAAAAAAAATGAATTTCAGTAGATTCAATTCTACTTCCCAAATAACTACAAAAAGCTTGACACTTTTCTAAAAAATACTAAGAGAAATGCAATTGTAAACCAACATAAATAATATCTTCCACCATTGTTTAGGTTAAAACCTGTAGAAGTTGGGCCTACCATGCTAAAATGTTTATGATGAAACAAATAGAATCTTCAAATTAACTTAAAGACAATAAAGCTAAATTGAGCAAGATCCATACCTATCAAGGATTGCTAAAAAAGGAGGAACTGATAGAATTCAAATCTAAAGTATGATTTGAAATTGACAAAAAAATAAGATCCACATTTAAGCACAACCCTTAGTTCAATTCTTTTATAGCAAAACAGTAAAAAAAAATTGCACAATCTTCATCCCATTAAGCTCTTGTGCAAAACAACTGACCATTCCTCCATTCATGCACACTATTAAAATACAACTAATATCAAAAGACCTACAATTACAAATACTAGGCTTTACAAATGATCATATAATACCTCTATCATAACAAAATACTCAAAATTCATTCAACTTGGCAATGATGTCTAGAAAACTTAGCCTCCTTGTAGGATTAGCATGCCAACAATCCACAGAAACTCTCTCCAACAATAGATGGAGGTATGTAGGCAACCTTGGTTGATTTCCATCCAAAATGAAATCATAGTTCCAAAGAGAATGGCCCTCAAAAGGAATGTAATTAGTAACAAGCTCGTAGCACACCATGCCAAAGCTATACAGATCACACGCCTTGGTAAATTCCAGGGTAGAGCTCTGAACTCCATTCTTCATATATTCAAGGATCTCGGGTGCCCTCTAGAAGTCTGTGCCAACAACCCCCATTGACACTAGAAGAAAAATGTATCCGCCGCAATCGGTATTCAATAACTACTTTACAACTACGTGTCCTATACAATTGCACTATGACTATAATTCCTCTCTATTTGCACTAAGTTTGACATGTATATTGTTGTAGTTGCAAAATAGTTGTAGAATGAAGTGTAGGATCACAAGAGGGTAATAGAATTGTCATTTAAAATTACTGTGAAGTATTCTACAACTATTCATCCTAGTTGTCATTGTTGACAACTCTGTAGTTGCATATTATCTAAATTTGACTACAATTCAATTTGAAAATGATTGAATTGTGACTAGAAAACAGTTAGGATTCAACTTGAAAACAACTAGTCTACGACTAGGAAATAATTAGGAAATAATTGCAACTATAAAATGACAGAAGTCGTTTCCTAGTTGTTTTGTAGTCATTTCCTAATTGTTTTGTAGCTGTT
This sequence comes from Antitrichia curtipendula, assembly GCA_951230915.1. Classification (NCBI taxonomy): domain Eukaryota; kingdom Viridiplantae; phylum Streptophyta; class Bryopsida; order Hypnales; family Leucodontaceae; genus Antitrichia; species Antitrichia curtipendula. Next base: position 36,483,866 of record OX579636.1, read on the forward strand.
TCTTAATTGTTTTCAAATCATTTTTTGATTTTGTAATAACAATTGTCCCATATCACTTGTCAAGAGTACCGTTAGGTTGGACATATAAGACTTGTAAGTAATTGTGTCCTTTTGTAACAAATTTTGATAGTAGAATTCTAAGATTTCTATAGTTTGTAGACTTCTACATTTTGTAGATTTTCTACAATTTATAGATTTTTTACATTTCATAGATTTTGAAATCTACAAGTTGCAAATGTGTCACAAATAAGTTGCAAACTAGACACAATCAAGTCGCAATTTGTATGTGGTAGCAAATACCACATAAGCAACCATGTCATAAAGAGCATCAATGAAGTTCGAAGTAAGCTATAGAATGAGAAATTAAAACATTTCGCCTTGCAAATACGGTGCAACTATAAAACTTGACCACAACAACTAGGGGCCTATACATCCCTCTAGATTATCACTAGTCGTAAATGTCCAATGCAACTCAAAACTAGTTGCTCTTTGTAGTTACAAAACTCCTCATTTTTTTCTAGTGCAAACACTCAAAATCAACTACAGTGGCCAAAAAAAATCCTTTCAAAGTTGGGTGTTGCAAGCCAAGTATAAGGACATTGGAGGCTTTTAGGTCTCCATCCAAAATGAGTGGGTCTTTGGAGTGCAACAAGTGCATGTCTCGAGCTATGTAGAACATCAATCCCCTCACTTGCCACACACTGAAAGGAGGGCCTTGCTTGTTTCTTTCCACCATTCGAAGATCAATCAACTTTCACAAATCTCTCCATTGCCTATCCATCAATATTGCAAATCGATCCAAAAACCTACTCGCTTTCAATAAAATTCCACCTTGTATCAATGAAAATTGTCTACCTTCATTAAAGGCATATTTAAATCATTTAACATTCCTTGAGGCCATTGATTTTCAAGATCTTTCAACCAAAGACTTGGATGGAATATCTTCACTACATAATCCTCGCCAACTTTATAGATCTCCACTTGACTTCCTTCACCAATTTTCTTACCAATTACAATAGCATCCCTTTCCATGAAGAAGCTTCTACCTTGCCAAAAAGGCAAAAACAATACTTTTTTTTGAGTGCCAAAAAATAAGTGTGGTTTAGCTCTCAAAAATCCTCTATGTTGGGTGTCGAATCCATTTCACTCCAATGAACTTTTGAGTACTCAATTTCAAACTCCAAAGCACTAGTGAACAATGGGTTTTTTTTTCATTTTCCATGAAGTGGCGAAGTGGCGATATTAAATGTTACGGTGGTGCTCCAAGTTTCAACATTCATCCACGTACTAGACATAAAATGTGATACTACGTATCTATAATTCTATTTTCATTCACAATGTGGCGATTTCATCCAAGATTTTTCTTGAACTTGAAGTTTTTTGGCGATTTCATCCAAAATTTTACTAAAAATTTCCTATAGGCTTGGTGCTAGGTCAAAAATTTTGGTGCAATTTTGCACTAAATTGCCAGAAAAAAAACCCACTGCAAATGAAGTTACTTCTATTCTGAATCATGCATTGAGTGCGAGTAGTGTAGTAACAAAAAGTAGTTGATGGAGATAAACTTGGCCGTGAATAAAAGGCATCGAATCTAGCATCTAAAAACAATAATTAACAACTATGAGCTATATAATGGACTTCCAAAACCTTATCTCTTACTATTTTGACTTGTGTACACATTTTTCTAATTTCACTCATATTGTATTACACAATCAAATCAATCTCATCAAATTTTCAAACTAATCAATGTCAAATCTCTCCCAAAAGTATACCACTATCCAAAACAAGTCCAATTGTGAAAATAATAAATTCATGAAACATCATTCTATCTACCTCATTACCTTCTACCTTCTCAAAGTGAACTCTAGATTCAAAGAAATTTCTTGGAATTCTACATTGTTATTTTTGTGTTCATGTGTAGACTATTTGCCTAACAACTTAACTTTGAGAACCAAAAACCTCCACTACAAGCTAGAAAACCAGACCCACAAGGAAACTAACCAATAAAACCAAAAACTCACCACCATCAAGCTTTGAACCCAAATGCTCTTCCTCAAATTCATGTGCTAAAGAACAGAGATGCTAATGATGAGGGTTCAATGCACAAAACCTAAAGAACATGAAAAATTAACATTTAAAACTTCATGGCCTGGGATGGCAACTCACAATACCAACACAGGTGCTTTTTTAACTTTTCTAATGTATAAGAAGGGAACAAACCTTTTTATTAAGTAGGTTTTAGTGAAACATAATAGGAAAGAAGACACTGAAAGGAATTGAATGGTATAATTTTTATACTAATCATAATAGTTTGGGACACTCGAAAGTAGTTTTAAGAACTTATAATACAATGAATTTCTCTAACAGAGGGCACCATTCAAAGCCCCCCAATTTTTTTTTGAATTATTAAATTTTATTACTTTTTAATTACTCTTTTAAAAATAAACTTCTAATAATGTCAGGGATCAGACTTCATTATTACCTCAACTATTTATGACTTAAGATTATTAATGCCAAGGGTGAGACTATCGTTACTTCAACTATAATGACCTAAGACTCCTAGTAGTTGGCGCTATCTTTCTACTTGGCAGAATTAAATTTTAATGGAGAAGTTTTCACTTTCAATATTTTAACGGTCTTTCATCATTATACTCACAATGTCATAGATGTCACTATGTGACAATGTGATATGTTTTGAATTTCATTGTCCTTTATTTGACACATGTTCTAAATTTATGATATACTTGGTGAAATGCTACATATACATGGTTTAGAATTAGATTGTCTACTTGAAACATCCATATACACAAAGTTGTGAAAGTCATGAAAAATATAAAATGTCACATTAAACTAAATTTAGACAATTCTAACTTCAAAAAAAATAATTAAAAAAATAGTTTGAAAATATACACAAAATATGAAGAGATCTCACAATTTTTTGCATGTATTGTTTATGTTATATGCAAATCATTACAAGATCTATGCAAAATATTAGGAAATCTATGTCCTTCAACATCAGGAGATTTTTCAATGTCTTGTATACATAGTCCATAATTGCATCCATAGTTTAGATTTAGTTAAATATGGCATTATTTATTAGAAATCTCAGCCCTAGCTCCTCTTTTAGCATTATAATAAATTATAAAAATTAAAGTATTCAATTTTTTGGCTCATCTCAAAACAGTCTTCCCTGCATTTCATACAGAAGTTGCCACCCTGAGCCTCATGGTTTAAGAACTTTACAAGAATTAAAGCTTTGACAAACTTTGGCTCTTATCACTAATTATTAACAACCAATAGAATGAAATAGCGCTCAACTCTAATACCAATATAATTGAAGACTTATCAACTAAGAAAATGTTGTTGAATACTAGAAATAAAGGAACCACTATAACATATAAAAAAATTGTTGAATACTACAAATAATGGAGGCACTATAAAGCTAATGCAAACAAACTCAACCTCGTATCTCAACTCCAAAAATTCATCAGATTTAAAATGTACCTTGATTCTCTCTAAAACGTACCCTGATTCTCTCCAAAATGCCAAATCCCCGTAGTCACATAACTCGGCATCTTCACTCATAGCCAAGTCTAAACACATCCCAACATCAAACTTCCATTCACAAAGATCCTACATATGATCATAATCATGATGTTCTCAAGGATTCAGAAAAAACAAACAAAAACATAAACAAATTAATAGTAAAATAAAACAAGCATAAAAAACTCCATTAGAGAAAATTTGGACTCTCGAGAAGACCTTCAAGCTTTGACGAGCCACTCTATTTGGGGAGTCCTACGGAACTAGGAAATGGGCAGCACTTTTGTCAGAGATGCGGTGTTAGCTCGTGCGAACTTTGTGAAGAACTATCACTTTTACTCCTTTTTTATGTATAGTTTATTCAAAGTTTTGCAAGGAGTGTTTACTGCACAATGACATACATTTAAAAATAGTAACTGCCGGCCCTTCCTCCATTTAAGTAATATTTCTTTTGTAATCAATGCTCTAACAATTGCAAAACTCACAATGAGCGACAATAGGGGGGAAAAAATTGTAATACAAGGGCGAAAATAAATGTAATACAGGGGTCCCTTCCGGCACTTCTTAGCGGCCTTCTCAGTGGCCTTCTCGAGAATCCAAATTTTCTCTAATGCAAAAAACAAAAGAGAATGCTTAATATATCGCAATTCTATAATCGACTGTTTTATTCATCTCCACAAAAGATACTATAAAGACAAAGAATCAAAAGATTACTCATACAATTTATAACGTAGACAAACAGGTAATTACCAACTTTGTGCCCCTCGTGGTTGCCAAGACGGAAACAACCAAAACATACCGCACTGCGTCACCATATAACAAACAACAACAAAGGACCAGTGCCATGTCAAAAAGAAGAAGCCATAATTCAAAAGAGAAGCAAGATTTCATGCACGACCCAATGGAATTATCATGTTTGGTTGCCAAGCCATCTCCCACAACACTTACTCAACAAATGCAAATGTTGAATTCATGTCCGTACTTTTGCAGCTCTGAAAGCCCGAAACTTTAGCACCACGGTTCTAAAGTAGTCTACTTAAGCACCTGTGCAATCACACCTTGAATGATTGGAGGAAGAAGAGTTGTTATACGATACATCAACTAAATGGGTTTTTCTTGACGCAAACCACAGATTTCAGCTCTTCAGTGCCAGGGAACATATTCCTTTGTTGTAGAAGGACATTACTAATTAGGATTTAGCTTGGTCCCATCTTGGTGGGGAGGGAGTAGCCCTGCGCCAGCCAAGGAGGTAGTGCAATACCAAGGCAACGCATGCGGGGTCAGACATCAAGCTGCCGGGTGACCCAGCTCCCGAGAGAAGATAAACTAATATCATGGGGATCGTTGACACCCGTATCAGATTTTAAACTTATAAGAACAAATACTACCCTTGATCTTAGCCAAAAGGCCGAAAAAGGTATGCCTGAACACGCTTCCCCGGGCCTTCTTATACTCCACAGAATCCCCTTCTCCGCCTCCAATCCATATGGGACAAATCACACACTAAGTTAAAGCCCTACAAGAAAAAGTCCCTGCCTCTCTCTCTTCCCCATCTTCTTGTTGTTAAGATGAAGGCACATGCTCTAAGTATATCAAACAACACAAATGAACAAGAGAATACCTATCCCCTGGTACGGGGAAGATGATAGTATATATTATCCTAATTAGGTGTCCAACACCTAATCTTGGGTGTAGATAAGGTGGAGAGCTTCAGGTAACTAGTAGATCGCTCTATTTAACACTAGAAGAAACCCGTGTTTTTCTTGACACATTTTTTGTGACATTATGTTGTATTTGATGTTACAACTAACACCTTCTGCTATGTCTAATGTCAACATTGACATTAGACATAGCGGAAGCTGTTAGTTGTAACATCAAATACAACATAATGTCACAAAAAATGTGTCAAGAAAAACACGGGTTTCTTCTAGTGTAATGATAGTTCACCGGGAGTACTGTCACTTGGAAGTAGCACTTACTATTCTAATTTTGAGTTAGCCACTACTTCAATACTCCTCCTCGATCAATAGTTACCTCATTAAAAACTAATCTATGATAAAAACCTAAGTTAGGAAAAATCCCACAGATAGAAAATAGTATAACTTCTACTGATGAACTATCTCATGCAACAAACGCATGCTGGCCTCTTGTACCAATCTCCTATGAGTATAGGCCAGAAGAGCTTTGATCAACATGTCTACAATATTGTGTGCCGATTATATCTTCTTGACTTTTATTTGTCTAGATTGAATGAGATCTTGGGTGAACCCAAATATCTATGGAGAAATGTGTTTGGTGTGGTCAGTTTTGATGAAGCCGGACGCCCCTTGAGCTACACATGTAACGTTGTCCTCAAAGATGATAGTTGGCTTGCAGTCTTGAGTAATTTCGCACTGCTCCATGATGATCTTGTTCATGTTCCTCAACCATACTGCTTCCTGGATTGCCTCATGGAAAGCAATAAGTTCAGAGTGGTTTGAGGAAGTAGCAGTAACCGTCTACTTCACTGACTTCCACGAAATGGGGGAGTTATTCTTCAAAACTATATATCCAGTTTGTGACTTCCCAGTACTCTCGTCAGATTTGAATCCTACATCAACATAACATGTGATATCTGAGTTCCCTTCCTTGGTATAACAGAGTCCCAAATCTTCTGTCCTCCGGAGGTATCGGAACAAGTGTTTGACACCGTTCCAAAGATGAACTGCCGATTTTTGGCTATGACGAGCTAACAAACTTGTAGCAAAATAAATGTCAGGCCTGGTATATGTGGACAAGTAAAGGAGAGCTCCTACTACTGTGAGGTACCGAGATTTGACAGAAAACTCCTCCTCCTCACAAGGACAGTAGGGGTCATCCAAAGTTCGACTTCGTCCCATCATGGGGGTGGAAAGAGGGCTAGCTTGGTCCATCTGAAATTTCTTGAGAAGCCTTTGGATATAGGCGGTTTGATGGAGAAAGATACTTCCATCTAGTAAGTGAGTCACCTCAAGGCCAAGGCAGAAAGAAGTCTATCCTAACAACTTCATCTCAAACTGAGTGGTTAGAAGACTCATAGCATGATTACAGGTGGATGGGGTGCCTACTAGATTGAGGTCATCTACATAGACAACAATCACTACAAAGCCTGTGTTATTCTTAAGTTAAAGATGCAAGGTAGGGATGGATCATTTTTGAACTTGTGGTGGAGTAGGAAGTCCGAAGGTGTTTGTATCACATTCTACCTGCTTGTTTAAGGCCGTAAAAAGCTTTCTGAATTTTCAGACCAGAATAGGATCTCGGATTGTCATCCGGTAGGATCTTGTCAAGAAAATCAGGTGGTGGTCTGATATAGATGGTGGCATCTAAGGGACCATAGAGGTAGGCTATAACAATATCTAGCAAATGAGTTTCTAATCCAAGTTGAACAGCCATCGCGAACAAATATCTAAATGTCGTAGAATCCATAACAGGAGAATATGTAAAATCATAATCAAGACCAGGGCGTTGGATAAAACCTTAGGCAACTAAATGGACTTTGTATCTAATAACATGTCCCTGAGCATTCCTCTTTTTAGTGAAGTTTAACTTAAAATCGACGGGTTTAGTAGGAAGTTTTGTATCTAGGGGCCCAAAGACTTTGTGTTTTCTGAGAGATGAGTACTCAACTTATAAGGCATCAGACCATTGAGGCCAATCAGATCTAGGTTTTGCTTCAGCTAGGGTGATTGGATCAGAGTCTAAGGTGAGAATCCAAGTGATAAAGGTAATCACAGAGGTTGTTTCACTTGGGGTACAAGAAAACGACAGATCCAGGTGAGAATCGGGAGAAAGATCACTATGAAGACTAAGAGGATCAAGTTTTGACTGTTTGGATGAAGATGCTACCTGAGCTAGTTTCTTCTTCTCGGGAAGAATGCTAATTGATGGCTGGCCGGCTCCAGGAAGTGAATTACAAGTAATCCTTGAAGTATTAGTGAAACCATCCATGAGCTTTTCAGCTAGGGATTTCAAGTTAAGAAGTTTCTGTACTTCAGAGTCTACTAGGGCAATTCTAGGGTCTAGATTAAGAGTGAATGTTTTGGGTGACCAAAATTCTAAAGCAAAATTGGATTTGGGGTTCGAGATTAGAGGAAAATGGGTTTCTTCAAAATGGCAGTTTTGGAACCGGGCTCTATGCAGAGTTCCAGTGGAAGGGGAGATATAGCGAATGATACTAGAGAAATCAAATCCTACATATATTCCTTCCTACCGGTGGCTACCAATTGTTTTCCTCTGTGGTTCAACTACAGGAACCCATACTTTACATCTAAAAGTTCTAAAATGAGAAACGTTAGGAACCTGTCCCAAAAGTAACTCTAAAGGGGAATGATCATTAAAGAGAGTAGGATAGAATCTAAGGAGAGTAGCAGCATGAAGAACGGCATGTCCCCAGAATGTAGGGGGTAGATTTGCATGTAGCAAAAGCGGCCGTGTAATTAGCTGAATTTTCTTAATGAATGCTTCAGCTAAGCCATTTTGGGAGTGTTCATATGGAACCGAATAGGTCAAGGTAATCCCAGAGGCTACATAATAATCTTCAAAGTGTCGTGACTGAAACTCCTGGGCATTATCCATCTTCAAAGTTTTTACAGGGTAGTCCGGATAATGAGCCCGGTACTTAATTAGCATAGCTAACAGCTTGGAAAAAAACATATTTCTAGTGCTAAGCAATGATACCTCAGAATGAGTCTCAGATGCATCAATAAGGACTAAAAAATATCTGAAAGGTCCAGAAATAGGGGTAATAGGTCCGCAAACATCACCTTGTAAACGTTGTAGCTTTGGTGGAAGCTCCGTTGGTAGTGTCCACCTCGAGGGGCGCTTGATTAGCTTTCCTTGGGAACAAGCAGCGCACTTCCCCACCTTGTCAGCGTTGTTGGTGCATATGTTATGGCCTGCTAGCAACGGCAATATACACTTGAACATTGTAGTTCCAGGGTGCCCCAACCTGTTGTGCCATAATCCAGTCTTGGCTAGAAACATGACAGAGAAAGCAGAGCCCAAGGGTTGCTTAATTCCAATAGTTGGATGCATCAAAGTCAGTCCGGTAGTATCGTTGATGTGAATTGCATATAGGCCGTTGGCTCCTGCACGTGCAATGGCAAGGAATCTCTGCCCTTGCCTGAGTTCCAGAACTTCTTCATCATTCCTCACCGCGGTGAGAACGTGGACTCCGTTTGCTTGTAGGTCTTGGTAGCTGATCAGGCTCCGAAGGGCTGACAGAGCATACATTGCTTTCGCAATTTTGAGGGGGGTCCCCCCAAGCAAAATCAAAGTTGTCTGGCCCTCACGAAACATCATGTCCTGTTTTCCTACAATGGTGGTAATGCCACAAACTTGCCAGGAATCGGCTAGGCCGAAGAAGTCAAAATACTTCTGATTCCACAAGATCGTATGCATGGTGGCACTATCCAATAGAGTTACATCAAGTTGATCTATGGACTGTATCGTGTTTACCATATAATTTTCTAAGTCTGTCTCATCAATCGAGGGGGCATCAAGGATATGGGCCTCTCTCTCCCCAGCCTTAAGCTGTTGCAGCTCCTTGTAAATCTTTGAAAGGTAATCGGAAGCTCTACAGTCTTTAGCAATGTACCCAACCCTATCGCACTTGTGACATGTCCGGGTATCATGAGACTTAACATCAGACTTTGAATCAGTTAAGTTAGGTTTGTCAGAGATTTTGGACTTATCTCTAGGTTTTGAGGAAGACTGTTGCTTCTGATGTTGCTTCCACCGTTGTTGCATCTTCATGTTCCGCAGCCTACGTGTTGGTATCTCCACCGTGTGTACTTCCTTAGCAGGCTTGGATTCAGCATTCTTCAAGAGAAGTTGTTTTTTTTTCGCAAGCAAAAGATAAGACATCATCTGAGAGTGAGTGTTAAGCTTCATATTACGGTACTGTTGTGCTAAAAGAGCAGAAGCAAGAGGGAAGGTGGATAGACTCTTATCAATGAGTTCCTTATCGGAAATTGTCTCTCCACATAAGCGCAGCTGGGCGGTGATCCGGTGCAGCTCTGCGTTGAACGCCCAAAGGTCAGAAAAATCCAAGATATCCAAATGAATCCAATCGTTGCGGGCTTGAGGAAGAAAAATTGTCTTTTCATGGTGAAATCTGACCTCGAGCTGCTTCCACAGTTCAGCTGGATGATCAACTTGAATGTACTATTGTTGAAGGAAGAAGTCTAAGTGCCGCCTCAGAACAAGAAGCGCCTTCCACTTGAAAGATGATGGTTCCAAATCAAGCAAATCGCTCATTGTTCTCGTCAAGGTACCATCCAATCCCTCCGCACACAGATAAGATTTGGTGTCGATGCTCCACTCCAAGTAATTGCTCCCATTAGCTTCCGACGCCTCAAAAAGCAACGGTTGAACACGTGCTTTTTCTTCCTTGGGACGTTTTGCTACAGGCATTGCCATCGATAGAGAAAACTAGGGCGGGAAGGCTATAAAGACAAGGGAGAATGAAAACTAAAATAAACAATTGAGAGATCAAAGAGAGTCTTGTGCTGATAACGTGTTAAGATGAAGGCATAGGCTCTAAGTATATCAAACAACACAAGGCTCTAAGTATATCAAACAACACAAATGAGCAAGAGAATACCTATCCCCTGGTACGAGGAAGAAGATAGTATATATTATCCCAATTAGGTGTCCAACACCTAATCTTGGGTGTGGATAAGGTGGAGAGCTTCAAGTAACTAGTAGATCGCTCTATTTAATGATAGTTCACCGGGAAGTAGCACTTACTATTCTAATTCTAAGTTAGCTCCTACTTCAACACCTGCTACGGGTGAATTGCTATTTACCGTACGCACAACATCCCATCAATCAGTTCCCAAACATATATTCAATTTGCACACTGTGAATCCGAAGTAGCAGACAAGAGCCGTTAAGCACTCTGGAGGCAAGGGCCTTAAGAAAACTCACCTCATTATGAGGCATAACACCCTGGTAATAGTGCCCGGCACTATTACAGCACCAAGGCGCGATAATAGTGCCAGGCACTATTACCGAGGCACTCCCACGTGCTTAACGCAGTGGGAGGGGGCCTCCCACTATACAACACCAACAATACCACGACTGTCACGTCGAGTCTGCCACCCGTTTTCTCTGTACATCATCATCCAAGCTACGGTCATGTCGCTTCAGCTCCTTGCCAATACGATGAAGGTACTACTGTATCCAAATCGAAATTCCACTCAAGGTGCCCACCCAGGAACTAGCCAGTGACTTCCTGCATAGAGTCGCCAAGACATCCAATTTCTCTGTGCACATTTCACTTGACGGAAATCTGCCTGGGGGCATCGCCAAAGGCCTGCACTGATGAAACAATACATTCTTGAGGCTGTGTGTGCCTCTCGGAATCAACATCTTTCTTTTAAGTGTTTGGTGGTATCTACAGAAGAGAAGAGTGGGTTTTTTCACATACTGCTCTCCAGATATGTGGCTCAGTCGTACGATATATCTAATGCAGAAATAACGGAACCACTAGGAATACAAATAACCTACGGTTTTTGAAATCGATCATACATATAGTCACGTAAGAAGCGGACTTTAGAGCTATTAAAAATTAAGTTCATTTTGTTCAATCATGTATTTACTTCTACTGTAAAAAAATTAAGAATGAAAATCAAGAGTGTGTTATCTGATTTTTTTTCACCAACTCAATTCTTCAATATAAAAAACAAGAAAAATCAAAATCTTCAGTGCGAACATTTTTAATTAAAAAGAATTAAAGCCAACAAATCATCTCAAGGTGCAAAAGAAATAATTTCCTTCATTTAGAATGCAAAAAACTTGCAACGTCCACATCAGAGTTTCAAAAATTTCTTCCACTGTTTCTTGTAGTAGCCGCGCGGAAGGCATACAAAATTGCTGTTTAGGATTTGCTTTGGGTCCCCTCCTGGTGGGGAGGGGGGAGGGCTGCGCCAGCCAAGGAGGTAGTGCAATACCAAGGCGACACGCGCGGGGCCGGACAGCAAGCTGCCGGGTGGCCCCGCACCCCAGAAAAACTAGATTAATATCATGGGGATCGATGACCCCCGTATCAGATATTAAACTGATAAGAACAGATACTACACTTGATCTTAGCCAAAAGGCCGAGAAAGGTATGCTTCTACTCTCTCTCCCTGGTCCTCTTATACTCCACAGAACCCCCTTCTCCGCCTGCAATCCATATGGGACAAATCACACACTAAATCACTATAATGAGAAGTCCCTCTCCCCCCTGCCTCTCCCTCGCACACTTCTGGTGACGACAACTCGTTCTCTCCAGTCGGCATTCACTGGTCCAATCCCACAACAATCAATTTTTTGCCACCTGGAACTACATTGAGTAAGGATTGCGTACCACCATCGCCGTCTACTTCGTTGCAAAGCCAGTTCAGCCAGCCTCTTTCAATAGCTCTGTGCGTATAACTCTGAGGGTTATCTCAAACGGGGAACACGACGTGCACTCACTGATGAGACAATACATTCTTGGGGATATGTGTCTTAAGAACGAACTATACTCTGTCGCTAAATTGCTTCTTAGGAACCAAAGCTCACTTTATTCAATTTGATGTTTGTACTCTGTTCCGTAGGCAGTTGAGTAAGATAAATTCACTTGGTGTAAGAGACTAAAATGAACTTTAGTGTTACGTGAGAAAGCGTTATCAGGCATGGAACTGCCACTTCATCCGAGATGTAGGCAATACCAAGTTTTGAGGAATTACACGATACCCAGAGACAAATATCGTCTGCAAAATTCTCAAATTTAAGACAACCAAAATTACATGTTCGTAAAGAGCGGTATGGTTCGTCGGTACTAGCAGTTCTCTCAAGCTTTTCGCGATCTGTCGCTCTCTAATCTGAGAGACAAAAAATAATCCTACCTAGTTTTACATGGATAGTATACTGCACTGTGTAAAAAACCCTCCTAGAAGATGGTTATGCATCACTTGCTCTCGTTGTGCATGATACGCCGCCTACGTATACTACTCCGCTTAGGTCCAGGCTACATACATAAATACGCCACATGCACTGCGACAAATCATGGCGGATTTTCGGTCGCAAGGAATCCCAAATGATTCTGAGTTCAAAAAAAAAAATGGTCCGGTTTACCTACTTCACCTTCTTCATCTCCAACCGCCCTCGTAGATTCTCTGGCAATTTACTGGCGACAATTCCGTAGTAATGGTCGAAGGTTTCGAATGCCAGTGTGCACAGCTTGTCAAACTCGTCCTCGTTCTGCTCATACATGTAGGGTGCAGTGAAAGCTGCAAACAAACTCATGAAGAGTAAACTCTGGAAGGAAAATCTCCCTAAAAACTTCAGGACACGCAGTACAACCATCACCCTGCAAAACAGAGCAAGGTCTCTTTGCACAACAATTCTCTCCAGAAGAGAGCAGCCAGAGTTCCAGAATGCTCGAATTTCAAGGGCCACTTCGACTGCGGCGTCATCAGATATCTCGAACAATGACGGGGGAATCTTGGGTAACGAAATGGAGAACAAGGGATCGGGCAAGAAGTTGAGGGTGAACACAGCAATCAGCACCACACAGAAGTTGTAGCTCAATGCAGAGGCCAGAGTGGCCCCCGATTTGTAGAAGAAGTACAGTATGCTCAAAAGGCCAATGAAGAACGCAACGCTTCTCTTATTGTCTTTCCACAAAAGCACATCCGCCACAGCACCACCACCGAGCGCCGAATTACTCTTCGACGACAATTTGATTTCTCGGTTTGCAATCTCGGGATCAGGCGCATCGGCTCGAAACTCAGGATATGCTGCGATTGTTCTCCGAATCCCTTCCTCTAAAGACACAATGGGCGTGTACCCTAAAAGCTCCTTGGCTCGGTTGCAGTTGAACGTTCTCGTAACAGTAACGAGCCTCAAACGCACAGGATTGAAATTGACCGCCGGCTTCACACCAAGTGGGGCCAACGTCTTCGCCACGCTATCATATGCTTCGGCAATTGTCAGCACAAGCTTCGCAGGAACGTTGAACTTCGGTTTAGGGTATCCAAGCCCAGTGATAATTCTCGTCAGGAAATCCCAAAACGGAATGGGCTCCTGGTTCGTAATAAAGTAAGCTTTCCCAGCAACCCCTCCAGTATCTCCGAAAGTCAAAGCCTTTTCCGCACACAAATGCGCATGCGCGACATTTTCCACAAACGTCCAATCGAACATATTCTTTCCATCACCGAGAATAAACTTCAGTTTTCCAGCTCTCGCAGACTTCGCAAATGCAGGGACAGTCAGTCTATCGCCGGGTCCAAAGATCCCACTCGGGCGTATCGCACATGTCACCAAACTCCTCCCATTAGCACTCAAAACCAGCGCCTCCCCATGCGCTTTGGCATCCGAGTAATAATCATTAAACTTATCACAGATCGGAGCCGACTCGTCCACATTAACAATGGGATGCACACCGTCGAACACAATGCTAGGAGAAGAAGTGTAAACCAGTTTCTGCACACCACATTCCAGACAAGCCTCGATCACATTCCGCGTCCCCGTGACGGAGACGTCGAAATGCAATTTGAAGCTATTGATGGAAGTATCGGGAGCGGCCATATGAAACACCACTGAAACCCCTCGCAAAGCCTCCATCACCTGCTGTTTGTTGCGAATGTCACAGGAAACGTATTGAACTCGTTCCATTTGAACCCCCTGCCCGAGAACCCCCATCGTCTCCTCATCCGTCATCGTCAACCTGGGCGCCAGATCCACGATGCGAACCACAAAGCGGCCATCCTCCAGCAATTTCTGCACCACGCACTTGGCCAAGAACCCCCGCCCACCCGTCACCACGCAAATCTCCGACGACGCCCCCATCGCCTGCGCAACCCCTCAACCAAACCCACCACCCAAGACGGCTCCTGATGCGAAATGCGAGTGGATTTGATTGCTGGATAACAGAAATCGAAAGTAATTGCGACAGAACGACAAGCGCGCACCAAAATTGCGAGCAGTGAGGAAAATAAATTGCGAAGGGGAGCTGGCCGCTGCAATTTGAGTGCGGGGCCCGTTGCGCTTTGTGTTGGTACGATGGTGGGTTTGGAAGCGTCCGGAGACAAAGGCCTGGCAGAGGGAGACAGATCGCCGTGGATTACTCCGACGGCTCAGATCTCTTATGGGAGCAGGGAGAGCGCCAACGCAGCCTTTTGCTGTTATGAGGGCCAACAGTTACTGTACCAGTTCATTTGATTAGCAATGATTTTTCGCATTCATGATTGGGGGAGGACATTTCACCTTCCTTCTTGTTGAGGGTTACCTTTTTCTTCTTTTTTAATTGAGTTTTACCTTCTTCAATGGTGCTTTAATTTTGGACTTTTATTGTTGTTGGGTGTTAATCCTTAAAGGTCTTGGAAGACCAATTTTGGTCTCAACATGGTGTTTTTGTTGTATATTTGATGCAACGAATATACATTCATAATCAAAAGGGCCTAGAATGTGACATCTACATATGCCTAAAAAAATGTCATAAAAAATTAGATATTGATTACAAGTATGCAAGATTTTGTATTGTATACAATCAAAACATGAGAGCCTATGAGAGTCAAGTGTTTTTGGTACACCAAGAGATAATATATTTGAAAACATATTCATAACTTACTAATGCAATGTCTAAATAATGCATTGGAATCCTCTTACTTTAATAAAATCCATTCAAATGGTTTATGTTTAATAACAATAACTATGTTCAACTATAATTAGTTATAATTCTTGGTGCGCATACCTAATATTTTTTAAAGTGCATTAATTAAGGTATACACAAATGACCTCATCTATGTCTCAAAAGCTCCAAATTGGTCAAATATTACATTCCTAAGGTGTGACATTTGAGTTTTATTGTTGTTGTAATTTTGAACCAAAAATAGCTACAAAAAATATGTAGGTTTTATCATAAGAGAACCCACCTTCAAAATAGTACATAATTGAAATCATTTATCCTTGAGTTGTTTTAAAAGATTAATATAAAATTCAATTCATTCATTGTTAATGATATGGACATTATTTGCTCTATTTTGTTTTGAGGAGAATGGAAGATAAATTCTAAAGCATTATTGAAGATAATTAGAGCTTGCATTGGTGCCTATGAACACTTTCAAGGAAGTGAATTAAAAAAAAATATTTTTTTATTTTGTATTCTTAGACTTACTACACCGATCTTGCTACACTAGTGTTTTTTATTCCACTTCAAATTTTTCAAAAATTGATAAAATTGCAATTGTTGTGGCCC
Source organism: Antitrichia curtipendula (assembly GCA_951230915.1). Lineage (NCBI taxonomy): Eukaryota > Viridiplantae > Streptophyta > Bryopsida > Hypnales > Leucodontaceae > Antitrichia > Antitrichia curtipendula. The sequence goes on from OX579636.1 coordinate 36,499,659, forward strand.
TTTGAAGACAACATCTTGAAAGCTTAACCCCTAAAGGACCATTGTCCCCTCGGGGGACAAATGGGTTTTCGGGAAGGTACCTATGAGCTGAAATTTTCTCCTGATTTTTTGAAACTTTTTTTGGAGGTAGAAAATCTGATTAGCTTTATGGGAATATAATTTTTTTCACAATCGGTGCCCAGGAAAAAAAGTTATGCCCAAATAAGCTCAAAACAGGGGTCGAGGGGCAGCAAAAAAAATTTGCAATTTTTTTTTTTTTTTTTTTCTAATTATTTTTTCTTATAGATTATATTTTTGTCTATCTGAAAAGCTTTGATTCATTTCATTTGGATTTTTTTATGAGAATGTTATGGACAAGCTTGTTTTTCGGGCACTTAGAGCATCTTCCTGAAAAAATAACTTGTAGGATTCATTTCTGAATATAATTTTCATAATTTTTCAAAAAAAAAAGTTCCACAAGGTTTAGTTTTTTTGCTAGAACAATTTCACCATTGGAATTAGTGATTTTTAATTCCATATAAAAGATATTAATATTTTAGATTTTCTTTCTATCTTGTACCTACTTCTACTTAACAATTTCTTTAATAATGAAAATTAAGTTTTTTTGGATTTTCTTTTTTTCCCTAGACTCTCAACTCAATTCTCCACTATAAAGATTAAAAGCTCAAAACTCTGTAGTGCAAAATATTTAAGTTAAAAATGTTCAAAGTCATAAAATCTAGTCCCGCAATGTGCTGAAAAACTTGTTTTTTTCACTTTAAACGCAGATATCTTGCAATCTGTGCAGTCAAAAATTCTGAAATTTTTTCCATACATTTTCATACTAGTTAGGTATAAGATCCTACGGTTAGATGTGGAAAAAAAACAATTTTCAATTTTTTTCACTCTTTGCTATAGAAATGGCAGTTTCGAGTGTTTTATGGCAGAAAAATGGCCTTGGTCCTTTAGGGGTTAATATACAATACATTTGATTTTTTTTCCTATCAAACTTCCTTTAATATTAACCAATAAATACACTAATTTTACTATAATGTCATTACTTTTATTTTTACTTGTGGATTACAAAATATACTATTTTGATCATTTTTGTAATTTTTATAAAAGAATTTTTTCCATAAAATTATAAAAATTTCATTTTCATATTATTAATTATGAAAATTTGAAGATATGTCTAAGGTGTAGACCATAATATAAGAAAAATGTCAACTTCTTGAAATGTACATTTTTAATTTCAAAAACTAATCATCAGGTAACAACCAATGTTTGTGAAAAAAATACAGCTAGCTCAAAGTTATCTGGTGAAATTGGGATGAGAATCAATTGCAATTTGAAAACATCTATAAAATTTCTATTACGAATGGAAAATAAAAAAAAAACATTGAACTTGATACTTGAAAAAACTATTCAATATGAGAATAAATTAAAAATAGGAAGTAAAATTCAAAAAAGATCAAGAACATTAGTAAGGACATGATTTGTTCCTTCTAAGGGCCTCCTTACATGTGCAGCATAGTCCAATGACATGTGCTACTTGAAGTAATAAGACAAAATAGTCTCCACCAATTATCTTGTTGAGATGGGTGAGTGAAAAAACAAGATTTCATATTTCACCGAAATTGTTGTACAAACCCATTTATCAAGACTAGTCAATCTTGACGAAATCAATATATGCAGAATTCTAATTGTATTCCTCCCAATCCACCGAGTTCACAAGAAAGTGCAATTGCTCACTTGGACCTGTAGCTCCCCCCTAAACTTTTAATTATCATCAATGGAGCATGTAAGGAGGCTTTAATGTAAGATGCTAACCCCGTACTATGAACTAGGTCCAACAACGCGAAATTTATCCCTAGGAAAAACACAATTTTTTAATATTTGCGACACATGATAAATTTTGTAGATTTTGAATTTATTTTTGCAATCAGAGACCCCGAATTAGCTAGAAGAGGTGACCAAATAACATAGGGGGCTTATTTTTTTAACAATTCCCATACAGGACACAAAATTCACCTTGTTGGGCCCAATCCTTACGACGGGTTTAGTGTCGTGCAACCCTAATAAGGGTTATATTGCAAAACATCACACTTTACCCAAGACAAAAATATCATGAAATGTGCCACGTGTCCTGTACATCTACGAGTCTACCACGTAATTTAGATTCTCCAGCACTGCAGACACTACTGTGTAAGTTAACTTATACGGAGATTCCATTCAGCAGACATTTGCCTGTGCGGAAATGGTTCCTGTCATCAAGGTTTCAGGTAAGCCAAATGAACTGGATTTCTGCAACCCCAGCACTGGCTTATGCCTGGAATTTGTCATAAATAATTGCTGAATTATGATTCAAATCTGGGTTCACAATCTCCTGGGAGTCCTGGCATTCTTTCTACTTCAGTTCCACATGCTTCGTCAGCATTTTTCAAATTTGGTTTCAAACTGCTGGCACGAATCAGTCGTTTTCAAATATTGGAACAGTAATTGCTTCAGATTCGGTACTCCATCCAGTGGTTTTCTCTTTTAAACATTTTAAGTTAACTCAGTCTCAGAGGCGGCGCAACATGTTGATTTTCATTGGAGTGATGCCGGCCTGAGGTTATTTATAATAAGCGTGAATATAGAGATCTTGGGGTGCCTGCAACATACTTTAGTCATTTAAATATGTTTACATTCATTTAGAATTGGGCGGTATTGTCCTATTCAGCCTGACATTTGGAGGTGATTTGAGGCAATTTTATCTGCTCGAAAATGGAGAAGATTGGAGGTAAATGAAGAGGCATGGTGTGTGATGTTTTTTTTTGGTTTAACCTAATTTTTGAATCATGCATCTAACGGGATTGAATTCATTTTTTACTTTGTAGATAAGAAGCAACCAAAATCTAGGGACAAGACAAGTTTAACAAAGACTTTTGGTCCCTTGGTTATTTTAGTTATCAATTCACTAATTAAGTATTTGGTAAATAAATGTATTGCAATCTATACAATAAATGTTGTACAATAAGGTCTACTTCATTTACGAATTCTTGGCATCCCCTTCCTTGAGTCTGCACAAATTCTCCAACTTTGTGCTCTCGTTACGATCGCCATTCTACGACTCCTACGGTCTACTCTTGCATATACATCTAGACTTAGTCTTCTACCTAGAACAATTCATTCTGCCGTCATCACCCTCCTATTCACAAGTTTTGATTGACCTCAAATTTGAGACCCCAAAACTATCGACGTCAACGCTTTCTGCTTAACTCCTCTGCGCCTCCTCTTATTCTCCCCTCCCATGGACACTTATTCCCTCCAATCCTCTTGGCTTCCCTTTGAACATTCCACACTGTTGTTCCCTTCTCAAGTCTGCACATCATCTTACATTCTCTTTACTACTACAACTGTTCCAACACGTGCCCCTATTTATTTATTTTGTCTAATTGTGTTGCTTTGTTCTTCATCTAGCTTCTGGACCTATTTCAAATATGACAACCCTAACAATGGATGGACATGAATATGATCAACAACATTTTTGTCTATTGGCATCAATGCATGATCATGTTGGTATTGTATGAATAGTTTAGGAGGAATCTTAGTTTTGAGGAGGTAGATAGTAACGACAGGACTAGAAGAGCAAGCAACAAGTTCATGGAATTATCATGGGTCAATTGTGTAGATGATCTAGTGTTCAAAATATTTTATTGATGTTGAATCACTAAGCCATGATAAAACACCAATATTGATTGCAATAGCAACACCAAAGGTTTTCTTTAGTATCATGATTTTAGTACAACTATTGCAATTAACGCTAACTGTGTTTCATGATACTGGAGCATCAACAATATTTTGTAGGTTCATTGGATAAGCGTGTTACCTCTTTGAAAAACTTGTTTACTCTATAGAAAGGACATTACTTCTCTAACAAGCATGTTACCTCTAAGCGTATTAGAACTACATAGATTCCATGATAAGCCTTAAGTTCACACATTTTTAGAAATTATGGCATATTTAATTGCTTTTGGACTTTTGAAAGTCCAAAATTCATACTAGTCATTGGAAGATCTTTCAATTGAGCATCGAGGGATCTATCTAAATCATTGAGAGATCTAAATTTTCATCAAGGGATCAATCCAAAACATCGAAAGATCTATATAAGGATCGAAGGATCTCCTGATCTATACAAACATCAAGAGATCTCTTAATGTTTGTATAGATTAAGCTTAGTCCATAATTCATTGAATAGTCCAGAAGTAGTTAAATACACCATTAAATATGGATATTATTTATAAATAGAAGGAATATAAACAATATATGAAATTTCCATAAATCTCCTTCTGTTACTCACTACTTCACTAATATAAACATATAGAAGCATATTTTCTTGATAGTCCTTAATTAACTACACTTTATTGAAATATTTTAGAAGAAGGTTCTCTATCAACCTTTCGTTCTTTTTTGGTCATTGGACTAGATTGGCAACTTCTGTTGTTTTGGGAGCAAAAAAGAAGTACAACAAGAATTTGATGGTTATTTCTTCAAGTATTGGACGTATTTTAGTGGACTCTAGTAGCATACTTAATCAGTTTCCAACCTTTTTTGCTAGAGGAAAAGGAACATGAAGCTGTGCTTAGCTATGGAGCGATTAGGGTTGTCACATCGGGCGTTTCATGGTCATTAGACGTCCCGGATAGATGGCAAACTTGACTAGACGAACGAACAGACGATATAGACAACTTTTAGAATTTAGGCCTTTGAATTTTGCCAAGTAAATTTTTTTTTTTATCATAAATTACGTATAGTGAAGGTGGAGACGTCATTGCGTAGGCGCAGACGCAGACAGACAAAAATTGAGGAATCTTAGGGGCAGATGTAGACGGACGAAAATTTAGGATTCTTAAGTGTAGATGTTTGGATTTAGGCATAAATGTTGTTGTGTAGGTGCGGACACAATAGGGCGGGAACTTAAAGGTGTGAACTTAAGGGACTGGGCTATGACTTAAGAAACTAGGTACAAATGTAAGGAACTAGATGAGGATTTAAATGACTAGGCTAGGACTTTAGGAGCTAGGCGTAAACTTAAGGGTGTAGACTTAAGGGACTAGGCGGGTACTAAAGGATGTAGACTTAAGTATGAGTGGGTACTAAAAGCATCTCCACTGGGGCGCACCACACTAACGCACCACATGGTTTGACGTGCCCAGGGAGTTTTTAGTGACCCACCAGTTGCAGCCTGTGTCAATATTCAACGGAGGCCACTTCAAAAATCCATAGCAGCACTTTATTCTGCAGTGTCTCACATGGTTGACATGCTACGTGCTACTGACAAGATTAGTAAAATTTAGCCTCGAATTTCTCACTTTGAAGAATTGTGACCAATTGAAACTCTTCTAGACATGCTTATTTTAGCTAATAATTAATTCTACCCCTCGTAATCCGGGATTTGCTGACATAATGTTGAACTTCGAGTGTTGCTGCTGGGATAATGGTAAAGCGGGGGGGCCTTCCTCCAACCTGACATACTCTTTAAACCACTTAGTGCGTTGATTGTGACGCGCATTGCTGGATTTGCTCTAAAGGGCGTGGACACAAGGGGACAATAGACTGCCATATCCTTCTATTTTGACCTTGGCATGGGATTCTTCCTCCCCATTCAAGGTGGGCTACATTTCATTTTTGGCCGCTCATTTTTGCCCCCATGTTTGGATCACTAAATATCCAAATTAAGAAGTTCACCTACTGTCATTTCCAAATGAGTTCAAGGCAAAATTCTAGTTCAATGGTCTACAATACAATGTATCATTTCCTCACAAGCACTTGCCAATGTAATTGTTGAATTAAGATTGTTATATTTTTTATCTCTAAGGAGCAAAAGGTTGTTTCCTAATAAGGCTTTGAAAATTTAATTGATGGAATAAGAAAAAATGAACTGGTGGGAAAGTACTTCTACCATTAAATTTCTTTTAAGGACCAAAGGTTAGTTTTCCAACAAAGTTTTGGAAATTTAATTGATGGACTAAAAAAAAGGGATGGATGGGGAAGCACTTCTATAGCTCTACCATTACCTTTTTTTTCCAAAAGGACCAAAAGTTTGTTTCCTAATAATGATTTGGAAATTTAATTGATGGACTGAGAAAAAAGGGATGGGTGGTGTGTGAGCTCCCAATTTGTCATTTGGAACTTGTAGAATTATTTTTTTGGAAATTTGCAATTTAAAGTTGATAAAAGTATACAAAAAGCCATAAAAAGAGTGTAGAACCAAAATAGGGTTGTGTCATACCTATTATAGTATTTGGTCTAGATTTGTATTTAGACTTAGAATCCCCCCAAACCTGGCCTAAAAATAGGGTAGAAATAACGAAACGATCAGATTTGGAGAATTTGAGTCACATAGCCCCCAAAGGGCTAAATCCCACCATGAATGCGGCAATTCATGGCTAAGTCGGTCCAAGGGATCCACAACAAGGCCACTAGGTCGGGTCCTAGAGTTAGGTTTAGAATTCCCCATTAGATCGACGAATTCCCAAAACCCCAATTGTTTGCATGTAGGAGCCACTAACGCAAGACCGGGCCCGTGGAGGAATTTACAGCCCAAGGATGGTGTTCTAGGGTAAATCCCATGCCAAGAGTCCAATGACAAAATTGATTTGCCAAGATTCTTCTATTTGCAAAAGATTCCTGCACCATCGCTAATTCGAGGAGATGGCTAATTTTCATCTCCACTGACCAATCGTGCTAGGTACGGAAACGCACCTACACGTCTTTCATGTGACTCCCTGAAAGGTCACATGAAAATATCCGGCATCTTCCGACTTGCAGAAGAACCTTTTTCTGGGTGGTCAACCCTTTTAACCTCCAACGGGAATTTCATGGAAATTACCCAGGTTACAATAAAATCTCACTAAAAATTTGACTAGCTTGTTTTATGTTAACAATGCGCTCCGTGAAGTTTCACAACACTCCAATAACGGCAAGTACCCGAACCGGCGAGATTCCTTGGGAATTAACCACGTGGCGGGGTCCCCGCCACGTTGACCCGCATTCTGGGACCATACAATGGCGAAACGAAGTCAACCAAGAGTTCTTTCCGAGTCTCTCACACCTACCGGAGACCTTAGGCTATTCACATTTCTCAAAATAGGAGACCCCCAAGATCTAGGATTTTACTACAATTTGATTTTTAAACTAAATTAGTCTACGATGGGTTTTTAGCCTCGGTACGGGGGATAGGCCAGTCTAGGACAAAATACGGCAATCTAGAGCCAACGGCGCAATCTGTTCAACGATTGGAGTTAATCTCCAAAAGTTAGGATGTTGGTCCATCATAGATGGTAGAAGTAGATTTTTAGGGACTAGGATGAAAATCTTTGAGGATGAGGATGAAAATCCAAGTTGATAAGGTTACCTTAGAACTTTAGAGGGAGGGGTGGGCCCTTGGAAATCTATTTAAGGGCCCCATTTTTCTCTCTGGAACACCCTCAATTCTTGTTTTGGGTCCGTGGGTCCAAGTTATTTTGGATATTTTGGCGTCTGAAGCCAAAACCTCTACGGTGTTTTCAGAGCACTTTTGGCTCCATTGTTGCTTATTTTCAAGCTTTGAAGGTCCTTGGGGGTCCTTCTACCTTGCTTTGTGTACTCTTTGGTGTAGTTTTGGTACCTTGTTGTAAGTGGAGAGCCCCTCTCTCCTTTGTGCATTTTGTAATCTAATTTGTGAAGTTTTAAGTTTCTTTTGGTGTCTTGCACTAACCTTAGAGCAAACCCCACCGTACCTTGGTGATGCCGCTTTGGGGGGCCTTTAGTATGTGAAATTGTGTGTCTCTAAGTGTCTTATTGTGTTGGTTCTCCTTACTTACGTGTTCCCATCTCCTTCTAATATCCCCCTTATTGTGTGGACCTCCCCTCGGGACGGCGAAGCTTTGGCCTTGTCATGTGTATTTTGCTAAGTGTGTCTTTTCTACCCTCTTCAAAAATCCCCTTTGTTGTGTGGACCCCCTCGAGGACGGCAAACCTTTGAACTAGTGACAACGTCAAGTCCTACAGTGTGTGTTAAAACAGTCCCAGATGGCGGAGCTTTGAAACACTAGAATGTTGCAAGTCCTAAAGTTGGTGTTAATCCAACTTTACGGCGAAGCTTTGAACCTCTATAACCCTTAGTCCCAAAGTCTAGCTTCCAAGACCTTCTTGGAAAAGTCTAAAGTTTAGCTTCCAAGATAATTAGTTTTAGCAAGCCGTTTCACCCAAGTTGTGTATGTCCATTTTTCTCGTGTTGTCCCTCAAGCTTTAGCAACCTAGCCTACCTAAGTTTACACGTCCATTTTTTTTGTATTCTAAGGGAGAAAATTCTCTAGTCCAGTCCCAAGCCCAAACCCAAGGATTCCAAATTATAAAAGAAGAAAAGGGACCAACCAGACCCCCCTCCAACCAGTTGGTGGCTAGAGGAGAGGCCCGGTGGTTTAGTTGGGGAGTTGGGATTTAGCAAGGGAGTCGGGGTTCAGTCCAGGGGGGTTGGAGTCCCTAGGGAGTCGGAGTTCGGTTTAGTTGGGGGGTCAGGGTTCAGCCCAATGGGTTTGGGTCAATTGGGGAGTCGGGGTTTAACAAGGGGATCGGGGTCCAGCCGGGGAGTTGGGGTCAGCAAGGGGGTCAGGGTTCAGTCCTGGGGGTTCGGAGTTCCTGGGGAGTCGAGGTCAGCAAGGAGGTCGCAGCAGTCCAGAGGCTCGGAGGGGGGGACGGGACGGCCTTCTTGGGGTTTTTTTGGTTTTTTCTGAGTTCAGGGTTTTAAATCTAAAAACTAGGGGCCAAAATTTATCTTGGGAAACACGACTACAAAAATACAAAAGAAGAAAAGAAGAGGGAGGAGGAAGAAAAGAGCGGAGCACCACCACACCTGCACACAAAGAAGTCTCACTTTTACCAACAAAAAATCCGCTCTACACACAATGGAGGAGGATTAGAGGAAAATAGGATGAAATAAGAGAAGTAGTGAGAGAGACGATAAATAATGACTTAGGATTGGATAGGCTTAGTGAAGGAAATCTTGAGAATTCGTAGTGACCATTAAGAGGCGGATTAGGATGACACAAAAGGCAAAGTTGTGTAAGAGGGTAGGAGGGACATTAAAACCTCCTTGGAGTTTGAGTCTATAATTGTAAGACATCCATAAAAGCTTAGGTGGAATAGTACTAGTGTAAAAAGAGAGAAAGGGAAAGAAAGAGTTTAGACCGCACGGGTGTACTAATTTTTTAAAACAAGCGGTGAGCTTGAAAAAAATTTAAACAAAACCAAAGACCACCATGGAACATGAATATGTACACGCGAACGTGGACGAAGTTATTTCTGAAACTGGCAGTGAAGAGGTGAGTTTTTGAATTAATCTTTGGTATTTTTTTCTAATTCATGGTAATTTTCCTAATCAGCCCTTAAAACACGATTAGCAAGCCAAGATTAGTGCAAACTGAAAGTTTGGATTTGAAAAGCTAGAAATTAGAAGTAGAGATTTTCGAAAACATATTACACTTAGGATTTGGCTTTAAATCAACCGTGTGAAGATAAGAAATAGTAGTGGGTAGGGCGGAGGAATTGGATTAAAATTTCATCCAAAAGGAACCATGGACGGAACTTCGGGATTTAGGGTAGAAAGAGAATTTAGGATTAGAATTAGGGATCAATTAGCGGTTATAACTAGTGTCAAATTAAAGTTTTAATGGTAAAAATTAAACTCTAAGTTAAAAATCTAGAGTTAACTTCGAGAAGTAGAACGGTTAGAGTTAATTTGAAAGTGTAATCTAGGAGTCAAATTCTCAAGTCAAATCTTAGGGTAGGTTAAGAGTAAAAGTTTAGAGTTAATTAGGAGTCAAAAATCCAATCAGAAAGTAAAAATAAAAAGTAAAGATTTTAGAGTAAAACTTAGGAGTAGAATTTAAAATCAATTCAAGGAAGAATATAGAGTAAAAATAGGAGTTAAATTTGGAAGTTAGAAATTAAAATTTAGGGTAAAAATTTAGAAGTCAAAATTTAGAGTTAGGTTAAAAAATAAAAACTTAGAGTTAAAAGTCAAAAATTAGAGTTAGACTTTGAGGATAAATACTAGAGTTAATTTAGGAGTAAAAAACGAGGATAAAGGTCAAAACATAGAGTCAAATTTGGAAGTTAAAATTTAGAGTTAGTACCAAGGAGTAGAAATCTAGAGTTACATTTAGAGGTTGGAAATTAGAGTAAAAGTTGAGCTTTAGGATTAGTCTTTAGAAGTAGAACTTCCAGGTGCAGTGTCAAAACACAAAGATAATCTTAGGGGTTCATGAAAGGAACATAAGGGTTTCCCTTTCACGTAGTTAGGAACGTTAGAAATGACGCCAACTACCCAATCAACCCTAGACATAGGATAGATAGTTAGGGAGTTAGAATGTCACTATCACCGTTGATCATTGTAGTTAGCCTGTGAGTTACCACATGCATTTCTAGTTATTTTCCCTGTCCATCCACAACACTTAGGAAACATTAGTAAGAAAGATCCATTGCTTGGAAGGCATAGTGGACCGCGCTCACAACACCTCCATATATTAAAAAAATGGATAAAAGTATAAAACCTGGTTGGTGTTCGCTTTACTACCAAGGGTGAGTAATCTAGCGCCCACAGGTGGGGAAGCACTTCTACAATTAAATTCCTTTCAAAAAACCAAATGGGTGTTTTCTAAGAAGGCTTTGAAAATTTAATTGATGTACTAAAAACATCGGGATGGATGGAGAAACACTTATACTATTATATTTATTTTTGGAAGGAGTAAAAGGTTGTTTCTTAACAAATTTTCAAAAATTGAATTGATGGACTAAGGGTCATTTTAAGAAAGATTGGTCCTATTTCAAGTCACAATTAGGATATACCTTCTTGTAATCCTCAATTATTTTTGAAGCATAAACTTCATGAACTTGAAATTTCTTTATTAGAGATGTCTATCTTGATGGTAATCAGATCCCTTATTTTTTTTTAAATGAAAAAAATAATATGTTCTTTTGACAAATTATTTTTATTAATTTGTCACACTATGATAATTAGTTTTTTTACTATGTTAGGAGTCCCCAGATTTAATGATCTGGAGCTGAAATTTTCATGGGCTATTTTCATAGGTGGAAAGGATATTTCTACCAAAGGAAATTTGAAAATATATTATTTTGTGTCCTCCACATGAGTACAAATAGTACTCCTGTTGCACACAATTTTTGAACAATGAAGATGGTTCTAAGATCAATCTTTTGGTAAAATCTCATCGCTACAAACTCTTTCCAAATGGCCAGTTTTTAGTTTAGAAAGAATTCTTTTCCTATTTTTTACAAATTAAAATGTGTAACTATAGTGAAAGTACCTAATTTCATGAGATTCTTCACTTTTTTAATTCTCCTACTTAAAAAGTTTTACTATGCTTTCTCTTCCTAGGGTACCTCCTTTAAAAAAATATAAACATAAAATATAATTTCATATATTTGAATTTTTTTTTCTAATTTAAAGTGCTTCCGAAGAAAAAATGAGTACTACGCAAAATGCTAAGCTTTTTGAACAATATTTTTTGTAATGAACCCTAAGAAAAAAGGGATGGGTGGAGAAGCACTTCTACTATTATATTTTTTCTCTAAGAACCAAAGGTTGTTTTCTAAGGAGGCTTTGAAAATTTAATTGATAGACTAAGAAAAGAAGGATTGGTGGGGAAGCACGTCTATCATTATATTTCTTTTTGGAAGGAACAAAAGATTGTATCCCAACAAGCTTTGAAAATTTAATTGATAGAATAAGATATAAGGAATATGGGATTGATTAAAAGAATGCTAAACTATATATATTTTTATATTTTGGTGAAGGGAGCAAAGGGCTTTTTCTCCACAAGTCTTTGAACATTTAATTTTGAAGTAGGGAAAATGGATAGAGTAGGAGGCACTTTAAGAATTTTAGTCCTGAAATATAGAAGGTTTTGTAGAGTTTTTGGAAGTGTTTGGGTGCAAAATTAATGGCATGGACTTTAGAGTGCACACCTAAGGCACTTTTGAATCACTCCACAAATCTTTTGATTTTGGAGAGTGTTTGGGTGCAGACTTAAGGGACTTTTGGATTACTCCCCAAATCTTTTGTTTTTCAGGAGAGTTTGGCACAAACTTAAGGGACTTTGAATTCACTCCCCAAAGGCCCAAACCATTGGTTTGGGGGAGTGTCCAGACACGGATTTAAGGGGCTTCTAGTTCACTCATGACACCTTTTGGTTTTCTGAACTATCCGGGTGAGGACTTAAAGGACTAGGTTGGAACTTAAAGGCATGGACTTAAGGAACTGGGTGGGAATTTAAGGGATTGGGCCAGGACTTAAGGGTGTAGATTTAAGGATACATCAAACCATCAAGTCTATTCACTTTAACCTCGACATAGGATTATCTATCGCCATTCAAGGTAAGGTGCATTTCATCGTTGGCAATTCATTCTTGCACTAATGTTCTAATCACTAAACACCCAAATTAAAAATTTCACCTACTTTAATTTCTAGATGAATTCAAAGAGAGATTCTACTTTTGTGGCCTATAATACAATGTGTTATTTTTTCCCTAGCACTTGCCAATGTAATTGTTGAATTAGACATGAGAATTTTGGGGGAAAGGCACTTCACCAATTTATTTTTTGGTCTTCTTTTAGAACACTATGTTACTTTTTTACAAGCATTTATTCATTTAATTGTTGAATTATAAAAGAGAAGATTAAGACAGAGTCCCTATGAGCATTTTTTTTCCTTTGGAGCAAAAGGTTATTTCTTCATAAGGATTTTGAAATTGAAGTGTTGTAATAAGAAAATAGAGATTGATAGAAAAAGTCTTCAAACATTATCCCTTAAAGGATTAAGTTGTGTTTTTTGGATAAGTACTTATGAATAGAGATTTCTAGATTTTAGGCTAAAATTTTATTAGAAAATGGAGATAAGGAATATCTTTCATATACATTAAATTTCATGATGTTTAGAAATGTGAGTAAAAAATTATGGCCTAATAAGTTACTTTTTTTCCTAACAGGCAATTCGGGCAGATTAAAAAAATAACCTTTTTTAAGATCAAAATTTGAAAATCATATATGTATAACACTTTGAATCATTCCATTTTGATCAATGAGTCAAAAGTTATGAAGAGTTTTAGTTTGTGGACAATTATGGATTCTCTACTCTAAAATAAACTTTGAAGTCCTTTATTTTACTCAATTTTTAATATTTAGGAAAAACAAACAAAATCATGAGATGTAGATTGTTTATCCTAACATTGCAACTATTAAGATTGGCATTTTCAATTCCATAAATAAATTTTTAACACTTTAGTATTTTGAATCATTCTCTACTTCTTTCAACTTACTATTTTTTTCCTATATATTGTACAAATTTAAACGATCTAAAATTTTCAAGCATGAAACCAACTTGCCTTCAAGAATGAATACAAAGAAGCACCACTATTTTGGACATTTTTTCATTCAAATGTGACCTTGTGAAGTGCAGCTGCCCTATTTTTTGCAAGGCCCCCCAAAGGATTTTTGTCACTTCAAATGATAATATTTTGCAATCTACCCAGTGAAATTTTTTGAAATTTTTCCACATTTTCTCAAATCTAGTGTAAAACAAGCCCGTATGGTTGCATGTATCCAAAAATGATATTTTTCAAAAAATTGGTACTTGTATTAGAAATGGCAGTTTTGGAGCCTTTTTTGTGATAACATAGTCATGAAACTTTAGAGTTCAAAGGTTATTTCTTTATAATGAGTTTGAAATTAAAGTGTTGGAATAAAAAAATAGAAATTGATAGGAGAAGCCTTCAACCATTATATATTTTTAATTTGGAGCCAAAGGTTATTTCCTAACAAGGCTTTTAAATTTAATTGGTGGAATAAGGAATAAGAATTTGGTGTGGAGACCCTTCAAATTTTATGTTTTTTCATTAGAAGCAAAAGGAAATTTCCTCACAATTCTTTGAAATTTTAAAGTTGGAATAAGAAAAAAAGAATTGATGCATGGGGGAGACCTTTCAAACATTATTATTATTTATTTGGAGCGAAGGATTATCTCCTTACAAGGCTTTGAAAATTTGATTGTTAGAATAAAAAAAGATTGATGCATGGGAAGAGCCTCCAACCATTATATTTTCTTATTTGGGAGAAAAGGGTTATCTCTTCAAAAGACTTTAAAATTTTAATTGTTAGAATAAGAAAAAAAAGATTCCTTTAAGTTTGTAAACTAGCATCACTACCTCAACCAATCTAGAAGTGCATGGATGTGTCCAATGCCACAATTAATTCTTGGAAAAAAAAAATCCTAAACCCTAACCTTAAAGCCTAAAAATCCTAAACCTTGATTTTTTTTTTAAAAGTTCAGCAATTAAATGGTTGAATTGCATCCCACTTAATCCTTTCTTTCCTACTTCAACAATTAAAATTTCAAATCCTTTTGAGGAGATATCCTTTTGCTTCAAATGAAAAAATATAATGTTTGAAGGGTCTCCCCATCAAAATCTTATTTTTTATTCCAAAAAGCCTTGTTAGGAAATAACCTTTGGTTCCAAGTTAAAAAAAAACATAATGTTTGAAGTCTTTTTTTATCAATCTCTATTTTCTTATTACAACACTTCAATTTCAAAATCCTTATGAAGAAATAACCTTTTGCTCCAAAGGAAAAAAAACGCTCATAGGGACTCTGTCTTAATCTTCTCTTTTATAATTCAACAATTAAATGAATAAATGCTTGTAAAAAAGTAACATAGTGTTCTAAAAGAAGACCAAAAAATAAATTGGTGAAGTGCCTTCCTTCCAAAATTCCCATGTCTAATTCAACAATTACATTGGCAAGTGCTAGTAAAAAAATAACACATTGTATTATAGGCCACAAAAGTAGAATCTCTCTTTGAATTCATCTAGAAATTAAAGTAGGTGAAATTTTTAATTTGGGTGTTTAGTGATTAGAACATTAGTGCAAGAATGAATTGCCAACAATGAAATGCACCTTACCTTGAATGGCGATAGATAATCCTATGTCGAGGTTAAAGTGAATAGACTTGACGGTTTGATGTATCTTTAAGTTTCGGCCCAATCCCTTAAATTCCCGCCCATACTTAAGCCCATGCCTTAAGTTTGTGCCTAGCCCCTTATGTCCTCGCCCTTAAGTCCCCGAGTAGTCCCTTATGTCCCTATCCAATCCCTTCTATCCACGCCTTTAAGTTTGGGCCTAATCCCTTGAATTCACAATTTATCCAACTTATGTCCGTGCCTAGTTTTTTAAGTCCTCGTTTAATTTCTTTAAGTTTGTCCCGTGTCTACATTGACAGCCAGGTGTTGGCAAGGTAACTCCATGTTGGGATTTTATTTTACCTTTGCAAAAAGTCAACTATATGTTCAGTACTTTGGACGGACAAAACTTCAACCGGACAGACAAGTGGGCGGTCGGTCTAGTGTGACAACTCTATAAGTGTTAAGATGGTAGTCAAAACAATGAATGACCTTAGGCACAAACTTTCTTGCAGGTTAATCTTGTTAGTTCTCTAGTGGCTTTGGTGACTAGCTTTGAAATTTTGTGCACCGTCATGCAAGTGATGGTGGTCTGCATCATCATATTTTCTAGAGTCAATGCTGCAAAATTAACATTAGGTTTCAAACCCTATCCATGAGGTTAAATGGTGAAGGTATCACTCATTTGGTCACAAATTTAAGTTTTTCAAAAGAGAAACTCAAAAAGCTCAAACAATTTCTTCATGGTAATTTTCAATCGTCAATGCGTCAAGGTATGTATCGACTTAGACAAAGAAGCATGTCAGTGTTAGATTACAAGTCTAAGTACGATAAACATTGCGCCTATTTTCCTTCTTGGACTAAAAGTGATAGAGTTGAGTATTTTGTGGAGAACTTAAAGGATTCCATAAAATACAAAGTAAGCGCATATGCACCAGACACTTTGAGTGAAGCATACTGTTTGGCTGGAAATTTTAAGCGATAAGACATAGCAAATGAAAGAAATAATAGTCGCTTTGGTAAGAGACCTATAGGTTCTAGTGCGGAACCTTGTTTTTCTAAGACTTGTTGTGAAGAAGGTCAAGATAGCAAGTATCAAAAGACAAATTGCTTGAGTGATAAGGATATGGAGGAACATTTAAGGAAAAGGTTGTGTTTCACTTGCCACGAATGCGAACATCGAGCGTCAGCTTGCTTCAAGAACAAGAAGCGTGAGATAGTAACTCTGGCGATAGAAGATGGAACTGAAAGAAGCAAGGGTAGTGACAAAGAAATTCAAGTTTCAACAACAGTGATGAATATGGAGGTGGAACATGAACCAACGGTGGTTCAACCTAAGGATTTTGTCAATTCTACCCATCTTTCTCTGATTTTTGGTTGATTTCGGATCTACCCATAATATGATCTCAGCACAATTTGGAAAGAAATTAGGGCTTCTCCTAATTCCAATAGCACCTTGCTTGGTGTTGCTACCAAACGATGATACTAGTTCAATTGACCATCGCATTTTGAGTGCACTTGTGAACATTCAAGGAGTTGAAACTAAAGTGGACTTCAGGGTTGTTATAGTGGACGGGTCGAAGTGATCGGACGGACAGGCAAACCGGACCGGACAACCGGACGTCTCGGACAGCCCGGACACCTTTCACTTTTCCAATTGACAACTCGCTTCCACAATGGCGGTCCACGCTGGAATCAGGGCGCGGACGTGAAAGTCGGGGTGGGGACGTCATTGTCAAGGCGGAGACTTTACAAGGCGCGGACAGATTTGTTAGGGCGCGGACGTCTAGTTAGGGGGCGGACGTCTCGGCGCGGACACCTGGTCAGGGCGCGGACGCATGGATAGGACGCGGACATCCCACTCCTCAGCCAGAGTATGGGAGGAAGTTGAAATAGAAGTTGAACTCGGTCATGGGATTCTTCTTTTCTATGGAGAGGGGGAACCCATTAATGCAACCAGCCTTTAATTTGATTTCAGGGGAATATCTTCAAGTCAATGGCTGCATTAAAGGGTCCAACTACTTTTTGAGTTCAAAGATCATGTGTGGAAGCATGTTGCTCCCTTCTTGGGCCCGGACCTCTTCTTCATGCCTTCACCATGCACTTGCGAACTAGGACCCACCCCGCAAAAAATGAAATTTCAGAAAATGAAAATTGACTTGCTCGCTTCAATTAAAAAAAATTGAAAGTAGATGCTAGAAGTTTTTGGATTTGTAACAAAAGATAAGGTACATATTTTTCTTAATTCAAGTTGAAGGATGCATTTATGAATTCTCCAAATAGGAACTACATTCTTCTTTTCGTTAATTTTCTTTAATTTTTTTTAAAGGTTTATACTTTATATTGATGATTTAGACATTGAATATTCATAAAACTTGTTTGAAACGTTCAATTTTTTTTTTGTCTACATACTAGGTTTTGCTATTGTAATGGACAAATGGAACATTGGAGTTGCATAGGGTTCCCAACAATCATATTGCAATGTTATTAAAATTATCCTTAAAATACTTATGTGCCTAAATGTAAAGGTTTTCTAAATACATAACTAACTTTAACATTTGGCTTGTAATTTTATATAAGCCATGTAATCCCAATGTTAAATTACCATCAAAATCCTTCTATGTAGTTATTAAAATAAATCAAATTGATTTAAAAAAATTGAAGAAGAATGAAATTATATCACCATACATAAATAATCTAAAAGAAATAAAAATAGAATAAAAAGAATGTGGCTAATATAAATCATTGCAAATCCAAATGCTCAATTCACCAATAAAAATGTCAAATTCCTATAAATATCCATTAAAGCAATCCAATTTATTTTTAAAAATAGATTGAAGATGATTGATGTAAATTTTAATAAAATCCAATGTTCAATTTGTTAATTTAAAGGGCACACTCTTCTACATACCCACAAAACTAATCCAAAAGAATTCTTTTTATCAAAATCTAAAATATGAGGTTGATGTAAATCTTGATGCAATTCCAATATTGAATTTAATAATTGGAAGGGCAAGTCTTTGTTCCTATGTACAAAAATAGTCTAAATTTGAGATTTAAAAAAAATATTGAATTCACAACATTCAAACTTAATATACAAAATTGTTTTTTAACAAAGACTCTTATCACGTTGTATTACAAACTATGACAATCAAAAATTCTTAACAAAATTCTTATACAATAGGTACCAAGTCAAATTTAAATGATAACTCTTGTTTGAATTGAAGATCTATAAAAATATGTTAATTTTAGCAACTAAGAAGAGAATTCATCATTCTTTTATTTTGGAACAAGAATCCTATGTCACATTGAATGAGTGAGGCTCTCCCCTAAATCAAATTCTTCTATTGGTTTAACTTTCCAAATATTGTTCCCGCCGATGCATTAGAAGCTGTCCTTGCAAAATTTATTTTGGCAGCAACCTTTTTTTGGGATTTGCGACTTCAATTTTAACAATCTTGGGGCGTGTAATATACCATTGGAAAGGTATTTTGAAGACCTTTCTAATGGTATATTACACGCCTCGAGATTCTCAAAATTGTTGTCGCAAAACTGGAATGAAATAGCATCCCCGCCTAGTCACAATGTCCCCGCCCAAGCGTTCCCGTCCAGCCCTAGCGTCCCCGCCCTAGCATCTTTGCCTATACAAGTGTTTGCGCCCATACGAAAAAATTCCACCGACCTCAAGGTCCAAGTTTTAGCAAAGCCTCTTCCAAGGAAACTTGGCACTCATGTGTTCCTGCCGATGCATTAGCAGCTGTCCCTGCAGAATTTGTTTTGGCAGCAACCTTCTTTTGGGATTTGCGACTTCAATTTTAACAATCTTGGGGTGTGTAATATATCATTGGAAAGGTATTTTCAAGACCTTTCCAATGGTATATTACACGCTCCAAGATTGTTAAAATTGAAGTCGCAAAACTGAAATGAAATAGCGTTAATTTCAATGGTGAGATTGTTCTAGCAAAAAACGTCCGTGCCCTGTCTGACGTCCGCGCCCTGTCTGACGTCCGCGCCCCTACCGGTGACGTCCGCGCCCTGGATCCTACTTGGTAGCCAAGTGACGTCAAAGTGGTAGCCACATCACCTATTTTTTAAATGGCAGAAAGTCAACTTAGTGTTGACCACATCGGACGGGCGAGACCTCTATCGGGTGGCGAATTGGACGTCCGTCCACCTTGACAACCCTTGTTAGAGTCAAGAATCATGTCTCAAGGAGGAGATGTTGCTTTAACACCGGAATTAGAACAAGCGATAGCTAGGGTGGGGATAACCGCAACCAATAACTAGAGGAGTGAAGGTCCTCTACTAGTTATTGATCTTATGATTGAAGAACGGAGAGATGAAATTGTTGAAAGGTAGGAAGTCCTTGGGTCGAAGAGGATAAGTCGTCGAAGGAGGAGTGCGTCACAGAGTTCAAAGAGAGTGTGATTTAGGAAAAGTAGCACTTCATCATCTTCTTCTTCTTTACATGGTTCATCTAAAGATGAGTTTGATAGAGGTCATGCTTCCTCTCAGAGTCATAAGTCTAGACACTATGGCTGTACAGACAGGCGACGTGTTAATTTTGGGAAAGATGTAAGACACCTTCTATTTTGTCCCAGCTTCGGAGGGCCTAATATTAAACTAAAGGAAGTCCTTTCATTTTTGTCAATTTTAGAGGATATGTTTATAGAAGATTATAAAGAGAGAGATAAAATTAAGACTGTTGTCCTTCTACTTAAGGATAAATGTTTGTGTTTGGTTTGACATGCTTAAAAAGGATCGTGATAACTGAGGTATGGGAGCGGTGCGCACATGAAAAACCTTCAAGGATTTGTTTCTCCAACAATTTCTTCCTAATAATTTCCAATCGTCAATGCGCCAAGGTATGTATCGACTTAGACAAGGAAGCATGTCAGTGTAACATTACAAGTCTGTGTACGATGAACATTGCGCCTATTTTCAAGATTCAAATGCAATCAAACTCATCTTTAGACAAACCATGTAAAGAAGAAGAAGATGATGAAGTGCTACTTTTCCTAAATCACACTCTCTTTGAACTCTGTGACGCACTTCTCCTTCGACGACTTATCCTCTTCGACCCAAGGACTTCCTACCTTTCAACAATTTCATCTCTTCGTTCTTCAATCATAGGATCAATAACTGGTAGAGGACCTTCACTCCTCTAGTTATTGGTTGTGGTTATCTCCGCCCTAGCTATCGCTTGTTCTAATTCCGGTGTTAAAGCAACATCTCCTCCTTGAGACATGATTCTTGACTCTAACCCGCTCTAATACCAATTGTTATGGACCTCCCACAGTCTGTAACTTCAAACGACAATAAAACAAATGAAAACACAAAATATATTTATTTCACAAGAGCTCAAAGCACTTGACCATAGAAAGAAATCAATCTCCAAAACTAAAGAGAGTCTCCTCATCTCCAAGTTTCGTCTTATATATCTATTCAAAGACTACTAGTCCTTTAGATAGAGTAGGACTTCTTTTCTACTTTTAGCTTTCTATCCTTGGTTCTATCTAAAATCATCCACTAACGTAAAAATCCTGATTATACTTAGAAGTATTCTAAGTATAAGTTCATCTCTTATTCAATCTTGATCTTCCACTTGGAGTTGTCTAATTCCAAATTCATCATCTAGTGCATTTGTCGTCCAAGTGGAGTTGTCTAACTCCAATGCACAAATCCATCATCCGGAGATATCTATCTCCCAACAATTTTTGCTTATGCACTAATTCACATTATACCATGAATTAGTTATCCATCAATGCATTCATCCATCAATGGTCATGACAAAGGTCATGACACAATCATCATCAATTTTTTTATCTATCAATGCATTCATCCATCAGAGGTTATTAGACTTTGTGGAATTACTTGCATCTCCCAATGACAGATTTCTATGTTGATGGCGACGTCCATGTGCTGATTCAGGATCTAGGGTTTAGGGTTTCTATTTGGGGATGTAGGGATTGGTCACTCATGACTCATGAGCTCGATCATCTGAATTTTCTTTCCGCGGCGATTTCTCAAGGTCTGTGCGCGTTGCTTTCGTGCAGGAAGCGCATAGCGCAGTATTCATCCAGTTTGGGAGGTCTTGATCACGGCACGCGGTGTTGAGGCGCACGAGCATTCAATCCTTAGGAAGACGCTTATCTCCACTTTGCACGTTTCCTCCATAAGCAAAGAATTTACCGTACTTATTAGTTCGCTGGCAGTCGGCATCTTCTTCTTCCTTGAATTACAAGCACGAATGTTAGAGGAAGGACGGGGACACAACGCCTGCCCAAGTGGCGTTTTGAGTCAGGTCGGCAGAAGAGCTCGGCTGCTCGCCCTTGCTTGGGGGTTGACAGAGTTTTTGGCAGTCTCGGTTTTCTGTCGGTAGGTCGTCTTTGCACGGCATGGGAGAGATTGTCGTCCTAAGAAGAGCGTTCGAGGGTCAAGGATTCTGGAAGTCGAGGTTGGCAGCGTAGTGGCCGATTCGATTGCTGTCTATGAAGCAAGAGACGAGGCTCCGGTGGTGCAAAGTTGATGCATTTGTAACTGGCGGGTTGCGACAACGGGGCTTTGGGTGCTCAGCGGGAGGTTGGGCTCCTCGATTGGTGGGCTTTGTATCCCTGATCTGGTAAGATAGCTGCGTGATCCTCTGTGGTTGCGGCAGGCGTGCGATTTCCGAGATGGAAGCGGATTGCGAGGAGGATCTCGAGGAGTCTCCTTTGTTGGTGAGTGGGGTGGAGCATCAACATTCCTTCGTATGTCATTTAAACCTTGTCATTTCAACACCCCTTTTGCTCATGCGTATATCTCATAAGCCTGAGCGGATCCGCTTGTCCCATGACATGCTTACTTGTGATCCTGCCAACCAAGTGCAACATATGTCTTCGTCATTATAAAACTCAGGAAGGACCCAGCGAAATGTTAGTAGCCACCCAATGTGGGAGTTGAGGTGCTGAAGCTCCTCACGGTGTTCTCCCACCACTGCACGCCCCACCTCACCATTCGACACCATCCCCTTCATTCCCGATTCCTCCACCACGGGAATGTGCCCAATGCGGTTATCTGGACGAATCTCAAAAAATTCACACTAAGAGGCAAATTAGAGGCAAATTTACTCCGTGCTCCTCCTCCGTGCGGTCAAAGCAACGGTAACTAGGGAGGAGGAGCACGGAGGAGGGCTGGAGACACAGCGACGAGGGAAACGACGAGCACCACGACGGGACCACGACGAGGACTGTGAAACGGAAAATCGGGAGGGGGAGCATCGCATCCCTGATCTGGCCGGTAAGATAGCCGTGTGATCCTCTGTGGTTCCGGCAGGCGTGCAATTTCCGAGATGGCAACGGATTACGAGGAGGACCTCGAGATTCCTCTTGAGGACCTCGAGATTCCTCTTGAGGAGTCTCCTGTGTTGGTGGATGGGGTAGAGCATCAAGTTTCGTTCGAACAGTCGTATCGGAATCGAGGAGAATCGTAGTGCAGGGTCGTATGGCAGGTGGGGCAGCTTTATTACACATGCTCCACTTATGGACTGGACCCTTCGAGGTACATCAACTTGATATGCTTGCCTTTTCTCTGCGGCTCCTCCCTTCGCAATTAATAGTTGCAAGCAAGGTTCACAGAGATGACCATATAAATCGTACAAACAGAAACTGAAATCGACTGGAACATACCTCAATCCCATGGTCACATTTCTGAGTCAAGAGTTACGACGTACGCTAGTTTCGTTGATCCATGAGTGCAAAAGTCTTCCGTTGTTGGATTCAGTGGATGAGGTTGGTTGCTGGGAGAACCCTTTGACAGACGTTTCGTATATGTTGCCTTCTACATGACTAATTGCGACCAAAATGGTGCTTTGCTACTCAGTAGTTGAGTTCCTCAAGTCGCTTACCTTAACGTCTTCAATTTGTTCCCTCGCACTGAAGAGCCGAAATTTGTGGTTTCCGTCAAGAGGAATCCATTTGGTTGATGTATCGTATTACAACCCTTCTTCCTCCGATCATTCAAGGTGTGATTGCACAGATGGTGAAGTAGACCACTTCAGAACCGTGGTGCTAAAATTTGGACCTGTTCTGGTTTTCAGTGCTGCAAAAGAACGGACATGAATATTTGCATTTGTTGAGTAACTCTTGTGGGAGATGGCTTGGCAACCAAACATGATAATTCCATTATTGCGTGCATGAAATCTTGCTGCTCTTTTGAATTATGGCTTCTTGTTTCTGACATGGTGGTCCTTTGTTGTCGTATGCCTTATTGTGACGCAGTGCAATATGCTGTGGTTGTTTCGATCACGGCAACGACGAGGGGCATGATTTTGGTAATTACCTTTTTTGTCCACGTGATAGAATGTATGAGTAATCTTTGATTCCTTGTATTAATTTAGTGTATCTTTCGTGGAGATGAATAAAATAGTTGATTTTAGCATTCTGTTTCGATTTTTAGAGTTCCTTAAGATTGTTTTATTTACTATTAATTCGCTTATGTTTTTGTTTTTTTCTGAATCCTTGAGAACATCATGATTATGATCATATGATGTAATTTAACAACTTCTTGAAGTAGGAACTTTGTAATTGGAAGTTTCATGTTGGGATGGGTTGGGATGGACATAGCGTGGGTCGTGAATGAAGATGCGGGGTTCTGTGACTGCGGGGATCTGGCATTTTGGAGAGAATCAGGGTACGTTTTAGATCTGATGAACTTTTGGAGTTGAGAGATGGAGGTTGAGGTTTTTTGCATTAGCTTTGTAGTGCCTCCATTATTTGTAGTGTTTAACAACTTTTTTATAAGTTATAGTGGTTTCTTTATTTCTAGTATTTAACAACTTTTTCTTAGTTGGCAGGTCTTCAGTCATATTGGTGTTTTACATTTGAGCGTTGTTTCATTCTATGGGTTGTTAACAATTAGTGATAAGAACCAAAGTATGTCAAAGCTTTAGTTATTATAAAGTTTGTAAACCATGAGGTTTCAAATACTGATAGCTTATGTTCTTCAGGTTTTGTGCATGTAACCCTTATCACCCACGTCTTTGTTCTCTGGCATTTGAATTTGAGGAACACCATTTAGGTTCAACACTAAATGGTGGTGAGTATTTAGGTTTATTGGTTAGTTTTCTTTATCTAGCTTGTAGAGGTGGTTTTGGATTCTCAAAGTTCAATTGTTAGGCAAATAGTCTACACATAAACATGAAAACAACAATTTATAATCCCAAGGGATTAATTTGAATCTAGAATTTACTTTGAGAAGGTAGAAGGTGATGAAGTAGATAGGATGATGTTTTGTGAATTTATTTTTTTCACAATTGGTCTTGTTTAAATAGTTGTGTACTTTTAGAGAAGACTTAACCTTGATCAATTAGAAAACATAATGACATTGGTTTGAGTCTTTAATAAAATACAAATGAAAAATGTGAACATCAGTCAATGTAATACTAGTACCTTTGTTTCTGAAAAAGCCCTGGGTTTCCTTTGAAAAACACCAAAAGAACATGGGGCTTTTTTAGAAACAGAGGTAGTAAGATATAAGTTTTTGGTAGTCCATCATATAGCTCATGGTTCTTAATTATTTATTTCAGGTGCTAGATTTGGTGCTTCTTCTTCAAAGCCAAGTTTTTCTCCATCAACTACATCTTGTTACTACTTTGCTCGCATTCAAAGCATGATTGAGAATAGAAGCAAGTTTACAAGTGATGTTGAGTTTGAGATTGAGTACTCAAAAGTTCATTGGAGAGAAATAGATCCGTCACCCTACGAAGAGGATTTTGGACAGCTAAACCACATTTACTTTTTGGCACTCAAGAACAAGTACATTTCATGACAAGGTTTAAGCTTCTTCATAGAAAGGGATGATATTGTAATTGGTAAGAAAATTGGTGAAGGAGGTCAAGTAAAGATCTATGAAGTTGGTAAGGATTATGTAGTGAAGATTTTCCATCCAAGTCTTTGGTTGGAAGATCTTGAAAAGCAATGGCCTCCAGGATTGTTAAATGAATTTGATTTTCTCTTAAGTGATGGTAGACAGTTTTCATTGATACAAGGTAGAAATATAGTAGATTATTGATTATAGTAGGTTTTTGGATCAATTCGCAATTTTGATGGAAAGACAATGGGGAGATCTATGAAAGTTGATTGATCTTCAAATGGTAGAAGGAAACAATCAAGGCCCTTTTTTCAATGTGGCAAGTGAGGCAATTGATGTTTTGCATAGCACGAGACATGCACTTATTGCACTCCACAAATCCGCCCATTCTACATAGAGACTTGAAAGCCTCTAATGTCCTTGTGCTTGGCTTGCAACAACCATCCACCAATTGGGAGATCTTGGCTATTATAGCTGATTTTGAGTGTTCGGTGGGGGTTGTGAGCATTGGCTTTTGGCGAGCAGCAGAGATCCTTAAATAGTTGAAGAACCAAGTTCAAAACTCTGCAATGGAATTCACGAAGGCGAGTGATGTGTATAGCTTTGGCATAGTGTGTTATGAGCTTGTTACGAGTTGCATTTCTTTTGAGGGCCATTCTATTCGAGACTATGATTTCATTTTGGATGGAAATTGACCAGAGTTGCCTATTGACCTCCAACTGTTGGTGAAGAGTCTTGTTGAAGATTGTTGGCATGTTGATCCTTCAAGGAGGCCAAGTTTTTGGGACATCATTGCCAAGTTGAATGACTTTTGAGTCCTTTGTAACGAGGTATGATTAGATTGTTTGTAAAGCCTAGTATTATTAATTGTAGGTTTTTGGGTATAAATTGGATTTGGGTAGTATGGTCGGACTCAAGAAATGGCTAGTGGTTTGCACAAGATTAATAGGATGAGGTATATTCAAAGTTGTTTTTAGTGGTTTGGTGTGAAGGAGTTGAGCAAAAGGAAGTACTTGAATGTGGTTGTGGTTCTCAAATCATGCTTTAGGTTTGAATTCTACCTATTCCCTTTATTTTACCAATCCTTGATTGGTATGATTTTGTTGAATTTAGATATTTTGTCTAGAAGTTAGTTGAAGATCCTATTTGTGTCACCATAAGCATTTTAGCATGGATAGCTTCAACTGAGATGTTCTTATTTAAACCAAGGTGGATGACACGATTTATGTTGGCTTACAATTGCTTATTTTTGAGTTTATTTTGGAAGAGAGGCTTAGAGCTGTAGGTAGTTCTTTGAACATAAGATTTGAATCTATTGAAGTTCATGTTTTTTTATTGCTATGTATGTTTCGTGCACAATTTCATTATAGGAAGTGGGAGACCATTATTTTTCTAGTCAAAGTAGAGAACCCCATTTCTATTCAAAGATATCTTGTTCAAGTAAAGTCATGTTGTCATATGTTGCTATTACATCCATCAAATTGTATGAATTGGTGAGTTGTTGGGATAAGAAGTGAATTTAGGTTATAGTATCAAGTCCTATTAGTTTAGTGTTTTCTACCCTGCAACCTTATATTGTTTTGTTTTTCTAACGTTTATATTTAGGTGCATTTCAATTTGACATACACTAGAAGAAACCCTTGTTTTTTCTGACGTCCAAAAACTGAACGTCAAATTTTTTGGACATCAAACATAACATTAGGATGCTAGTTTTGATGTCAAAACTAGCATCCTAATGTTATGTTTGATGTCCAAAAAATTTGACGTCCAGTTTTTGGACGTCAGAAAAAACACGGGGTTCTTTAAGTAATACTTGCTTTTACACATTGACCTACCCTTTGTGGATACATAGGTGAAGATGTCATTTCTTTTACTTGTGATTACCATCTTTGGTTTTCCTATACTTTGGACTCCTTGTTTTGTTGTCTTGGATGAAGTGTGTATTATATGTTGGTGATATTTCAAGTGAATGCATTGTAGATATTTTTGAAATGGATTTGTTGTAATTTCCTAAAAATCCTCTATTGTTTTAGGATGCCTTGGACTTGGCTCCTTTGTATACACAGTTTTGAATACTTAGAAAGTGTCCCCTTTTTACTTTGTTCATTTTGTAGGATTTGAGGAAATATTTTTTTTTGTAGCTGTGGTGTACATGCCAATGATTGGTTACATACAACTTAGCACCAATTATTTAGTTTGTTGATAATGGTGAAATCTTACTAAGTATCTTGAAAATGTTGAATCTTAATAGAGGTAGCTCTCAAGTATGGCACAAAAGTTAAGTTTTTGTAAAAAAAGTTGTGGTTTCTTTCAATTTGAATTCACATAGGTTTATAGCTATTATGAGAACAACAAATAGTTCAATGTTCTTCTTATTTTCAATCATCATTCAGAGGTTTTGAAAAAACAACTAAAATGTCTTGAATTGAATTCAATGATGTAGCTATAGCATCAATAAAGTTGTGCACAAAAAATTGAATGAAAATCATTCATTCTTTTGTATCCTCAAATTTGTTGACAATCCAAAGAACATAGAACATCATCAACAACCTTTAGTTCATCTCCAAAATGAACTAGATGTTGGAATTTTTCAATTTGGAAGTGTAGAGCGTACATTGTCCAATGTTCTCCTCATTTTCAATGTCAAGAGTTCCTATAAGTGTTTTGATTGGTATTGAAGGCAGACAATATGGTGTAAAGATATGGTAGAAATCTTATAGACAGAGGCTGAAATTGAAGGGGACATGCCTTGATGCTGTGGATTCAATTATGAGCCAAGAGTTGTGCATGAGAACTTGAAGCAAATTTTGAATTATGGTTGCTATTGCTTTTGGACATGGTAGCCATTTGCTGTTGTATAGTATATTGTGACGCAATGCAGTGTGTTCTAATTGTTCTATTTTCATCACAACAACCATGAAGGGCACGATTTTGTATAGGACAATTATCAAGGTGGAGGGAATTTTGAAAATAAACAAGCTAATAAGGTGGGTGAAGCTCGATGAGGAATGCTTGTTTATTTTCAAAGTTTCCAACAACAAGGAAATTGTCTGATGTAAACGCCAATCTAAAATGGATGAAATATGTGACTGATGAATGAAAAATCCATTATCACCGATTACACAGATTTTATGCACTAGAAACAGGTTAAGGAAAATAATCCTCCCACAAAATGAATGAAACATTTCTTGGTGGGTATTTACGATGAGCTAATTGTTTGTCCATGTTCTAGACTTTATGGTAATTTTTTTATTTCTTTTATTTGGTATATGTTTTGGATAGACAAATTACTAACTAAGTTGATTCTAGAATTATGATATATTATGCATTTTCTCTTGGTATTGGGGAGTTCCTTATGATTTTGTTATTTACTACTAATTCATTTATGAATTTTTTCTAATTGCGTGTAAACATCATAATTATGATGTGATGTAACAACTTTTTTGTATAAGACAATGTCCTCTTTGTTGGGGACTGCGGAAAAAAATGCACCTTCTTGTCGGGCTCTGCACTCCTTGTCAACACATTTTTTCCCGCAATCCCCAACAATGAGGACAATACCTGACATAAACTACTGCCAAAAAATTAACAAATAGGATGAACATTTGGGATGAAAATTGGATTGTGGATGAAAATGTCGTAATGCTTAATTATGTGGGTAAAACCTTGTAATTGGCCACTACAACCTGATTGCAAATCAAAACCCAATCGCAATATAAACAGGCGATTTTTTGGAAGTGGCTTACAAGTAGGAGTTTGCTTCTCAATCTTATTTTTACATTCAAAACTTGATGCTGGGATAATGGGATGTGTGTAGAGTGGGTTGTCAGTGAAGATGATGGGTTCTATGACTGTGGAGATCCGACTTCTTGGAGAGAATTGGAGTACGTTTTTAAAGATTTGATGAATTTTATGAGTTCAGTGATGGAGGTTGAGTTTACATTAGCATAGGCTCCATTAAGGTAAACAATCCAATTCTAGATCAAATGATAGCAAGCTCATTATGGACTAAATGATGTTGGTGGTGTACATTTTAGAACTTGAATGTACACCTCTAACATAAATTAGTTCATAATGGACTTGC
Organism: Antitrichia curtipendula; assembly: GCA_951230915.1. Taxonomy (NCBI): domain Eukaryota; kingdom Viridiplantae; phylum Streptophyta; class Bryopsida; order Hypnales; family Leucodontaceae; genus Antitrichia; species Antitrichia curtipendula. The sequence goes on from OX579636.1 coordinate 36,528,568, forward strand.
TTCCATTTGGTTTGGAATGGGGAAGTTTACCTTATTTCTAGTGCTCAACAACAATTTATGAAGTTTTAGTGGTTATTTTTCTCATAAGTTATTTTTCTCATAAGTTTTAGTGGTGATAAGTATTGGGGTTTATTGGTTATTTTTCTCATAAGTTACAGAGGCAATTTTTGGTTTTAAAGGTAATGTTGGTAGTCAAATAGTCCACATGTGAGCACCAAAAAATTGACGAAGAATCCCAAGGATTTATGTTTATATTAATGTAGACTTTTCTTCCAAAAGGTGGAAGGTGATGAGGTAGATAGGATGATGTTTGTTAAATTATTTTCTCCTTTGTAGATAGTTGTATAATTTAGAGATTTTAACTTTATTAATTGCAAAGCATGAAGAGATTGGTTTGAGTCTATAATATAATATGAGTGAAAATTGACAATGTGAACATAGTCAAAATAGGAAGTGACAAGATTTTGGAAGTTCTTCATATAATTTGTGGTTCTTAATTTTTGGGTTTCGGAAGAAAAATTTGTTGTTGCTTCTTGAATATCAAATTGTTCTTCATCAACTACTTCTTGTTACTATTCTGCTTGCACTCAAAGTATGCTTGAGTATAGAAGTTTATAAGTGATGTTGAGTTTTAGATTGGAGTGAAATGGATCCAACACCCATCAAAGAAGGTTTTGGACAACCACACAACCTTTGGTGTGCTGGAGCAAAAACATGGCTTGAATTAGGATGGAAACTTCTTAATGAAAATGGATAGTATTGTAGTGAATAAGAAAATTGGTGATGGAGGGCAAGCAAAGATCTATGAAATTGGTGAGGATTATGCAATAAAGGTATTCCATTGGAAGATCTTGAAAATCAATGGTCTCAAGGAATGTTGAATGACTTTAATATTCCTTGGGATTTTTGTAAATAATTTTTCTTAATATATGGTGAAATATTATTGAAAAATTATAGGTTTTTGGATAGATTTACTATTGTGATGAAAAGGCAATGGGGAGATTTGCAAAAGTTGATTGATTTGAGAAGAAAACAATCAAGGACCTCCTTTTAGAGTAAACTAAATTAGGTGGTTGGTGTTTTGCATAGCACCAAATATGCACTTATTGCACTCCGCACAACCACCCATTTTACATAGGGACCTGAAAACCTTCAATGTACTTGTGTTTGGCTTGCAACAACCATCCCTGAAATGGGAAGATCTTGACCGTTAGTTGATTTTGAATGTTCAGTGGGAGTTGTGGGCACTAGCTTTTGGAGGGCACTTGAGATCCTTGAACAATTGAAGAAGTGAGTTCGAAGCTCTGCAATGCAATTCACACATGCGGGTGATGTATACTACTCTGACATGGTGCACTACAAGCTTGTTACCAAATGCATTCCTTTCCTTTCGAGGTCGTTTTGCTTGGGATTTCATTCTTGATGGAAACAAACCAAAATTGCCTGCAGATTTCCATCCATTCCTAAAGACTACTATAGATTGTTGGCATGCTAATCCTTCAAGGAGGTCAAGTTTTCTAAACATTTCAGAAAAGTTGAATGAGTTTGGATTCTTCTTTTGCTCTGTAGTAGTTACTACCTCCATTTGGCAATAGTGTATCCATTCTCATTGCAATCACCGCTGAGAATGGATACACTATTTCCAAACGGAGGTAGTATTTGATCAATTGTAAAGGATATTTGTATCATTAGTAATTGTAGGACTTCTGCTATCATATGTATTTGGGTGGTCCACGCGGACAAGAGGAATGGGCTACAGATTGCACCAGAGCTTATTGGGAAGAGGAGTAACTTATACATAGTTGTTTCAGTGGTTTGTATGTATTTCAAAATGTTTGCAAGAAACTCCATCTGTACTTGTCATTTCAAAATTCGGTCACGGAGTCCCTCATTCAGATTCCTCTTCCAATCTGCCGCTACTGATACAGCATTGACATTCTGTTTATGCGAGATCAATAGCAAACATGTAAACTTGTCTGCTTATGATAAACCCTGATGAATCCATTTACAGAGCGGGAGCAGGGAGCACCTTCATCATCATCTGGCTCCACAAGATTCTTCTCACCCTGCGCGATGGCGGCCGGCGTCTCGATCGCAATGTTGCGCGTCTGCGATGTCTTCTTCTCCACCTTGGGCACCACCATCGTCAACACCCCGCTGTCCACGTACATTAGCCGTGGTCCCATCTAAATTCGCATTCTCACGTTACCACCACCTCCACTGGACTGGGCGCGTCCCACAAGCTGTTCCTGCGACTTTAAAAAGACGAGAGTGCCATCGTTGAACCCAGAAAACGATCGAGTGCGATAAAGTACTAAGGATATGGTTGCAAGGATTGAAATGTATCTGTGATTTGGTGCTTGGATGTGTTGCTGAGTGGAGAACTGGAGCTAGTGGTTTAGAGGAAATTGAGAAAGGGTGCTTGAAGAGTGTAGAAGCTGCAGCTCGTGAGGAAGCTCTAGAATGATCGGCAAGCTTTTGGACATTTCTATTGACTTCTAGAAGGAGAAGAATCTTGGTTCTGGAAAGGATTAGGAAGTTGAATGAGAGGAACTCTTAGCGTGGGTGTTGGGGTTGCGGAGATGGTGCCAAGTGCGCTCCAGTTTCTTGTTGATTTTCAGAGGCCTTATGAAAATATGTGATGGTCTTGACCTGTTTTGGTCAAGTTTTTATTTGGTTTGATTTTTGTAACCGAATTCGTATTTCTTTTACAAATTGCAGCTTTGTAAGTGTATCATGAACTAGCATTTGCGTGCAGTTGAGTTCCTTGAGTGGCAGAGATGTTGTGTTCGGATCAATCGGCATATGTTTTTTTCTGCAGTCCTCCAGTTTGCAGAAATCCTAGCATATTACCTCTCGACTTTCTATCAGTCGAGCCCCGGCATGAGTTCACAACGTGTAACTTAGAGCAGGTCTCATAACAATCTCAAGCAATTTCGAAACAACCTCAAGCTGAGAAATGTCGAAACCGAAGTATGAAGTGAGTGCCTCTTGCTGGAACTGCAGGCAGTGACGTACAGAGGATGGTCCCAAAGCAGGCTATGATTGTGCACAAATCAAGGCCAACCCGAACAATCAGCAAAAAGTATAATTGTCCCATGTTAGATCTCTTCAGATTTGATAGCATTATGCCACAAATTCTGCACTCAGACCTCTCTAATGATTCACTCTGTAATTGAACACTCTCTATCGTACAGATTTGTCATACTGTTGTTTACATCTTGGACACAAATTGGGCACAAATTGGGCACAAATTTTCACACGCCAAGTCGTAAACACAAATGAAAGTGCACAGTAAGAAGAAATGCCACAACCGACTCTTTATTTATTATGGATTTTAGACCCACACTCCTCTTCTTATATGAGTTCTAATTGAAACAATATGAAAATCAAACAGATCAATCAGGACGGTGCCCTATGTTTTACGTCAACAAGCTCTACTTCATTGCACTTGGAGCTGTTCACTGTGATGCTTCACATCCCCAATCAGCTCTTCTTTTTTGAGCTAAATCTCATCCCATTTCATACAAACAATTGAGCTCGGAGTCAACAAGCCTACTTGCCAATTCAAGGTACCATTATTTGACCAAATTTGAATGAGTATTTTTTCTGGTAATCGTTAGAATTTGAATCATACCATCCGAAATAACAAAATAATTCTGCTACATTCGCCATAATTGGTAGCCCACCAAAATTCTTGGAGCCACTCGAGCTAAAAACAGAAATAGAAAACAAGCAACCGCCATCTCCAATAAGTCTCAGCTTCACCAAGTTCCACAGTGACTTCAGAAATTATGCCCTCCCAAATTAAACCTCGAAAAACATATAAATATTCGATGATGCCAGGAATCAACAGGCTCCCAGAAAAGCAGCGTGGATGGATTTCGACATTTCGAAGCCGAGCCCTGAATTTGAGAACCAAGATGGGCTTGATTGGGAACTTTGTGCGGACTCGGTGATCACTGGAATGGCAGCCGGGTCGAGATTTCTGTCTGGCTCACATAATTTGGGGGTAAGTTAGTGGGGGCGCAAGGATTTGCTAAATTGGGCAACATTCAACTGGAATTGAAAACTCCCGTCTGACTTGATGCTGTTGTCCGGGACTCTGGACAGCCAAGCAAGAACCATTTTCAAATGCCGTTTCAAAATCCTCTTCTGGTGCCGGCAACCCACCATGGCTGCAACAAGCAAAAATAGGAGAAGAAGAAGAACAGGGATTAAAAATATATATGTATGAAAAAGAAGTATTGGCTTTGCACTGAAGGGGGAAGAAGCTGCATGGGTATGCTGATGGACGCATGCCCGTTTCACAGATGGACGTCCGCTTGCAGTGGACGAAACCCCCTGTCCACTTGATTGTCCGGCTTGGTGTGGAGGGAAGTTGCCATGTCACCGTTGGTTTTGTCCGTCCGGTGAGTGGTTTCACACATTGAACCGGACGTCCATTGAAGAGTCCGGTTAAATTATATTTCTTTTACAAGCGCAGAGAGCTCCGCGGTGAAAAACTAGCTCCATCGGAGCTCTTCACGAAGGTTTTGTCCTCTGGACAAGTTTGGAATCACCTCCGGAGGTGACCCCAAACTTGTCCGCTACAAGTCCAAGTTCCTCGAAAATTTTGGCAGGAGCAGTGCTGACGTGGATTTCTTGTCATTCGGCTGTCCCTCATCTGTGAAACCCCGACCGGACGAAACGTACAAAGGGACCAATGAAAAAGCAGTACGCTTTGTCCACAGGCTGTGGACATCCATCTGTGAAAGCTGTCCTGAGGAAGATTTTGAAAAGTTACTTTTAATTATACAAAAACAAACAAACTAGTGTTACAAGGTATAAGGCCTCTTGTGGTGTAGTTCTTTGTTTCATTTATGAGCAAGTTTATTGCTAAAAAGAGAAGTACATATGTAGAAGCCACTTCATTGAATTCATAAAATGGTGACTTTTCAACCCAATTCCAAACCATTGAAATCTAGTTTCACACTTAATGCAATTTTTACTACATTAGACTGTAGGTTACCAAAATTGGGTTTAAGACTAGGGATCAAAACTAAATTGGGGTCCATAATGGATTTGCCTAATGCTAAATGTTAATCCCTAAATGCCCAAGGGGTCTCCTCCCTCCAAAATCACCTCCAAACTACCTTTTCTAAAGTGAAAGTACTATTTTGTTTAAAATCATTTTTTGAAGATTTTCACTGTAGAATCTTGTAAACCACTATCAAATTATCCTACACTCTAATTTTCAAAGACTTTGACCTTATAATTTTTCAAATCTAATCAATCAAAATTTAATTTTTGAAAAAAGGGTAGATTTTTTCTCTAGATAGAATGCTTTTTGAAGCCAACATCTGTTTTTTTCACAAAAGAAGAATTCGCTTTTTCTGACCAAGTACCAATATGAATAATTAGCCCCTAAAAGACCAAGGCACATTTTGGATAGAAATTGTGGAAAATTGGCACTTTTTAGCACAATGAGAAAAAGATGAAAAAAAAGTTTTTTTCCAAAATTCAACCATACAAACTTGTACTAGACTACTACATGAATGCATGGAAAAATTTCAAAACTTTGACCACACAAATTAAAAGATTGTAGCATTTGAAGTCAACCCCTAAAGGTCAGAGACTATGTTTTCACCAAAAACGCTCCAAAACTGCTATTTCTAATACAAGTACCAAATCTCATAAAAAAAAACTTTTTGGAAAAATGTAACCATAGGATCTTGTATAAAACTAGTTTGAGAAGTTGAGAAAAAAATGTCAAAAATTTTCACCGTGTGGATTGCAAGATAATAGTGTTTGAATTGACAAAAATCATTTTTTTGTCCCTACGTAAATCAAGGTTACATTTGTATGAAAAAATGTCTAAAATGGTAGTTACTCTCTGGATTCATTCTTCAAGGCAAGTTGGCTATATTCTTGAAAATTTTGAGATCATTTGGAATTGTAAAACATATAGGAAATAAATAATAAGTAGAAAGAGGTAGAGATTGTTCAAAACACTAAATGTTAAGAATTTAAATATGGAATTGAAAAAATGCCAATCCCAACGGTTGTCAGTAATGTTGTAATAAACAATCTACACCTAATGTTTTTATTTATTTTTCAAAAATACTGAAAATTGAGTTAAATAAAGGACTTCAGAGTTTATTTTAGAGTAGAGATTCTATAACTGTCCTCAAACTAAAACTCCTTGTAACTTTCATTTCATTAATCAAATGGAATGATTAAAAGCTTCCCATGTATATATAAATCTAAAGAACCAATTTTAAATTTTTATTTTAAAAAAAAGTGATTTTTAAAGAAGTTTTTTCAATTGCTTGGACTGCCCACCGATCAATGAAAATGACATATCATGCAATAACTATTTAACCACATAGTCAAAAGTTATGAAAATTGTTTGGGCCTTAAAGCTACTCCTCGAGCATATCTTGTGTGAAAATTTGAAAGAAAAAATAAGAAAAATTCCGGTCATAGTAAGTTGCCCCAAATTGCTATATTGTCAAAAAACAGTGTTTGGTCCTTTAGGGGTTAAGAAAAAAAACATTTCTGACCTTACTCAATAGGGCTACCAAACTTTAATTCCTCCTAGAATGATATTCTTACACTATGTTTGGATTTTTTTTTACATTTACATCTTGTATCATGTAAGTTACGTACTTGTCAAATTTCAAAAGTAGAGGACCGAGTAGTTTTGCACATGCTACCTGGGCTACCCAAAAAAAATTGGGGCAACATATTTTTGATTCAAGCACCCAATTGGAAACAAAAAAAGTTATTGCGACTAAAGGAGCACATATTCATAGCTTGTGTCAAAATTTCATAAACATCCGATCCAAATTAACTTCATGCATTTCTACCCGAAATCTTTTATATATGTTGAATGGTCACTTGGTCCTTTAGAGGTTAAAAACACGCATGCTCATTTTTAGAAGGATTAAAGCAATAGAAGATTATTTTAAGAGCCTTGCAACCAAGTGAGATATACTTGAAAAAACAAAATTTCACTTGACCATGCCCTTGCACTACATGCATGCTCCAATTGGCTAGGTTTCTCTTCCCTACAATTCTCAATGAGCACTTTTTAGAGTGTTAAACATTTAAAAATCACCAAAGGCAAACGTTTTGGCCAAATCAAAAGTTTTTTCGGCTATAAAAAACAAAACTTGATGACCTACATGGAAAAAAAATTTAATTCAAAATAAATAAATTGGGGAGGGTTCGCCAATCCCTTAAATTAGTCAATGACCATTATATGGATGATCGGGCATTTAGGAATTAAACCTTGAATCTTATTTTTGTGCCTTGGTTCTTGGTGGAGTGGTTTGATGGGACAATTAGCTTGTGAATAGATGCATTAGAGCATCCGCACTCATTTACACTAGCACGGCTTCCAACAAATCATATTAATTTGGGACCCACCTCAAATGTGCCATCCAATTGTTTTTGTGAGGGACCTTAAAAACAAGTTTGGGTCCTTCATTTTTCTAGGCACTTCAATTCACGCACTCAATTGAATTCTTACACTTAGTTTGACTTATCTTTCTTTATTCATAAGTAATAGGCTTTAGACTGTGTTAAATGGAGAGAAGCCTCGAACTTCACTAAAATCCATCTTGCATACTAGGAAAGATGATTAATACTGAATGGATGAAGTCATGTTAGAATGATGGAGATGTATGTGGCACAAATGCAAATGGGAGTGGAAGTGAGAACTTCTAGCTTCGAACTTCAAGAAGTGTCCCTAGTTCTAATAGGATGCAATGGGGGGGAGTCACAATAGGGGATCAAGAGTTCAACAAGTTTGTTGAACTCTTCTCTTCACCCTTCTGAGCGTAGGAGAAAGTTTAGCAAGTTTGTTGAGCCTCTAATCCCTTGCCATGTGGAATTCAACGAACTTTTAACTCAAGCTCTCCCAACTATGATTCCCCCTAAACCTATTGGGCGATGTTGTGATGAAGTTAACCCCCAAGGGACTAGGAGGGTGATCACAGTTTTTGTTTTATTGACTAGTTTTGTAGCAAACATGATTCCTCATTTGTGTAGAATTTTTTTTGATGATCACCACCAATAAAATGAAAGAAGACTTGTGTAACTTTTCTATGAAAAAAAGATTGACAAAATTGCACAATTATTGAGAAAATGCCATTGTTGACAAAATTGATGAAAGATTATCAGTTAGGTGGTATTTTGTACACATGCTGAAATTAGAATGTTGCAATTGGAATGTTCAAAAGTGTTCCAAAAATTCTAATTTTTTTCCCCACAAGTACACGCCATCATGATTTTTATATGCAATCTTTTGGGATCATTTTTGAAGTGAAAAAAATTTAGATATGAGGATTTGAAGTGATAGCCCATAGCGCCATCTCCATTCTCCCAAAATTCACCCAACTGAATTGCATAGTCAATCATTTCTTGATGGGATTGCACCAACGGATTCAACGGAAAAAATCGTCCGAGGTCTCTTTGTTGTTCATGGACTGTTAGTGAGGTTCACAATTTGAGTTTTCTGCAAATGTAGTGGCTTCTGCAACTGTCTGCAGTCTTTTAGGGGTTAACGTGAATTCATAGTCTTCCGTGCGCGTGTAAGCAATCCCGAGGCTCTCTCTTGCTAGCAATCTGTATTTGTCCCGTAGGAATAAGTTAGTGCAGTCTTAACAGCATGTTCACAGTATGAGCATTGGTGACAGTATTGTGTATGCAAATGTAAGCCATAATAAATGTTGTAATTGGGGGAATATGCTTGCATCCTTGTTTCATCATACTGTGTAAAAAGCATTGTTATATATTGCTATGTTTTGATAATCAAACTCTATTAAAAAAAAATTTAATCTACAATAGATTGTCAGTAGCAGGTAAAGGGTGAGGCAGTGCAAGGCAACATTCAGGAAGTTTTATGAGTTTTAGCAACTATTTTCCTTCAATTCTCAAATTGAACCAGGTTTTAAGTATGGTGTCCAATTATTCTATCTATTTTATATTCAAAATTTAAAAAATTATTGATTTTTTCACTATTTTTTTGTCGATGTTCTCAAATTGCAACAATTTTTTTTCCCAATTCCACCAGCTAACTTCGAACTAACTGCCGGTTCTTCCCTAACGTAAGTTTGAGGCTCCCTAAGAAGTAAAAACACCTCTTTGTTCAAGGCAGTCTTGGTGTGTAGATTTTCACACATGAATGTGGATGAGTACTCTTCTTAGCAAGTATAGTGGGAGGCCCTCACACGAGGGCTTCCCGCTGCGTTAAGCAGTCGGGTTACAGCTCCTGGCACCGGTTATAGTGCCAAGCACTATAACCAGTGTATTCCGGTCTATAATGAGGAACGTTTTAGTATAGTGGGAGGCTCCAGAGTGCTTAACGCATGTGAGTAATCACATGAGGCTGCAGACAAAGCAATCAGTTTCTCATTCAAATTCACAAATGTTTGGTTGGCCTTTGTCTCCGGCTTTTCAGGACAACAAAGTTTTTCTACTTTTCCCCTTCGTGCCAAACACCCTGAATTTGACTTGGTTCCAACTGAAAATTCTGTTGGTTAGGTCTGCAGTTGCAGGACAAGTTTGGCAGAAAATAATTGAATACAGATGCCAAATTTTGAGAGGAATTGTTATTATTTTTAATTGTATGGGAAAAAATTATCTTGTGGAATATTTCTATTATTGTATAATTATGTCAAAGTATAATTATGTCAAACCTTGTTTCCAAGAATATTCAACATAGATAGATGAGGCAAGATGTCAAGGCTAGATGGTAGAATGCCGTATCAAATTATAGTTTTTAAGACTTGGCACTTTATGAGGAAAAGCCAAGATTGAAGTATTGACACCCCCCAAAACTTGATTTTCCAGTTGCACAAGAAAATGATAGTGAATGAAGAGGAAATAAGAAGAGATAGGAAAAAATGCCAAAATTCAAGAAGATGCTAAAAACCTTATCTCCATGAATGTTCTTTTGGATTTAAAAAAAATAGTAGTCCTACTTGAAAGTAACTACTTGTAAAAGTCTTAAAAGTGGATCCAACATCTTGTTTTAAATCTCCACTAATGGGAGCATCACTAGAAGAAAATGAGGGGGTTTGCAACTACAAAGAGCAACTGGTTTTGAATTGCATTGGACATTTGTAACTAGTGATAATCTAGAGGGCTATTAATAGAAGCCTCCAGTTGTTGTGGACAAGTTTTCTAGTTGCACCATAGTTGCAAGGCGAAATGTTTTAATTTCTCATCATGTAGCTTATTTGGAACTTCATCGATGCACTTTATGACGTGATTGCTTACGTGGTATTTGCTGCCAAGTACAAATTACAACTAAATTGTGTCTAGTTTGCAACTCATTTGTCACTTCATTGTGACTCATCTGTGACTTGTTTGCAACTCATTTGTGACTTCATTGCGACTTGTCTATGAATCATTTGTCATTTGCGACTTGTAGATATCAAAATCTATGAAATGTAAAAAATTTATGTATTGTAGAAATCTACAAAATATAGAAGTCTACAAACCATTGAAATCTTAGAATTCTATTAACAAAATTTGTTACAGACGGATACAACTACTTACAAGTCTTATATGTCCAACCTAATGGTACTCTTGACAAGTGATATGGGACAATTGTTATTACACAATTGGAAAATGATTTGAAAACAACTAGGAAACAACTAGGAATCAACTACTAAACAACTAGGAAATGACTTCTATCATTTTACAGATGCAATTGTTTCCTAATTGTTTCCTAGTCATAGACTAGTTGTTTTCAAGTTGAATCCTAGTTGTTTTCTAGTCAAATTCTAGTCATTTTTTAGTCGCAATCCTGGTCATTTTCAAATCAAATTATAATCAAATTTAGATAATTTGCGACTACAGAGTTGTCCACATTGACAACTATGATGAATATTGGATGTAGAATACCTCACAATAATTCTAAATGACAACTCTATTACCCTCCCATGATCCTACACTTAATTCTACGACTATTTTGCAACTATAACAACATACACGTCAAAGAGTTGGTACGAATAGAGAGGGATTATAGTCCCAGTGCAATTGTATAGGACCCTTAGTCGCAAAATAGTTGTCGAATATTGATTGCGGCGGACACATTTTTCTATTAGCGCATTGACTAGGCTTGAATGTTGATACTTTGAGAATTTCAATTCCATTAGCCTCCATGATTATGATATATTATTTTTTTGAAATGTCACCAAATATTACCAAAATTGTTGTGATGGTGGATGTTTGAAGCTTTACATGTGATGCAACATGGTTTTGTAATAGAGCCCCTAAAAATAACATTATATCTTGGCATTCAATGAAATTATATTCTATTAAATGATTTTAATTTTAGAAACTTATGATTTTTTCTTGCTAAAAAGGAAAATTTATCTATAGGTTATCGTTTTATCTGTGTACATTGATAAATTTAGTGCAATTTCTTGAATAAAGAGCTTGGATATGAAATATAAAACATTTTGTCATGCTTTTATGAGATACTTCATGGAAATAAACACATGCAACAAAAAGAGTAGCCCAAGTTGTGGCCATTCGTTCATATTAGTATTGAATATCATGTTTTGGTCCACATATGAAATTATTAAATTCTATAAATTTTATAGAAAGAAATTAGGCAAACAATGTAATTTGAAAACAAAAATCCAATATTTTATGAGGTCATGCTAAGGGAAATTTTTTGTGGAAGCACCTCCACTCATAATGCAAACAAATTTATTGGAAAACTTTTTATGAGTCATACAATCAAAAATCAATAAGTGAAAGGATATATTCTTTTTCAAAACCTATTTTTTTCTTTAAATCATGAAAAATTGATAGCAAAAATAATAGAGCATTTTATGATATAATAAATTATGTACCAAACTACCCAAAAAAACAGGGGAGAAGGGGACTAGTTCAAAGTTATAATCATTTTCTTATTGTGAATGGTCAATTTGTCTTCTTTACAAAAAACAATCTATTTGAGGTCATAGATTGAGATTAAAGATATCAATAGATGGTATTCAATTGTACTAAGAACATTTGCATTGCTACATGAATTTGTAGGTTAGATAGACGTAGGTGTGATGGCTTTAGCCCAATAAGACCTTGGGTTAGCAAATCAATTTGGAGCAACAAAATAAGCTCCATATCATCCGGTTACCTGTATGGATGCAACCAAGGTCATTGTGTCATTTTTGCTTGTCCTTGAAGGATTGACATGGATCCATAATTTATAAACTATTTCTATATCAATATATTAAAATATTGTTTTTGACCTCAATTTGAATTTTTAAATTATATATAAGCATACAACCTTCATCTTGTATTTTTACTATATGGGACTACATATTCAGTCTTTCAATTTGAAAATTTGAAAACACTATCAAGTAAAAAAAATGATTGTAGCAAAAAATGAAATGAATTGAAAAATACTAAAAAAATATTAACTAATTAAAATCTTATCTTGAGATACAAATGAAAGTTGAGGATAAAGTGAATTATTTTAATGATATTTTTAGTTATTACACTACTTATCATAGCATGTGATAATTAAATTACCACTAACAAGCTAAATTTAACCTTTATATATTTGACTTTTAAAAATATTTTTTATTATCTAATATGTGAAAAATATTATACTTGTAAATTTTTACTTTTTTCTATAATTTCTTATACAAAGAAATTATTTAAAGTTTTTGAGGTGTAATGTATTTTTCAATTATAATAAAAAATGAGAGTAATTTGAGACGACAATAAATTGAAGGTTGTAAAGATAAACAATAAAATTTAACTTATGCTTTTCTATAAAATACAAAGTAGAAACATACAATATTGTTTAGTTTAAATTCTATTCACAATTGCAATAATTCATTCAATTTGGGGGACTATTGGTATTTAAAATGGTATATTTAAACTACACTTATTGAATTTTATTTGGATTCTTAATTCAAATCAAATTTAAAAAATGATGATTTCCTTAATGACAAACGGATTGACTTAAACGTAACTTAAGTTAGGTTGAATGAGGTTCAAATGGAATATGCAAAAATAATTTAAATTCAAATGTCACAACCCTCACTACAAGGAATGTCCATGATACTTTGGTGAGCAAAAGGGACCTTGGAGGTGACTTTCCAAGCCTTACAAGAAGCTAGACTGATGAATAGAAATGACAAGTTCCAATCAAATAGGGCATCAAAGTACTCTAATTGGAACAAAGCGGGGCCATGCTGCATATGTTTGGAAAGATGATAAGAGCATGTGTCTATGTATTGAAAGATTGTAAGGATCCAAGTTGTAGGTCAAAATATTTCTACTCAAAATTAGCAATGTCTTGGCCTTCACTTCAAGATGTGGGAAGTTGGAATGGTGGTTCTAAAAGGAATCTTTTGTCAAAATATAGCATTATGAATAGTTTTGGAAAGCAAGGGAGACAATGATTCGAGAATATTAAGACACAGAGAATATAGAAAAAAGCTAGAAGTTATGGGCAAACAAAGGGACTAGAGTCATAGAGGACTCAGACTTATAGAGGGTCATAACTTGCTTAATACGTGTTGCATTTGAGAAGTGTAATCTATGATGATCCATCCACGTAGATCACGAAAATGGGCTTGCACTTTGGATTTGGAGTTTGGAGCTAAAAATTACGCCAATGGAAAAATTGAGAGTCTTTAAAGCTTATGTTTGAGGCTAAGGCTTGGGATTGGGTACGTATTGGATTCAAAGGAGAAGTATGTCTTTGACGTCTTTGTAATCCACGGGACTAACAAATTTGCCAAATCCAACATATCAAATGATATCATGGTCAGCTAAAGTGGCAACTGACGGTGAGGTTGGTGATGGAGCCTCACAACCACCTTCATGACACCATGGAGTACTTTTCTCTTTGACACCAGTTTGATGGTGTCTTGTTCCACGCTAGGCCACGACGTTGAGGTTCAATTTGTTAGTCTTGAGGTGAAGTTGATTGGGCCTAATCAACCCAAGTTGGGTACTATTCAAAGGCAATTAGCTTTGGTGGTAAATAGTGTCACCACCAAGCACTTGAACATCAATGCAAGTACAATCCCATGTCATCTAATAACATGCCCAATGTCTTGTGGAGGTTAGGTGATGGGAGTCATGAGAGAATGTAGAACCCATGACTAGTACTGGAACCTAATGTCATTAGGAGATTGTGAACCTTGGTATGTTATTAGAAGTAAAGTGCTACAAAGGCACATTGGAGGGTTTGAAGAAGTAAGTGTTACTAAGAGGCATGACATTAAAATTGAATTGGTAGATTTTTATGATTTTAAAAAGTGTAAGCTAATCTATGCTGATACTTTAAAAAAATGTCAACTACCTATTTCTTAAAGTCATTGTAAAGGGCCTCTTATTAAGCTAGGAAAGTCAAATTTTAAATGGAAACTTACTTACATCCTTTGAACGACAAAGTATTTGCAAAATGGACTTTACAAATTCCATACCAAACAAATCTTAGAAGTCAATACTAGAGTTGTAGAGAAATTTAGTGGATGAAATTGGAAATGCCTACATGATTTATCTAAATAAGAACAATCCAAAATAAGTAGCTTGGATGATCTTATAAGCACCTTCAATGGTAGTGGAATATCTACTTATACATATACTCAAGACTCACATGCTCCCATTTTCATGCTCACACACCAGGATCGTTGGGAAGGACGCCTTGAACTAAAAGTGCCAAATGAATTACTTTTAGGAAAACTTAAGAAATGAATGATGCACCTATTCATCCGGGCTTCTAATAGTTTTTGGATGACTACCTTGGTGATAAAACCACATCTTCCCAATATCAGTCTCTAAGTAATCAAATCTTCTTTAAATGGAAAGATCAATTTTAAGCTATTATGAATGACATGTTCAAATCTCAAACAACAAATGAACACAAACATATCCTAAGCTTGATCTGATTTTCCATCCATCTATTTGTTTGCAAATTATTGCGTTAATTATCTTACATGTACACATATAGATTTTCAAAGCTTTTTTTTCAATCTTTTGTTGTTTAAGGGCTACAAGTATGTTTAGCTTCAAAAAGTGATTTTTTCAATTCAAAAAACAATCCCCTCAAAATGACTTGAATAAATAAATAGTATAAAAATCTTGGAAAATCACTAAAATTGCAACTTATCAATTTGAACTCGATGGAAAAATAAATCTTATGAAAATTATGAATGTGCAATTTGTAATCATATGTAGAAGATATTTTGTATTTTAGGTTTCAAATGTTTTTGGAAAATACTAGTTAATGTAGCAAGTGATCTATTTGTGTGGATATGATCTATGAATCACATATTACAAGTTCTTTTTGGAAAGTCATCATTAAATTATTATTCTAAATTGTATATCATGATACATTTTTACAATTTTGAAAAATCTGGACTATCCTATAGTTTACAAGGAGTTATTTATTAACAAAAACTCTTCCCAAAATACCTATAACATTAATTTATCTCCCAAAATTCTTTCTTCTTTCATTTCATAACATGATGTTCCCATCTTTTAAAATTTGGAAAATGTGAGGTTATACTACCCAATATTTATGAAGCTTCTTCAATAATTCATTAACTTCTAAAGTCCCATTGTCCCTACGGAGGACAAAATGCATTTTGGTTAGGTTCCTATGATCCCAATTTTTACTAAAATATTTTTGAAAATTTCTCATAAGATAGAAAAACTTATTAGATTTTTGAGAATATAATTTTATTTCAATTGGTACCCAAGAGCAAAAATTATGCCACAATAACCTCAAAACATAGGAGACTAGCAACAAAAGAAAATCCACAAAAAATTGAAATAAAGATTTTAATATTTTTTTCTTGTAGATTATATTTTTGTCTAAATGTAAAGCTTTTATTCATTCCATTCGGATTAATGATGTGAAAGTTATGGAGCTTTTTGTTTTGCTGGCAAATCAAAGCAACTTCTTTAAAAATAAAAATAAAAATCTCTCATTTTGAATGCTCATATCTTTCAATCTACACAGTCAAAAACCACAAAACTTTTACAACGTGATCCAAGACAAATGTAGAACAAGATCCTATAGTTAGATTCTAAAGAAAATTGATTTCGTTGATGAACATAGCAAAAGTGATAGTTTTGACTGCTTTTTGACTCAAAAAATGGCCTTGGGACTTCAGGGGTTCAATGGGTGAAAATTATAGCATTTTTCCTAAACAACCAATTCATCCCAAACCGCACGGATGCTCGAGCATTGAAAGGGGTTAACTTAACTTAAGGTAGGTACACCCATATATGTCACTGACCTCAAACCACAATCTATACTATGTATACATCTCCAAAATCAGTTCTGTACCTATAAGGAAGAAACGCTTTTAGAACCAAACTTTGTTCCTTAATAACTTTTGCATACAGTATCCAAATGTCATGTTCTCTGGTGCGTTGGAACCTTCTTTCACTTGCCTACAAGGACATATGAAAATTTGACCAGTCTAATAATAGTAACTAGGCTCAGTAGCAAAAAGTGACGGTTTTGGGTGTACCTAACCTTAATACAAGTGGTGGTAAAACCTCAAACCAACCAAGCCCGGGCCCGGCAGACTGATGCATCAATTTCCATGACAAGCAGCAGCTCTGTCTGTGTCCTATCATGTCGCATTGACAGGAGTACGCCCATGGCAGGACACAAAGTTTTCCGGCATCATGACCGTGCTGGTGTTGGTGTTGATTCAGGTATAAGCAATTGAGGATATAAAAAAAAAAACTGGATATAAAAAACAAGCAGGGTCGGAAAACCCTCTCAGTACAATGTCGGTCTACCATGTGTCTACCCTCAAGTCGTAAGGGCAGGCTGTGCGGACTAAGTTAATAATACGGATGATTGTTTCCTCGCTTGTAAGTAGCACTCACACTCCATGACGGAACTGACAGAAATATATAAAAAAATCAATAAATCCAGTTGGTGCATGAGAGGGAGGAGTAATAACCTAACGACAAGTAGAGGGGGGCACGCGCCATGGATAGTGCTGAGTGGACCGAACGACCACAACCCATAACTTACCAATGGTCCATCAATTATAATCTCCCCAGTCAGTTCTACTGTACTGTACACAGGATTAAGATTTGTTACTGGGAATAATAATAACAACTACAGTTGGGGATGGATAGTGCTGAGTGGATAGACCACTCCTCTGCCACCCCAAAATCTAGCCCACCCGTAGATTGTAGAACATTCCACAGGCAGTGGCTAGGCTGGAGATTCCCAGTAGGAAAGGGAAGGAAAAAGGAAAGGTTTCTCCAAGTACAGTAAACTCGGTAGACGGATTCGTCAACAACAAGACCGACGTCCCAATGAAATTTCCATATGGTATGGGAATGGGAGGCCTCACTGGTTCCCCATTGGTTCCCCCGTTGGGTCTTGTGCGTCCTCCCATATGGCCATCAACTGGCCCGCATGCATGCATGCCTGCCTGCATGAGACGGATGAAAGGATCCCAATTATTATTAAACTTGTTAAAGGACCCCCAAAAGATCTGCCCCCGTGAGTCAGCTAGGATAGGATAGAGTGGTGACTGCCATACCACCTGCCCTGTCACGCTCCACGTGGCCTTATCCTAATTGGCTGCCCACGAAAAAAGAAAAAAGAAAACCCGGGTTTATCATTCCCTTCCCCTGGCAGAGTGGCAGGCAGGGCCCACCCCCCTCGTTTTCATTCATTCCCTGGCCAAGGGAGGGAGAGGGATCAGTTTCATTCGTTCGTCAGGATTGTACGGCTTTCATCCATGCAAAGGATGAGAGTGAGTGTGCTCGTTCTCGGGGAAGCATCTTACCAAAATTTAGATCCACTGCGGTGGATAACTTGCGGCCCCCCTCCTTTCTTTTCGTGTTAATTTTAGTATGGGAAATTCCAAACGAATGGTTGCCGGCTTACAGACAATCAAATTTTTAATACTGCCTACACTACTGATGGTATTTAGTGTTATGTTGTAAATAGCGTTATTTGCAGTTTTACCCCTCCCACTCTAAACTTCAATTTGTTGACATTTAGAGTTAACATTATCTATTTAATAAAGTATTCATTTAGATAGGTATTTATATATTTAGGTTTATATTTTTTTTCATTGCAATTTGATAAAATAATAGGTAACACTAAATGTAAACTTATAAAAAAAATTGATATCCGGTAGTTGACAAATAGTGTCTATGTTGACATTTAGTGTTGTATTGGGTAATTAGTGTTGTCAACACTATTCACCACCATTAGTTAGTGTAGTGTGCCTTGTGCAGTTGTCACATCCAAAAGTAAAAGTAAAAGTAATTTCTTAATTTTTTAAAACAAAAAAAATCCTTCAAAAATCCATAACTTTCACACCGTAGGTCTAAAGGCCACGAAACAAAATATGTGCACCCCTCCTCATAAAGAACTTTCCAATGGTATCAAAAATGCAACATGGAGACGCACAGTCCAAGAGATCTCAACATAACAAATAAACCAACAAACAAATAGCCTAACTTAAGGTATACATACTCTTATTAATTTTGTAGATTTGTGTGTTTTTCTACTATTATACGGTCTATGGAAGGACAAACCTTAACCCCTAAATGTCTAGGGCCTGTCTTGAACTTCTTGAAATTTGCTCTAAATTGAACAAAATGCCAACATTTTGATAAGTTGTATCATTTTTTTTGAGTTGTAACTGTACAAATTCAAACTAAACATGTTAGAGATTTCATAGAAAAAGAAAACACAACAATATCACCTATGGAGTGAAAGATTATAATGTTTGACCATGAGGGTGTTAAAACTACAAAAGTGATGTAAAGTTTTTCAATCCTATTTTCACAAGTCAAATTAAAAAAGTTGATGACCAAAAAAATATGAAGTTAAAGGGCCTAATATGTATAACCCAAATCAATTTGTGGCTTCTTAAAATCTACTCTATAATTTTTTTAAATGAATTTTGAATGTGATTTTTTCTCCAAAATCTAGTGTATTTGAGGCTCATTTCCAAGAGCTCTCAACACTACGGGAAGTCAAGATTGTAATAGATACCCTTGCACAAAATTTTGAATAGAAAAATCACTATCATTTATTTTCAAGATCAGATTTTTGATGCTAAAACTAGACTTCAAGAAGAACTTTTCTAAAATAGAAATTGTTGTAAATAGAAACTTGGTTAGGTTTTATTTAACTTCAAAGTTTTGGAAACACCAAATTTGGGTGACTCGGGCATTTAGGGGTTAATGTGGTAAAACTTTGTCATATCAATAAGAATGTCACTTGTCTCTTTTAATGGGCATTTCCATGTTGAGAAGGTATCATACTTTGTTAGATATTTGGGAGGGACTTATCAACAATTAATTCAAAGATTGGGGTTTGCCGGATGAGGAGACATAGAAGACAATTTGTAGGGCTCTTCTTTTCAAGGATACAAAAAAGCCCCTTCCAACTTGGCACTGGTAAATAATATTATATTTTCACCCTTAAAAAAAACATGATCTTCTATATATACCACAAGTGATTGAATTGGAAATTTCAAATTCATTTTTTAGAATGAGGGATCCCTAGTCAATGCAAAAATCATGATAAACAAAATTGACGAACTACAAAATGGGATAAATTTTTACAATTCCTCACAATTGGGACAAAAAAAGAGGCAATTCTTTATAGCCCTTATTTTGAGGGTGTATGACTTGTCTATTCCAATTGAGATATTGGCTAAGGTAGACAAGCCTATTATCATACAAACTAACAATATAAATATCTTGGAGTCAACTCCAAGAGGGTACATATTTTTCAAAGGTATGCACTTTTTTTACAAATCAAATCCAAGTGGAATTACAATTTTTATATAAAATTATAATTTCTATGGATTTCTGAAGTGGTCTGCTAAGAAATTACATAATCATTCATAGAGTGGAGTCATGAACATCCTCTAAGCAATCCATAACCACTCTCTGATATATCCAATGGTACTTAACCCCTAAGTGCCCTAGGGGCCAAAATATGGCCTCTCCATTTTTAAAAGATGTTCTTGTTTAACTCTTATAATCTTTTCAATGGTACAGCCAAAGGACGTGTCCCTTTACCTATATCTCCGGACATGTCTCTACTACCAATTGGTACAGTCAATTAGTGTGAATCTTTTATTAGATGTTAGTTTAGTTGGAATGAGTATAGAAGGGTTTGGATTTTTGTGAACATGGGTTGGGCACTTAGGGATTAAGTATTCAACATTAAAAGATTAACATGCTATCTCTTGTTGGCATTAATGCAATGATTTTGTTAGAAAATAATTAAATTTTGATGATTTTTTGGACTAAATTAGGCAACGAAAGGAAATAGGTTGGTCTAACTTGTGCTAATTTTTCATCAATTGCAAGTCTCCATTCTCCAAGTGTGCAAAAGCAAAAAGAACTTATGCCATTTATTATGTCAATGGATTCTTGAAACTTGGCTTCATGTACTTTGTTGCACCCATCCACACATCAAAGCTCTACATATCCCATGACACAATATAGTTGTTCGAAAGCTACCTAAATTCATACTTTCACATATACCTTAAAGATGTTTCCTCTCATAAATGTAGGCATCTTTTAAGACCAATCTAATGACACATTCCCTGAGTGAAATTTATCCTTGCATACGTTTAACATGAATAGTAAGATATTTGCAATGAGGTTGAAGATTATAGATTTTACACCTTATTGGACTAAGTTATAAGACTTTGATTTTTTTTAACTTAAGAAATTTGCACTACAAATATTGATTTAAAAAAATGGAAGTACATAATTCAAAGTCTGGGAAAAAAACTCAAAATAATCTTAATTTTAGTTCTTTTAGGAAATTGTTGAGTAGGAGGAAAAATTGTTCAATTTTTTATTAATTGCTCTAAGAATCTAAGATGGAATTGAAACATACTATTTCAATGATAATATTGGCCTAGCAAATAAATTAAATCATGCGGAATTTCTTTTTAATTAAATTTTCAAAATTAAATTAAAAATCCAATAAATCATTTTTTTCAATCCAAAAATGGAATAAATCATGTTAACAAAAAATAACCATTCTATGATAAACCAAAAAAAAAAAAAAAATATATATATATATATATACATACATATATATATACATACATACATTTTTTTATTTTTAAATTTTAAATTTTTATAAATTGCCCAAAATTATGGCATTTTGAACTTAGGAAGGCATAACTTTTGCTCCTGAGGGTTGATTGAAATAAAAATTATATTTTCAAAAAGTTAATGTGTTCTTATGTTAGCAGTTTTTTTTAACAATTTCACCTAAAATAGAAATTATAAGAACCTCCACAGACCTTCAAGTATCCCTCGAGGAGACACTTGGGACTTTAGAGGTTAAAATTCAATAAACACTAATCATTACTTAAAAGAAACTTCCATCATAAATGGGACACTAAATCACTTGTAGTCGTATCAATTAGAGCCTGTGGAAGCAGTCTCCAATCCACAATCAAGAAAACATTCACTACTATGAACAACATAGCCATCAAATGTTCTATCTAAATAGAATTCTTTATAAGAAAACTAAAAACAACCAACTCTTAGCCATTTTTCATGAAGCTCTCCCTTCACTACTATCCCTTTTCTACAATTCACTTTATCTTCTTTTTCTTTCTTCTCTCTCTCTCTCTTAAAAACACATAGGTAGCTTAGAATTCCCAACTAAAAGGTATGTAACACTAATATCACTTATCATGTCTCATGCCATTGCAATCTCACAAAAACCAAGTCTACTAGTTCTGAAACTTTAATTACTTGGCTCAAAAAAACAAAAAAACTTCGATTACTTATAAGATAATTGGAAACTCTACAGATACATAATGCTTAAACATTGAACAAATGACATTTAAACAAATCAAGTTTTATTCACTCTTATAACCTGAATAGAATAGCATATCAATATCACCATAAGAGTTTGAGAATCATGTGAATTTAGTGTTAGGAAAAAAAATTGGTCTATACATTAATACATTTAAAATTTTGGTCAAACCTTGTTGTTGATTAGTTCATTCTTCACTTTTTTATCAATTGAATTAATTTCCAATGTTAATTTTTTGCCATTCTTGACCTGTTTATTATTTATATTTACAATTGAAGACTCATTCTATTTTAACTAAAATGGAGTGTATTGGAAATAATCATATGATCACTAATTTGAAACACATTTTTGCTCTTATAAAAGAACATTATAAATACAAAGGACAACATTTATAAAAAATTGAGGTCAATTGAATTTTCCAGAGACACTAAATCAAATGAATTCAAACCTTTGGAAAATAATACTCCCGAAGAAACATTATCTTTTGACCTTAAAATCTATGTAAAGACTCCTTTGAAAGTAGTTAAACTAATTGTTCATATGTTGTACAAATAAAATTATATCAAATTTATAAATCATATTATTCTAGTGCAAATGCAAGGATTAAATATATTGGGAATAATGTATATACATTTAAATTTAAAATTATAGATGAATGTTAGACAAAATCCACCTTCTAAAAAGTAAAATATATTCTTTGATTGTTAATTAGTAAGTGCTACAAGATCTCCAAATATAAACAATCAACTCACAATAAGAAAAACACACATAATTTTAGTCATATTATTGAAATTGTGTCATCTAAATTTTTTCTTATTATGTGACCCTTTTGAACATGAGAATGTACAATCTATTTTTAATACACCTTTAAACCTACCCTTTGAATTCATATAATAAGGTCTTAGAAAAAATAAAAATATGATATTTTCTCAATTGAAGACAAATTGCTATTAGAAAATTTGAATTTATATTTTGAAAATTTTGTATGAAACTCCAAGAATATTTGCTAGTAATCTCACTCTTTAAAGAAAGCTTCATTTCTTATCATTCCAATAAGTACTGCAGATTACAAGCTTTTTTTATTCAATTCCAAAGCAAGACACAAAAAAATCACTTTAGAAATATTGAATAATTATATTAATTTGATAATATAGACTGATGCTTTTACAAAAAAAGTTAACCATTATATTCCAACAAACTAACTAAAAGTTACAAGAAGTTCTATTTTATTTACAATGAAGGTGGAAAAATCAAATAATTTTTTTTCTTAAAATTAATTTTAAAAAGTTTCCAAATAAAAACTAAAAAAGGATGTGTATTGCTTACAATAACTCTCAATGCTGGGATGGACAATTTTCAATTTCTTGTCAAAGTTATTAGCAATTTTTTATTTATTTTTATATCAATTAATGGTTACCACTTTATAAATAAAATTTGAGTGAATTTTTTTCTGTATAATATTTATTCAATATTATATATTCATGTATTTTCAATCTATTTTTCAACATTGTGACTAAAAAACACAAGCTATAGGAGACACATGATTTTTCTCTAAAATTCTTAAAAGACAAATTTGCACCGTTGCTTTGAAATACTTGCTTTTGTAGATCAAGTTCATTGGTCTTGCAATTGATAGAGGTTTTACTTTAAAATTATGAGACAATGTACTTGACTAAAAGATCATACGATTGAAATTATTAAACAACATAAAATGATGAAAATTTTAATCATGCTTTAGGTATGAGTACTTTGAAGTAGTTTTAGACCTCAAATCATGATGAAACTTTATGAGATATGTGAAATTAGTGTACCTCCAAAACCCACTTCTCTCTTCCTTTCAACTTTGTAACTAATGCTATCATTCATTTAGCAAATGTGACATGTTCAATTAAGATGATCTACATCTAGCATCAAATGATTTGTCATGGAAAACAATTATTAACAAAGTGATGGTTTGAATCTAAAATCATGCAATCAAGATTATCAATGACAGATTGACGGTCCTTCTCATGAATGAAGATGATTAAAGTTAAGTAATTTAAAAATTAGCATTCAATTTGATGGAAAAAATGACAATGTTCAAACAATTAGAGGCTAGGATCACAAGGTCACACGAGTTTGCTACAACACAATCAATTGAGCAATTTATTTATGGTCATTTACAAATTGAAGCATTATAATCAATTGCCAATTAAACTTGATTAAACTCGTATTGGAATGTATGATAAACTAGATCTTGGAATTTATTGAACTATATTCTTTTATATAATTATAGTGGTCACGAAATTAATATGGCTTTCAAATCTTTTATGATTTAGATTCCATTAAAATATAGGCATTTTTTTCAAATTATGCATATTTAACCTTCAAAGTTCCTTGTGTCAAGAATGAGAAAATACTCACTAAATTATCAAGAATAGCACTTCCTTAAAGTAGGTAATTATGTGAACCAAAATCTATCTATTTTAAAGATTTTATAACAATAGGATTTTATTCATAACTAGTACATGGGTTTTGCCTAAAATTTTTGGGATTTAAAAGCAATGTATGTACGAGATATGACCAAGCAAAGAGCAACATGATGTTTTTTTCAAGGTTGCTTGAACTTTTGAAAATGTGGCTTTGTCAAGCTTTCAAGCTCTATAATTCAAATTTTACTTTGAAAAAAGATCTACAGATTTCATATTTCATATTTGAGTAGAGTCTAAACTGACTTAGAAAGAAGTTTGTTTGCTTTTCAAATCTCAAAAAAAAATTTAAGAAAATTTAATACTTCACTATTGATGCCCAAAATATCCCAAAACCATTTCAAATTTAAATGAGCATTATGGGTTAATCCCTAAGTATAGTGATCAAGCTATAATCACAAATCAGTTTTGGACAACATATTTAGGTAGGAAAAAAAGAAGTAATAAATCAATTTATATTACTATTTTGTACGTTCTAAATAAATTTGCAATACTAGTCAATTTTCTATATCAACAATTGAATAAAAATACCTATTATATTACTATATGAAGCTAGAGTTAAAATGCACTATTTGAAGAAAGTAAGAGAGTTTTTACCTTACAAGGCTTTTGAAACCATTTGGGTCTTATTGATAATAGAGAGGTCTTAATAGCTTCATGTTTCGGAGTTCTTATACAAGGATTTTTGTAAGTAGTTCCTATCACACAACCTATATAGGGAGGTTTTTTTCCATGAAATTTTGAATAGTATTGCAAGGTTATGAAGGTTTAAACAATTTTTTCCTATTTTGCGCTTTGAAAAATAATGTTCTTAAGATTTCTCAAAAAAAATCTTGCACAAGACAGGCTTACAAATGTGCATAACGATGATTTTTGTACACCTATGCATTTGAATTATGAAAATTAATCATCGATGATCTTTAGGAAAACCATCATGTAAATTCATAAAATTGAATTAAAAAATTCACTAAAATTGTACTTTTGGTCTTTTAAAATTGAAAATTTTAATAAGCTTCATTTAGAATGTGTGAAAATACAATGTGAATTATGCATGACCAAAAATGACAATTATTTTTTAGATTACGCAAAATTCATTAAATTGCACAACGGTCAATGTATACATTTATTTGATCCTATTGTACTTTACAACAAAGCTAAAGGATGGCAAATTTTTGTTTCACTGGCAAGAAAATGACAAATTAATAGAAAAAATAAATTGTGTTGAAAAAGGATTTGGATTTTACATGTGAAAATTTTTGGGGTGTTATAATATTCATAAAGGTTTTATTGGAGAGATTTAAAATATTTTGAAGTCAAATTAATAATTACTTTCATTTTTTGAAATTATATAGCCATTATTATGTAAAACTAACATTAAAGATAATCTTTCCAACATTTTCAATAGGAATTTAATTTATCAAGATTATTAAAATAAAGCAAGCACAAGTTTTTCTATCAGTTACAGATAGAACTAAATAAATCTAATCTTTACATCAAACAAAGGCATCCTTGAAATATAGTATAAAATTGAATGTTTTCATTTGTTGAAATTTTATTTACAATAGAAAATTCAATTATAGAATATTATTTATCTTTTATAGAATTTTTGAATGTTTAAGAAGCTATATGTCAAATGTCAAAATTGAACTTAAACAATGAAACTATCTAATGGTGTTGTAAAAAAAAAAAGTTGAGCAAACTCATGCAAAAACAACAAAATATAGATGTTTTCATTGCCATTATAATTTTAAGTGTTTTTTGAATTTACCAATGTTGAGTCATTAGAACCAACTCTAGTATCTAAACTAAAATCAATTAGGCCAAAATTGAACTATAAAGCTAGACTTTAAGATTTAGTGGACCTTTGATAATATTCATTTCATTTTAGTTTATAAAATAGGTTGCAAGTCTATAATTATGTTAATATGCAGTTTCAGTGTCACTTTCATTGTCTTGTGGGCTTTGAAACGGAACCTTCAATAAATAAATTCCCAATTCATAACAACAATTGCATAAACCTAAAGTGACTTCTTTAGTGTCACTTTCAATGTCTTGTAGACTTTGAAGTAGGACTTAGAACGAGGAAATTTTAATGTATGACTACCATTGTAGAAATTTAAGATAATTTATTCTCTGCACAAATGATTTTAAGATTTTTGTGGACCCTTGGTGGTGCTCATTTAATCTTTGTTGCCAAAACATGATACATCTCTATAGCTCATGTCAATATGTAGTTTTACTCACTCTCACTATCCTCTAGGTTTTCACAATTGTACCTCCAATGAACAAAATACCAATCTATGACAACTTTTATATACACCTAGAGTAATTCTTTTAGTGTTATTTAAATCAATGTCTTGTATACTTTGAAATGGGATCTCCAGTGAACAAATCATAATCTACAACAATCATAATAGAAAGTCTAGAAAAAATTCTTTTAAGTTCATACAAAGGTTGCAATAAAAAAATTGAACTCAAGAGGACAAAATTCATGCTCATTTCTTTTCCATCAATACAAGACTATAATACTACTTCATAACAATTCAAAATGCATGGAAGAATTTTTATTTTCTTAAACATTGGAATCAAAGTTCTAAAAATGAATCCAAATGACTTAATATTAGAGAGTATGGATATTCCATCTTTTGTACCAGTCCTTTAAAGTCCACATTCAAAATTTAACCATAGAACTATCTTTATTATGAATCAAATTTGACTTTTACTCTATTAAATTTGTGAGTACCATTTTATTTGGCACATATTCATCCTATGTAGCCTTTTGGTACTTTGCAACATAGTATAATTATTTTTATAGTATATTAGTACTTTGCAACATAGTATATTTTTAATAGTATAATTATTTTTTATAAAAATAAATGAAATATAAAAATTGAAGTAATTAATTTTACTTTGAAGTATTGAAATTATTGATCCAATGCATATTCTTGAAAAAATGGTGTTCTAAATTTTCTTTTAAACAAAAAATAACAATCTACAAAAAAAAATAAAGAGAGATAATGATTTAACTATCCTAAATGAACTCATTGATAAATCTACTTGGTGAAAAATGACATAGTTTCAACAACACATCTTTGTCATGACTATTTGACTAACTTCATTCAAGGGCCATTTGCATTCACTCCATGTAGTAATTAATTAAATTGAGCCATGTGTGAAAAAAAACAATTCATTACTTTTAGCTATAAAGTATTAGACACACTCATTGGTGTGAGTAAGTGTAAATGGTCCTTTAGAAGAGCACACAAAGTACTTTCAGATTTCAACGAAGTACATTAAAGTTCAATAAACATTCAAGTAACAAGTTTAATTAACAATATTCACCTTTACTACTTCAATGTTGGAAAGCCACAAGATGTAATAATTTCCCACATGTTTTGCTTAAAGAAAAGAATTCATGTTGTTTCTAAATGAAAAACCATTGAAACGATATATATTGAGCATGTTGTATTTGTAGTAGTAATTAGGTACTTATTTGTTTTTTAAAGTCAAAATGAAGGAAATTTTTATGGTATGATTAAGTTCTTAAGAACTCCACATAATGCATTATTTGATCGAAAAACAAATATCTAATTGCACTAATTTTTCCTATTACAATATGTTATAAAATAAACTTACATGCTATGAGAACTTTGTACACATCAGGAATAAGTTTACCATTGATATTTGTCTTTGTGTTATTCAATTGAAAAAACATACAATTATCCTTGATAAAAATGTTCTTCCCCTACAAAAATTTAAAATTGCATGTAAGACTATTTCGTAACATTCATTAATAAGACAAATTAGTGTATTGCTACGTATATTACATGCCCAATTTACACTATCTCAAGACAGTTTTTAATTTTTAATGAATATATACAAATCCTCCATCCATGCAATACACGTAAGGATTTGTTACTCTAAGCTCAAAATACCAATATGCTGCAAAAATTTAAGCAAAATTTACAAGATATTCTAGAATAGTTCTTGAAGATGCTCTCTAAGAAGGATCTATATTGCAATTGCAACAAGGCTCAAAATATTTCTTAGGGGTAAAATTTTGCACCTTCAGTATGATTTGAGCCTACTAGACTCTGTCCCTCCAATATTGCGCCAATTGTATGAAGGCTTGTAGCACGTAAGGTAGGGTATATCCAAAATTGCACTCTACCTAAATCTGCCATCATCATTTTCTATATATAGATCCCAAATCAACATGTACATATATTGAAGAAACGATTTTAGAACCTCTATCCCAAAAAACTTTGATCCTTTCTAACTTTTGCATACAATATCCAAATGTTACATTCCTTAGTGCATTGGAACCTCATTTTTCTTGCCAACAAGAATTTGTGAAAATATGATCAGTTTTTTTATAATAATAACTAGACACAATAGCCAAAGGTGGTGGTTTGGGGGGTATCCACTTTATTGTTTCCAAAAAACAAACTCAAACTACTAGGCTATTGAATGTTTACGTCGTTTTGTCCATTTTGATGAGGAAAAAAACTCCATTGACACATGTAGTTCATGCAAATGTAGGACGCTAAACCCGTCCTACGATTTGGGCTCAATAGGGTGAATGTTGTGTTCAACAAGGTAATTGTGAGAAGAAAAAAAGGTCCCCTATTTTGTGTTGTGTTTATTCTGTGTTCTTTACCTTTCCAACTAAATATGAATTCAAAATTTGCAAATTTTATCATGTGTGGCAACAATAAAATTCCTGTGTTTTCCCAAAGGGAAAACACACCCTCCTGGGCCCAGTTCCTAGGACGGATTTTAGAGCCTTGCCATGCAAATCCCTTCAAGTTCTTCCTATTATGGTCGTTGGTCACCAGTTGCCAATCCTGAACTCCGTCTCCCCCAATTGTACTCGCCGGGGTGAACTGGTCCCCTTGCTTGTCCTGCCAAAGTCCATCCACGGGTGCATATAAAAAAAAAAAGCTCCCTATTTTGTGCCGTGTAAAATCTATTTTCTACACACTCCTAACTAATTTGCAGACTCTGGTTGCAAATATGAATTCAGAATCTACAAAAACAAATTCATGCATTGAAAATATAAAATTCCAAGGTTTTCCCAGGGGGGCGAGCGAGGGGGTCAGTTCACCCCAGCCCAGCTGTACCTGTTCCCCGGCTTTGACCTTGGTCTCCAGAACAATTCTACTGGGTGAGCCACTGTAGCCATCCCCGTGAAGGGCCAACCCGTGCCCATGTTGATGTTTCCTTCCATTTTCTTTCTTCCTTTTTTCCGTCCATGATGTTCTTGAGTGGAAACACAACTTTGCATTGAATGGAGGGAACGATTCGCTCCGTCTTTGACTTTGTACCCACCTTGACTCGCCTAGTGTAGCCGGCGTTCACCTGCAACTAGGCTAAGGCTTAAGTGAGGAAGCACTCGCAGAGGGATGGACTGCTCTGTGTCACCATCAGGGGAATGAATGAATGAATGAATGGGGGGAGACGGAGCATGCACCCCCATGCCGTCCTCCACTACAAAGGTTTTAGTTCCCGTGCTCGTGCTGAGTGTGTGGTTTCCGAAAAAAGTTTTAACCACGACGACGCTAACAAGATGGGCCCCACCCCACCCCACCCCACCCCACCCCCAAAACTGCCACCTTTGGCCGGTTACTATGATTAGGCAGTGGTCAAATTTTTTTCATTGGTTTTCTTGTGAAAGGAGGCTCCAACGCACCAATGGATGCGGCATTTGGATACCGTACACAAAAGTTAGGTCAGTACTTCGTTGATTTTGTTGTTGGCATGTGAAAGAAGGTTCCACCGGACTAGTGAAAGGAGCATTTGGATACTATATGCAAAAGTTAGGGAGGGCCAAGTTTTGGGGGGGGGGGGGGAGGGATAGAGGTTCTGAAATCATTTCTTCATCATACGTACATGTAGATTTTGGAGATGTACAAAGTGATGATGGTGCAATATTTGAGTGGCACCGGGTGCGAATTTGGGTGTAAGCTTACCCACCTTCCAACAGTGCTACCTTTGTTCCATGCCAAACTGAGTAGCTGGTGAATGCCGATCATCAAAATTTGTGTAAAATTATGCACATTTTCTGGGAGTAAACATAGCAAATTTTATCTGCTTATATCCTGTTCCACATATCATCGAATAGTATGAAGGGACAACTGTACCTGTTCATACTATCCCAAGGCTTCTACTGTACAGTACTTGATGCATCCTGGGTCAGTCAGTCTTGTTTGAACTGTAGAGAATACTTCAGTCAGTCTTGATCATGGAAATATTCAACAATCTGAAAGACTTGCCAAAAAAAAAAAAAAAAAAAAAAATTCTTCAAAATAAAATGACGGTGTCCAATTAAAAAACAAAGAGGAAATACAAGGTCAGTCCGATTCTCAGAAGGATCTGAGGCAACTGACAAGGGTCAAGTGCCAATGAGGAGGGTGAAGGTCAGCCAAGCAAAAAAAAAAAAAAAAAAAAATTATTTTTTTGCATCAAGTGGAGACTGACCTGAGGGCCCAGAGTGAAAAGACCCCCTCGTTGGCCCTACAGGGGTAAACACTGGAATTTTTTATTTGCAACATACGAAAATACTTTCATAACATTGTTATCCACGCGATTGCACTCCCGCTGACATGAGGTATAATCCCCCCTGGATGCCTGGGGGAAAATTTTAGTTATAATTGAGTACATCCAATTGGTTTAGAGATCCATGTAGCTCTGACAAGACCATATCGACGAATGGAGGGGTCCTGATATGGGGGGAGCAAAAGGGACCCCCCCGCTAAAGGTTAATAATGTTATGTTGAAGTTCTGAATTCATACTTGCAATCAAAGGCCCAAAATTAGGTAGGAGAGATGAAGAATCATCAATAAACGTGACAAGAAATAGGGGGGCATTTTTTTTAAAATTATCCTTCGTTGGGACAATGAGAGGTCAATTCTCCCTGGCCCTGATGGGAGTTGTCGAACAAAATAACTTACTTTTTGATTTTGGTGAAACAAAAGGAATTGCCCCCGGGAGAGTAGTAAGCTCATTTGCAGTATGTGAAGGTCTGATTTGGCACTCAAGTTGCCGAAACTGAATTTTCCAAGGTCAGATTCTCAAGGTCCATGTCACCTCACACCATTCACAAGATTACATGTGGCACCTCATGCAGGATTGTAGAGGTATCTACCCTGATCCTCAAAAATCTGCTGATTTCTAACCTTTTTTTCCCACAATATTGTTACGCCGTGCATTTCAGCTTAGAATACATTTGGTACAGGCAGTAGTTTCAAAGAAACTGAGCTGTACTAGAATTTCGGAACTGATGTACGCTAAAGTTATTGCTCTCTTCCAAGCTGCTTACAGTCTGTGGGGAAAAAAAAATATACAGGCTTGTCAACCTGTTGTACGGAAGCACCTCCGTCACTCTGTTGCGCGCTGGATTGAAACACCTGAAACCAAGGCGCAACTTACAATATTATCCGTAGCCCTAGAGTAGGTACTCCATGCAAACGCATTTGCCTGCCAAGTACTAACTAAGGTAGACAAGCCTATTAGCACCATGATTTGAAATGTGAATATCTTGGGGCCAAGTCCAAGAGGAGTACATATTTTCCAGAGGTGTGCGCTTGTTTCACAAATCAAACCTAAGTGGAATTACAATTTTTCAATGAAAATTATAATTTTTGTGAATTTATGAAGTGGTCTACCCTGAAATTACAAAACTGCCCATAAAATGGAGTCATAAATAGCCCATAAATAGCCTTTGACCATCTTTCCATGTATTAAATGGCACTTGTGTACTCACCCAAAAAGAACAGTGACCCAAAAATCCTTATAGGCATTAACGCACTGATTTTGTTAGAAAAATGAACGGATTTGAAAGTTTTTTGGACAAAATTGGGGTCAAGAGTAGGACACGGAATTGGGCACTAAACAAAATTGGGTTGGTCTACCTTAAAGGTAATTTGCTCTTGAAGTGACCATTTAAGAGTTGCATTTGGAAGAAAGCTAAACTTCTTGAAACAATTTTCAATAAATTTTTGTAGGAAGAAAAATGGAACTGGCATCTAAACCCAACTTGTTTTATGTTCTTTGGACCTTCTTGGAATTTGTTATGACTTTTCAAAGTTCAAATGCAATGATCACTAAAAGCGACCACCTCCTTAAATGTTCATTGATGATGCACTGAAGAAAGCAAAATGTACCTTTGTAGTAGTGCTTGCTTTTAGAGCACACTACCTTACACATTTTTGACTCCACATTCAGAGTAACTTTTTCCCACGAAAAAAAATTAAAACCCTAACGCTTTAACATCCAAAATCTAGACAATGAATAGTATAGAGGTCCCATCTAAAGGCTTTTTTTTACCATTAAACTTTTCATTCATTCAAAATTGTTTGACTATTTTTAAATCACACTTTCTGTATGATGAATTTGGTGAAATTGAAGTAAATAATATGTATTTTTAAAGATATATAAGCAAACTATACAAAAATTCAAGAAAGGATTCAATCACCAAGGGGGTGAAATTGGTCAAAGGTTCATTTTCTTACAGTTAAAATCACCTAAAGGATGATAAAAGAAATCCTAAGGGCAAAGAATTTATTTACACTATGAAGTAAATTATTAGTTGTAACCTTCTAAATTGTAGGAACAACTAACAAGACTAAAGAACCCCACAATTTTCTTTGCACTAAATACCTTTTAAAACATTATTTTTTTCAATATTTGGATATTTTTTTCAATTACAATCCTATTGGTTAAATATAACCTCCAAAATTCTAATATTTATCTCATTTGTCATGCTGCGTGACACATCAATTAAGGTGAGAATTTGTTGTAAATACACCCTAAGGGAGTTGTTAGCATAAATTCCAATCTTAAAAAACAAACTTGTCATCTATGTCATATATATATACACATATAATCAAAGTGATTGTGTATTTTGAGTGCAAGTGCAATAATAGAATCCATTAGTTGGGGTACCATTAAAGAAGGTCAATAATATTAAAAAGACTAAGTACAAATTGGTATCAATAAATTTGCTACTATTGCAAGCAAAGTTTAAACACTTACATGAAGAAAATTCCTCTATGATAAGTGAATTTCAATTTCAAACAGATTTTATTTCCAAAACAATAATGCATCCTATTAGCATGTAGAACACTAATTTACCAAAGTCACACTACTTCTAATATATGTATTTTGGTTAAATAAATAAAAAATTATAAAAATGCTAACTTGCATCTTTGCTAGTAGGATTAAGCAATAAAAAAATTCTCAATGAATTCCTCAAAGTTTCTAATGCAAGTTAGAGATGGTGCACTACAATAATTGTCAATAGTGCTCATCACCCTCAACTCTTGCTATCACTGTAAAAGCTCATTTAACTACAATTAAAATAAATAAAAATAGGCCATAGTACATCCAAGTTAGATCTATACTTAATTCAAAGCTCAAGACATACACCATGGATGATAAGTCTACATGAAATCCTATAATGCCTAAGTTGATAATGTTTTCTTATTTTTCAAAAGCACATCCTTTCCTTTGAGGTAGTAACAATAATGATTTAATTCCCAATCAATCAACCATCCATCAATTATCATTCATTACCTTTAAAGAAATTATTATCTAGTTATAAACTTCTAAGAAGCCAACGGTGGACGTGAGACACAAATGTTATCTAGTAAAAATGTTGATGAATCTTTATAGACATGAACCTCGACTTGAACTATATTTTATAAATTAAAATCTATCCAAAGTCTAAAGTTTTCCTAATTCATTAGAAAAATCTGAACCGTGCAGAGGGCCGCTAACGTTTTATTTTTGCCCCCCCCCCCCCCCCCGCAGTGCAAATAACAAAAAAATACAAAAATATTAAAAAAAATATCCAATCTGATGGGGCACTGATGGGGCACTATTAGAGCCATATCAGTTGCTACAATTTTTATTGAAAACCCGTGGCCCTCTTGAGGCCTGAAATTTTTTCTAATGCAAGAATTACATGCAAAGTCCACTACGTTTAGAAAACTTTAGTACTTTGAACACAAACAAGACAAATTTTTTATATTCACATATATAACATTGATCATGGCATAGTTAGGTTATTATACCCAAATAAAAGTATTAAAAATAGAAATTTCATTTTTCTTACAATTTCAAAATTTAGCACATCTAAATTGATTTGATAAAGGTCATTAAAAAAACTTGGCACATTTGATGGTGTGGATGATTTTTTAAGATCTTATTGAGTTTTTTTTTGTAAAATGAAAATTTCAAAATTGTTGGAAAAATCACATATAATGAGACAACTAAGATTTTTTCATGCATTAGAGAATGAATAAATTAATGGACCAACATTAAGGAATATTATTGTAAAAAAATTATATATAATCCCTTATTATGGTCTCTCTTGGGATTACATTGAGACCATACAAAGTCCCATTACATTAATAATCTTGCTTTCCTTCCTTCCATAACTACATTCAGTACAATTAAACACTACCAAATCAAAATGGTCCTTTAATTTGGTCTTGGTAAAAATTGATCCTTTGTTTCTTGTGATCACATCCAATAGAATGAAACTCCACCAAATCCAAGTGGTTCCCTTGCTTTGGTCTTGGTATAAATTGTTGTCTTTTTGGTGGTCACATCCAATAGAATGAATCAAATCTAAATGGTTCCTTCTCTGGTCTTGGTATAAACTGCTTCTCCTATTTTCTACGGCCACATTCAACAAATGAACTATCACCAAATCTTAGTAGTCCCTTTCTCTTGTCTTGGTATAAATTACTTTTCATACTTCCTATAGCCACATCCAACAGAATGAAGTATTACCTAGTCTTAGTGGTCCGTTGCTCTAGTCTTGGTATAAATTAGTAAAAACTATAGTAAATTATTTATCTCTCTCTACGAAACAACATAAAAAGGTCTCCAGTGAGTAATATGTTATGTTTCCAAAGGCTTTAAAATATTAATGAAATTTTATTACTCAAAATTACATAATCTAT
Organism: Antitrichia curtipendula; assembly: GCA_951230915.1. Lineage (NCBI taxonomy): Eukaryota > Viridiplantae > Streptophyta > Bryopsida > Hypnales > Leucodontaceae > Antitrichia > Antitrichia curtipendula. The sequence goes on from OX579636.1 coordinate 36,563,839, forward strand.
GATTGATGACTTCAATAACCATCATAGATATAATATCACACAAAATTCTTAGCCAAATTCTATGTCTACCCCCTAAACATCCAGAATCTTTTCCAGAATTGACAATTTAAAAAAAATCATTATAAAGTATTATTTGGAAGAATATTTTGGAATTGATATGCAAGTGAAAGTTGTAGATTTTGAATTTTAGATTCTATCTATATAGTTAGATTCACCACTACTATCACCAATATTTTTTTTTTATGAATTTTGAAAGGAAAATTTTAAAGTTTGAGTACAAGCAAAATATTATTATTTTGGGAATAAAACTTGTTGGAATGGATTTCAAAGGAGGTTCTCTTGGCATGATGATTTGTGAAATTTTTGTGTTCTTTATATCTATGACCCCATTTTTGCAAATCCAGTTTTGAACTAGAGCCAATGTAATTTTGGTTTGGTCTACTACTTAACATACTTGAACATTTGTAATTTTAGAATAATATGTATTCTAGTAACACCAATCCAACTGATAGATAGGATAAGAACTTAATAAAGTATCTCCACAAATTATAATGACTTTCATCCAAGCAACAATGAGAAATAAACATGAATATGAATTTGTTCATTGTTCATAAATTGGATACTGGAGGGCTTAAGGGTAAGAAATATGGAGTATTCATTGTCTTCAAAGTCATGTTTCATCCAAATTGAATCCAAAGGTCATCTTCTAGAAACAAATAATGGATTATGTTGATTCACCTATAAGGCAACTATCTTAATATTACATGTTGATGGATTCCTACAAATTTGTACTATACTTCATGAAAAAATTCTTCTAAAATTGAAACATTTTAATTTTTTTATAAACTTATCATATATAGAAAATTTGGTATTTTGAACAAATATAACAAAGAAACATTGTGGTTTCATTATAGCATGTTGATCACTTTATAGTTTTAGCCTACTACATCAAAACATAATATTTTTTCAATTATTTTTTAACATCCCTTTTTCTTAAAAACAAGGTAAAGAGAGTTAAAAAATTTATAAGCTATAACATAATAAAATTCTATTCAATACAACTATAGTAGTAGTTGGTTCATAGATAAACCCTAAAGGACCAATATGTGTTTATTGGCAATATAGAAATTTTATGCATGTACCTGTGATTGGAGATATTCATATTTTTGACTGAAATTTTAATACAAGTTGTGCGCGAGGAATATCTTTAATATGCACTAAATTTCATGACATTTTGATATACGTTTTAAAAGTTAAGGCCTAATATGTTATTTTTTTTCTCAGCTGGGCAGTCCGGGCAGATTAAAAAAATCACTTTTTTCATAAACAAAAATTTGAAATTGGTTTTCTAGAGTTATATATACGTGGAAAGCTTTTAATTATTCCATTTTGACCAATAAATCAAAAGTTATGAGGAGTTTTAGTTTGTGGGCAGTTATGGAATCTCTACTTTAAAATAAACTTTGAAGCCCTTTATCTTACTCAATTTTCAGTATTTTTTGAAAAAAATAAAATCATAGGATGTAGATTGTTTGTTACAACATTTCGACCACTGAGATTGGCATTTTCCAATTCCATATGTAAATTCTTGACAATTTAGTATTTTGAATAATTCTCTACTTCATTGTTCTTACTATTTTTTTCCTATATGTTGTACAATTCCAAATGATGTGAAATTTTTTAAGCATGTACCAACTTGTCTAGGAAAAAGAATCCAAAGAAGCAGCACCATTTTGGACATTTTTTCATAGAAAAGTGAGCTTCTGAAGTGTAGCTACCCAGTTTTTTGCAGGGTAAAAAGATGATTTCAGTGATTTTGAATGCTTATATCTTGCAATCCACTTTGTGGAAATTTCTGAAATTTTTACCACATGTTCTCAAGTCAGCATACTACAAGATCCCACGGTTACATGTGTCAAAATTTTCTTTTTTTCAAAAATTTGGTACTTGTACTAAAAATGGCAATTCTTGAATGTTTTCAGTGAAAACATAGTCATCGAACTTTAGGGGTTAACTAATATCTAAATCATTTCTTGAATTTTTGCATATTTTTATTTATATCTTTATAAATATATAATATTTACCTCAATTTCATCCAATCCATCATTGAGCATTTAAAAAAAGAGAAGTTCTTGTGGTCAGAAAAGCCCTTAAAACCTCTCTCGGTGGAAGGTGGAAAGGGTTCAAAGTGAGAAAATACATTCCTTGGAATGGCGAGGAACTTGTGAATAAAAAGGAAAGGATGCACGGGGCCACTTGGACAAGCCACAGGAAAACTCCTCAGAAGCTGGCGTCTGTCCTCAAATTTCGCATGATGTAGATTCTTGAGCACAGTACATCTTATCATTCTTAGATGAGACAAAACGGTAGATTTTGGATTCCATAGATTCCAGAAACGCGCCTTTGCTATTTCGAGGAGAGGAGACTCGCAACGTTGCCAACGGGCGCCCGTGCCCGGATCCCGAAAATGGCGCGTGAGTACACCCGTTCATCGGTCGGTGTGTGCGTCCACCAGACGGCGCGTCTTGGCCTCCCTCTTCTACGGGCGCGCGGCTTGGCCTGCACTTCTTGTTGCCTCGCAGCGAAGCTCGGCAATCACTGTTGGGCATCAGCAGGTGCAATTAGAGACACCGCTGACACGATTTCGGGAAGGGTGGCGTCTGGATTCTTATGATACCGCGTCGAACATCTCCGAGTGGAAAGTGGAGGGCACTCTGTGTCGATTTGTCGACTTGGGGTTCGAGTGGAAGAGAGGTTCTTGAGAGGTTAGGTTTGGTTTCTGCTTGTTAAGTTTGCAGTGGGTGTTGGAGAAGAGGACGGGCTGGATGGGAGATGAGTCTGAAGTGCAGAAGTGAAGGAAGAACGAGGTTTGGGTGAAGTGTGTTGGAGTTCAGTCCTGTGAGGGGGACGAGCGAGACTGAGATAATGTTGGCAGTGTTGCAAAGGCAGCAGGAGCGGCAGTTATTCGGAGGGGAGTCTTCGTATATGAGTGGGGGAGGAGCAGGATTATCGTCCTCATTTGAAGGTGGTGGGTCGTCGTTGTATGAGTCGATGGTAGACTACGTGCCGACCTCGCAGCAACACATGCAGCAGTCTGCACCGCAGCATGCAATGCGGCGACTGAACTCCTTCTCGCCCGCGGGGATGAAGGACGCCGAGGCTGCTCTCAATGGCGCCGCGTCTCAAGTGTATCAGCGGAGCCAGAGCTTTGGCGGCGGCAGCGGGGGCGCAAGCTTGCATGCCTACGGCAACTTCTTCGGCAGCCCTCCGAGCTCTCCCGTATCGAAGTCGGACTTATCAGGATTGTCCATGCTCGACGACGACTGCCTAATTGAGGCGGCCGCAGGGAAAGGGGGGTTCTTTGACGAGGCGGGGAAGGGTGCCGGTAGGCCAGATCTGCGGGGGCTCACTCTCCCTCCCGGGTCGCCACTGGGAGGCGCTGGATCGTCCATCGGGTCACCGACATTTTCCGATGCGCTCTTCAACAAGTACCTTCCTTCGAACAATGAAGACGAAGAGGCTTGGCCTGCCGTGGACATGTACGGGTGCGATCAGTTCCGGATGTTCGAATTCAAGGTGCGGCGTTGCATGAGAGGGCGGAGCCACGATTGGACGGAGTGCCCATTTGCACATCCAGGTGAGAAAGCCCGTCGTCGTGACCCTCGTCGGTTCCATTACTCGGGAACTGCCTGTCCCGACTTCCGCAAAGGCAGCTGTCGGAGAGGCGATGCTTGTGAGTTCGCTCACGGAGTTTTTGAGTGTTGGCTGCACCCTGCGCGGTACCGCACGCAGCCGTGCAAGGATGGTCGGAACTGCCGGCGTCGCGTGTGCTTCTTTGCTCACACGCCCGAGCAATTGCGGTTGCTCCCGAATGCGGCCAACGCGGCGACCACGGCCGCTCGTAACGGGGGTTCCTACGATGGCTCGCCTCGAGCAGCTGCAGCAGCTAGCTATGACGGAGCTTTTGCCTACGAAGCGCTATCATCTTACGACGGGTCCTCGATGGGTAACGTGGGCTCCCCTTTAAGTCACTTCTCTGGCTACTCAAGTGCGGCGCACTCGGGTCCTGGATGCGTTCCATCGCAAACTTCATCGCCCAGGTCGACTCTTGTTGGGCACGCCCACTACGCACCGCCTATCTCTCCGCCCCTTTCTCCTACGGGGTCTCCCCCACTGTCTCCGTCTTCACCCGAAGATTGGACGAGTGCCGGAACGTTTGCCAGCCTTTCCGGCATGTCTGGAGGGCAAGTTGCTGTGTCTCAGACGATTTCACTGCAGGCCTCTCTCCAGCAAGCAGCTCAAGCCCGGTCACTCAACGCTCATGCCCAGACCTCTCCAGTGCCTGCGCATCGTCGGCATTTGGATCGGCTGAACTCCATGCCCACGTTGTCGATTCCGAATTCCAGCGAGCATCGCAGCATGCACAGTGGAGGGCACTCGGGCATGCACCCAGGCTCGGCGCCATCGTCGCCATCCGGAGTCCCTCAGAAGTCGATGATGGAGCTGATCGCCACTCTCCAGCAGTTGGAAGTGCGTGGCTCGCCTCCTGCTTCCGCTGCGCAGTGGCTCCAGCAGCAATATACAACGGGACCATCTCCTCTTCGTCGATGCTCTCAGAGCGTCCCTGGCACGCCCACCAAAGTTTCTGGACGCTGGGAGCAGAAGGAGCGATGGGAAGTAGACGAGAATGACAACGGCGAGCCCACCGTGCAGCGTGTGGAGTCCGGGAGGGATCTGCGAGCCAAAATTTATGGCCGATTGAGCCGAAATTCATTGAACGAAGTCGGTCCGGGTGTTGGAGATTCTCCAGATCTCGACTGGGTGAACGATCTCGTCAAGGAGGAGCCAGATCACCCAGCGGCATGGTGATGGAGAGAATTGGTTGCCAGTTGAATCACTCTTTTTTGTGTACAGCAGTTGCTGTTGCAGGAGGTTCTGTGCGGAGCCATTACTGTGAGTAGCTGATGTGTTCCGTTTTTCGACGGTGGTGTAGAGTGGGTTAAGGCGGAATTCCGGAGAGGGGGGAACCTCTCTGCGATTAGGGATTGTGGTATTTCATTATATGAAAATTGGGGGAGTACAGGAGAGTTAAGGGAAACTGATGTGGCCCAGTAGCCTGGCTATGAAGTAATGTGGCCTCTATGCAGGCACTCAGGAAGAGCAGGTGGTGTCTTTGCTCCAGCAGACGTTGTGATCGCATATGAGCAGGAGGTTGCACCGTAGCGCGATCCCTTCCTCACGTTTAGTGTGGAGTTTTGCTGGTCGCCCCTGACTTTTGGAGGAAATTGGTAGTTTATTTGGGGGGCTGGGGAATCTGGGATTGTTGAAATGGGGTTGATCTGGGAGTAGATGGTAAATGACCATCTTAGCTGAGCGCACAGTAAAACCGCATGATATATAAATATTTCGATATATTGGGGTGCGCACTGCAGAGGAGCAGGCAGTGTGGAGGTAGGAATTAGATAGTGACAATTATTATTCTGCTCGGTTTTGGCCGCCCCGAAAGGACTGGGAGAAGACACGAGACGGGGCCTCACTCATTTTTTGGATTTTTCACTTAATTTGTGATTGTAGCTAGCCAGGCTTTTGTTGATTTATCAAAAGCAGGATTGTTGTGGTAGAGACGGAGGAGCATGCATGTGGATACTTTTATGTACATGCCAACGGACGGGATTATGACGTTATGAAACCTCGAGGTCTTCGACCAAAGCAGACCTTACTCACAGAAGGAGAGTCTAGTCATATGACTGATCGACCTATCTCAATTTGAAAAGACAATGTGTCGATCTATTGCCTAGGATTAAAAACTGTATATTCATTCATGATGTCATGATGACGATGGCTTCTGTAATATATGTTTCTCTGCCCTGCACATTTTGCGCTACTTTTGATTTTGCGTCCACATCAATATTCTCAACGTACTCTGTTGTTGGTGTCAACTACTCTAGTGTGTTTTTCTCTGATCTGCCAGGTCGTGGAGTGGAATTTTTTTCTGGATGTGGTAGAATGCGAGACGTCTTCTCTTGTCTTTGCTGGATGCCCTCGCTTTAATTGTTCTGGATGGATCACATGATTTGTCGACAGGAAGACCGTGTGCTGCTGCTGCTGCTGCTGCTGGATTGACAGCAGTGAAACGTTGTGTGGCGTGATAAATCTGAAGGCAGTCTTTATCTGAAGCCTGACTGTCCTGAGGTGCAGTAATCTTGTATGTGTGCCAAGTCTCATTCTGTTACGTCATGAACCTGACAAGGAGTCTGGAACGTTTCCTGAGCCATTTTTGCATGGGCGTCCGCCCATGTGCCTCTTCACCGAGCATCCTTGTCGTGCAGTGGTTTCTCTTTCTAGTACCTAACCCCTTTGTAATGTTCGCTTTGTGCACCATTGATGTGCTCTGATTGAGGAACAGACTCTTGAAATACCTTTGCTACGCTTGGAGAAGGACTGTTCTTGTTTTGCCCTTTGAGGAACTCTGCTCGTGAACTTATCATCTTTTGTTTTTCCTCGCTTTACAGTTGAGCAGATAACTCATGCATTGCTGAGAAGTTACTGATATATGATAGCAGTTGAGCCGATACTCATGCTTTTGCTTAGAAGTCAGTGAAGTATGATAGGAATGGATATTTCTACAGTGTTGAATTTCGGACATATGCAGGTCACAGGCTCTTTGACTTAAGAATGGGGTTTCCTGCTCACTTGCTGCTTTAATCTATTAACTGACAGAAGTCTTCATCAAATTATCGTTTCTGTGTGGACTGACTTTACGGACTTGTGACCACTGACCAGTACTCACTGCGCAAAACTTGGTGAGAGTTAAGTCTAGCTATTTCTGGCAAGGGTGGCTTTTACCACTCCATTCCCTTTAGAACTTAACTCTAATGATTTCTGAAGGCAGTGCTCTGAAGTTGAGGCAGAGCTTCTAATGAAGAAGAGTTCTGTCCCTTTCAATTCAAGAGTCCATTCAAGACCCTTCACCAAAGTCCACAAAATATTGGCAAGAGTCCTAGCGCCTTCAGAATTGTCATCATGAATCAAAGTGTTCAAATTTTTTCTTCCTACATTTTTTTGGAAATAAATAACATCCCCCAAAAGATGACATATATATTTTTAGAATTTTTGGGGGGCTAGTTTGACGATTGGATACGGTGGTCAATCTGAAAGCCCCACTCGTAAATATTGAACATGTAAGATATCACTAGTTTGAACCTTGTGGGACACCAATACGTAGTAGTTAAAAGTGATTCCATGTATAGGATATAAAAATTAAAAGTTAAAAATAAAATGAAGTAATAATATGCACTTTGCCTTATGCATAGGTTAATTTTTCATCAAAATAATAATAATAATAATAATAATAATAATAATAATAATGACAACAATCTTATAAGTGACTAATTTTGTGCCCTCACTAATAGGATGATTCAATTTAGTTTGACCCTACATAACATTGTTAACCAAGCTTGGGGGGTGGGGTTCCTTTTGCATTCACAGAAAGGAGGAGCCTCGGAATACTAAAACTTTCTAAAATTGTTGTAGAAACTTATGTGGGAGGAGGAGATGGCTAGCACTGATACACTCACTTTGCATAGCACTAATCAAGGGCTTCACATTATATCTAAATTCTCCCTAAGTGTCTTCGGGGGGAATTATATCTCCACTTGGGAGGTGGAAGTTCAACCTATTAACAATGTTATATGTTGACATTTAGAGCATTCCCACCTGTTTTATAAAATGGATGATTTCTTCAAGTTGACCTGCAAAACTATCCCTCTGGACTTGCAAAATGGATGAACTTGTTGAAAGGTTGGCCCCAAAACCTCATGTGACTTGCAAAAAATGATTGTTTTGCAAGTGAAGCTCCTTAGCTTGCAAATGAATACAACAAAAGAGAAATCCCTTTATCCAACAAGCAAGGACTTACTATAATGACACCTGATTGGTAAAAAAGAGTTGTAGGGAGCATTCCGAAATGTTTCCCTGACAAAGTAAATGCTTTTGAAAGCACATATTTGGTGCAAATTGATTGAAGGCAAGGATTACTATTTGAAAGTAGATGGGTGGCCTCTTAACATGTCATGGGTGGGGTGGTCTATTTTTCCACAACTTGAAAAGTGGATGCCCCCCATTTTGTAAGCCAAATCACCACCTGTTTTTGAAAGTCGGATGGTGATGCTTTTAGTAGGAAAAATTACTCTTATACATGGGGCATAAAATCTTCAACTTTATACATATGAGAGTTAGAGAGAAGTGCAAAATCATAGTCTAGTGCAAGATCCTACAATTGGATATGCAAAAAAACATTTGAATAGAAGAATGCAATTTTCTATTATACTTGAAATTAAAATGTTTTTATTATGAAATTATTTCATTTTTGTAAAATTATTTTTTGATTGGAATTTTGGTTTGAAAACCTATATTTTGAATTTTCACTCTCAATAGAACATGTATTTTCTTTTCTTCTGAGGGTGGGTGGGTTGACGTATTAGAATTTTTTATTGACATCACCAATAAAATATTAATTTGCTTTTGCTGAAATTTAATGCATGTTCAAGTATCATGGACAAAATATGTGAGAACTTTGGGTGTTAATTCTAGAAGACCAATTTAAGTAATTATGGACAAATCCATAGTCCATAATTAATATTGCATTTGTAGTTGAATGATGAAAATATGATATACACATAGTTTAAATGTAAACTTTTGAATTAAATTGGATCAAAATCATCATTTTGGATCAAATAGAGTTTAAAAAAAATAAATAGTAGACAAATATCAGCTACTAGCCAATACATTTTCATTTAAAGAAAATGTCCATAATTAGCAAAAAATCCAAAATTAATTAAATTGAAGTTACTAGGTGTTAATCCAAGAGTGGCCACCCTCCACCCTCCCTACTATGCTTGTCAATGTAAACTCATGTTCCAAATGATCTTCTCCTTCCTTTTAATTTTATTGCAATAAGCTTAATATTATACTTTAAAAAGGACTCCAAAACTCAAAGTTTTGAGACGACAAAAGTGCACCAAACTCTACTTACAACTTCAAACATATTGAAAATACTGTTATTTTCAATCTTAGCTTCTAAACATTTTGTCCAATTAGAGGGTTATTTTGGGACAAGAAGATAATAGATTGTTGAAAGTGTAGATAA